>JANHMN010000003.1:140712757-140744028 GCA_030674055.1 Rhabdomys pumilio
ATCTATCTATCTATCTATCTATCTATCTATCTATCTATCTATCTATCTATCTATCTATCTTTATATCTTTCTATCATCTATCTATTCAATCTATGTCTACATATACACACACACTATCATGGATATATTCATAAAATAAATGAAACTACCATATACTCCTGCTTTTTCTACATTTGATATTCACTTTTATGCTTCTTTTGTCTTAAGTAAGGTAGTGTTTGAAAACTTTAAGCAGAGCAGTGTAATATAATACCAGTTATTTTTGTTAGAAACAATTACTAACAATACCAGTGTCATTTAACATCATTTAAAAAATTGCTGGTTTAATCCATTATTTAATGTCCATATCCATTAGTGGATTATGTCTTTTGATTTGTAAAATATTATGTTTTAACAACCTGCAATAGCCTTATTCTCAAAAACTCATATAAGAAAAATTCATAGAGAGTACAGTGCATATTAATAACATAAGTATAACAATAAATATATTTCAATTATGTTTAAATGTCATTATGTTGGTTATTATTCTTGGCTGTGTTTCAAAAAAATAAGAATAATATAATTAAAATGTTTTTAGACATAAAAATGGTTCAAGGCAATTCTTAAATAAAGCTACTCAGACTATCTGTATTGAACTTAATGTAAAATATAAATTATAAGAATAAATTCTTATGAAAATAGCAACAAAAATGTATGAGATGTCTTTTCTGTTTGGATTTTTTTATGTGGCGTCTCTGATCAGGCATCATTAGAGATGCTTAAATTCTTAGTGGAATTGCTCTTCAAATAGCTGTTGTGCAGAATTATGAATATTTCTTCAGTAATTTTTCTAATAAATAATAGACTGCTTATGTGGTGTGTGCTGCACGGTAGGCACAAGAACAGGAAAAATAATCAACCAAGGCTTTTCTGGGTTTTGATTGTATATACTACAGATACTCAAGTATCTGTATATATTTCTCCAATAACTATGCAGCATCTTATATCTTCATGTTTTTCAGAGGAAAATTTTTTGGAGAATTTAGAAGTTATTAAATAAAAAAGTAATTAAGCAAAGTTATTAAGTAAAAAATTGAATTCCAAGATGTGGTCTATAACCTAATGCTCAGGCACATTTTGCTACCTTGGATTAGTTTCCACCGAAAGAGTTCTAGAATCATTCTGTACCTTCACTTATTTCACTCCTCTCTCTTCATATTTATATTCACAAGTCTCTAATCAGTGTTTTTGTGATTCTGGGCGATAAACCCAGGGTGTTGTTCATGGCAGAGAAACTCTTTATCACCCTGTGCTGCTCCCAACCAGTGTTTTCATTATTTTTATTTTTAGATAGCATCTTGCTGAGTTACTCAAGCAAGCCTTGGTCTCACTTACCCAGGTAGGAGTGACATCACAATATTCCTGTTTTTGCTTGCTAGATAGAATGACACTCTTTTATATGTTCAGCTCTATTCCAAGTACAGTAAGGCAAGGCACGGAGAAATAACCTTATAACATCAAAATATATTGTTTAGGTTCTCTTACTCAAATTTAGAATTTGTGGAATATGAATCTATAAAGCTTAGGACAACAGTGTCTGGCACAAAGGAGATAACTAGTGTTATCCTTAGGGTTAAAGACAGACACATAGATAACAAGTTATGGATGGAAGAAGGGTATATGGGGCCTTACCCCTCAGTGTTTAACTCTTGCTGATAGATTAAAAAAACAGTTATTGCCTTCAGTTTTATACCCCTGGTAATCCCACTAAATTGCAATGCATATCTCTAATCCAATGGTCACTCAGATGGCCCTGGATAAACTGGATGTGTCACAAACAAAATTAAGTCATGAATCTGGGAAAGGAACAAATAGAGAGGAGGAACGATTGGTTCCTGTCAAAAGAAGATAAGAAGTGGCAGTAGGACAGAATAACAGGAATGACTTACAAACACACGTGAAAATTTCAGAGAAGAAAGAAATAATGAATAACTGATAAAAAGATGTAGTCTCTGCATGAATTTTCTCTATATTTAAAAAAGGCAAAACTTTAATATTTACTCTTCATCCCCACCATCTTTAAGCTCCCATATTTGCATATCAGATGAGATTTTTTCCCCAACGTTCCCAGGGACTAATATAAAGTCTCAGTTCTTTTCAACTGTGACCCAAATGATAGCGGCTCTCCTGGAGCTAGTGACTGAGAATGCTTTGAGGGTATATGTTAAAGAGCACCCTAACTGTATGCTTATGGATTTTATGTGGAACCAGAGAGTAAGAGACCAAAAGCTGAATTATGCCAGTATTATATTCTTACTGATGAAACTTTATTGTATTTTTAACAGATATTTCCCATGGGTTTTATACACTAAGGAGGCTATCTTATAATCAGATTATGTAGCCAAGTAAGGTAAGTGATCAAACCTGAACTTCAACAGGTTATGTTATATCACAAGATGTCGTTTCAAAATTTCTGCTTATTCCTTCTGAAACACAATTTTCTGCTTATTATTCAATATTTGTGAAAGTTTTATTTTGCTTAATTTTTTGAACTATAGTTAGAAGATTGATTGCCTACATAGACTGCTTGAGTAATAGAATTCAAATATTTTTTCTCATTTTCTCTTTTCCAATAACATGTGTACACATTATTTCTGTTATTAAAAGCATCATATATATATGTATATATATTATATTACTGTTGTTCATTGTTTGTTAACTATACATTAAGAAGTATTCTGAGAGATTTAAACCTCAAACTCTTTACATTATTTTTCTCTGTTTTATCATGTGTTTATTTATGAGGGTTACTGAGGATTGAACCCAAGGGCCCATGCACTCTGGGAAAGACATACTTCAGCAAATTGTTCATGTTCTTTCTTGATTTTGACAGGTAAAATACAATATCAAAATGTATGTGACCAACAGCAGTAGAATGAATGAATTCATACTCTTGGGATTAACTGACAACACAGAGCTGCAAGTCCCTCTGTTCATAACGTTCAGTCTCATCTATCTCATCACTCTGATTGGGAACCTGGGCATGATGGTGTTGATCTGGTTGGACTCCCGCCTCCACACCCCCATGTATATTTTCCTCAGTCAGCTCTCTATGGCAGACTGTGTTTACTCTTCCTCTGTGACTCCAAAAGTGATGGCTGGGCTTCTCACAGGGGATAAAGTTATCTCCTATGGAGGATGTGTTGCTCAAATGTTCTTTTTTGTGACTTTTGCCAGTGTTGACTGCTTCCTACTTGCTGTCATGGCTTTTGACAGGTATGCTGCAGTGTGCAAGCCCTTACATTACACCACAACTATGACATCTAGTGTATGTGCTTGCATGGTGATTGGCTGTTATGTGTTCAGTTTAGCTGAATCTTCAATTTACATTGGGTTTATCTTTGATCTTTCCTTCTGCCATTCTAATGTGATTCATCACTTTTTTTGTGATATCCCTCCAATCTTAAATCTTTCCTGCTCTGATATATATACAAACCAGATTGTGCTCTTTATCATAACATCCTTCAATGTCTTTTTTTCTCTGATAATTATCTTGAACTCCTATGCATTTATATTTATTGCTATTCTGAGGATGCGTTCAGCAGAAGGACAGAAGAAGGCCTTCTCTACTTGTGCATCCCACCTCACTGCTGTCACCATATTTTATGGAACTATAATCTTCATGTATCTACAGCCCAGTTCTAGTCATTCCATGGACAATGATCAAATGGCATCTGTTTTCTATACCATAGTAATTCCAATGTTGAACCCAGTTGTCTATAGCTTAAGGAATAAAGAGGTTCATAATGCCTTCAAGAAAGCCACTGAGAAGTTGAAGTCTGCTCAACACCTATTTGAAATTAGAGATTCATACAGTTTATGTAATTAATCATTTATCTATTATGTAGCAAAAAATTTTCCCATATTTAGTGGCTCCAGGCAATGGTTTACTATTGTACATACTTTTCTGGTCAGGGAAGTTTCTTTGTGTTTGCATCATGGGTTACTTACTGTGTTTTATAACTTGCATGACTCCAGTTAAACTGAATGTTACAAGATAGTCTCATTTTGTTTTTGTTAATGATACTGGCTATTTTCTAGGTAATCTTTGTTCATATACTCATGGTCTCTTATAGTTTAGAGCATGATCCAGTTGGCTTACTTGAAATCTTCAGGCAATATTTTCACTGAACATTTTGTAAATTATAGTCTCCTTCAAATTTTAACTAAAATAAACTCATTTCCTCAACCATTCTACACCAGAAGATGGCAGTTAAACCTCACCAACATTTAAATATGAAGAAGGAGATATTAACTTTTGAGAAAGGGGGTGAGAATGAATTAGTTATTGTTGGTTGACTAGAGTGTCCTTATATCAGAGTTAATGTGGAACAATAATACTAATCTGCTAAAGAATACAAAATATGGCTAACATGTGGAGAATAAGGGACTGTGGAATTTTTAGTCTTAATAGGGATATACAGAATCTTCTTCTAGGCTCAAGAATCTTTGTGGAAAAGAGAAGATTATAAGAGGCCTAGGTGGTAGGTAAAATTAAGAAAACAGTGTTTTCTGGACACAAAATGGCACTTACACGTATGTACATACTCTCATTGTGATAGCATGCAAAAGATCTGCACAATCTTAAGCCAGGCAAAGTTTGGGCACATATGAACTAGGAGGTAAAAACTTCTGGAAGAAGGAAAGTCAGTTTTCTTTAATGATGTGACCCTGGGCAGTTAAACTACAAAACAGCACAGGGTCTACTTGCAGGACTATCTTGGTAGAGGCACACAGTGGACCATATGTGACAGGAGGAAGAAAAATTAAAATCCAAAGTTGAGATAGTATAGTCGGTAGTTATGAGTGGAATTGGGTAAAAGGTTGGTTATGTTCAAACATATCTTATGGAAACCAACAAATAATAGAAATATATAAAAGGAAACAAAATATGAAGACATACATAAATATTGTTTTTCAAATAGTAGGAGCTCATGTGGAAGTGTAAAGATATACTGTCTATATTACTATGATTCTAGATGCTATGCTAGGGTACATGTCCATTTCTACTGTCTGCTTCTGTCATTTCTTGAAGTATTGAAAGTCTCTCTTTTTTATTTCTATATTTTTCTTTGGAAAGAAAATAAAAAGAGATGGATATTATCTTCTTTAGTAATTTAGGTACTGGCTATTCACAACACTATCGAGCAAAACCTGTTAAGAATTTAGTCTTATAGCCATGACTAGATGCGAAATTGCCACTAGTATTGAATGTCTTGCTGAATTACAAAGTATTCATCTTTAATACATGTATTCTGGAAGAGAAAAACAGAGTAGAGTTTGGAAGTAATAAGTAGTCTGACTGATGCAACCTGAATCTAAACTTCCAAACTTATTTAAAAATAACTGAACTACTACATTGATTCTTTTTATCTCCTAGAACTTTTTCATTAATTAATTTATTTATTCACTTTACATTCCAGTAGCAACACCCCTTCCCTCCTCTCCTCCCATTCCCACTCTCCTAAATACCTCCATCAATTGCCCATTTCTCTACTCCTCAGAGAATGGGAAGTCCACTTTCTGTACTGCCTGCTCTGGGACATCAAATTGCAGCAGGACTAAGCACATATCTTTTACTGAGGCCTGACCAGTAAGTCCAGCCAGTAGAAGTGGATCCAATGTCAGGAAACCAAGTCAGCAATAGACCCCACTCTGATTGTTCAGAAACCCATGTGAAGACCAAGCTGCACATCTCATACAAATGTATCTTGGGCCTAGGTCCAACTCCTACATGCTCTTTGTTTGGTGATTCAGTCTCTGCCAGCCCCCATGGGACCAGGTTAGTTGACTCTAGGTTTTATTGTGGTGCCCTTCATCCCCTGGCTCCGTCAACACTTCCTTCAACTATTCCACAAGATTCCCTAAGCTCCCCTTGATGTTTGGCTGTGGGTCTCTGCCTCTGTTGCCATCCACTACTAAATGAAGCCTTTCAGAGACAGCTATGTTAGCCCCTGTCTGCAAGCATAGCAGAGTATCACTAATAGTTTCAGGGATTGGGTCTCTCCCAAGGAATGATTCTCAAGTTAAACCTTGTCTTTGGTTGGGCATTTCCCTAGTCTCTGTTCCATCCTTTTTCCTGCACATCCTGTAGGCAGGAAAAATTTTGGATGTCCCCTTCCTCCACTTGAAGTCCCGCCTGGCTGCAGGAGGTAATCACTTTAGTTTCTATATCCTCTGCTGTCAAGAGCCTCAGCTAGGGTTACCCCCATAGACTTTCGGAAGCCTTCCAGGTTTCTCCTGCCCACCTCCACTCCTGATCCCCATTTCAGTTCTCCTCCTTACCTACTCTTCCACCAATTTCCTTACACCCACTTCCAATATCTTTTCTATTTCCCCTTCTGAGTGATATTTACGATTTGTCCCTTGGGCCCTCCTTATTATTTAATTTCTTTGAGTCTGTGGATTGTAGCATAGTTATCCTGTACTTTGTGTCTAATGTCCACTTATAAGTGAATACTGGGCTGGAATTGCCTCACTCGGGATAATAATTTCTAGTTACATACATTTGACTGCAATTTTCATGATGTCTTTGTTTTTAATACATGGGTGGTATTCTATTGTGTAGATGTGCCAAATTTTCTTTATCCATTGTTCAGTTGAGGTACACCTAGGTTGTGTTCAGTTTCTAGCTGTTACAAATAAAGCTGCTATGAATGTAGTTGCACAAATGTCCGTGTGGTATAGTAGGGCATCTTTTGGATATATTCCCAAGGGTGGTATAGGAGTATAATTCTTCTCAACTTTCTAAGAATCCACTTAATTGATTTTCAAAGTGGTTGTACTAATTTGCATTTCTACTAGCAATGGAGGAGTGTTCCCCTTGCTCCACATTCTCACTAGCATGTGCTGTCACTTGAGTTTTTATCTTAGCCATTTTGATGGGTGTAAGTTGAAATCTTACAGTTCTTTTGATTTACATTTCCCTGATGACTAAGAATGTTGAATGTTTCTTTAAGTGCTTCTTGGCTATTAGAATTTTCTCTTTTGTGAATTCTTTATTTAACTTTGTACCCCATTTTTAATTTGGTTATTTAGTTTGTTGGTGTCTAATTTCATGAGTTCTTTACATATTATGGATATTAGTTCTTTGTCAGATAGAGTTAGTAAAGATCTTTTCCCATTCTGTAGATTTCCATTCCCAATATTTTCAGTTTCATAAGGTCCCATTAATCACTTGTTGATCTTAGTGCCTGAGCTGTTGGTGTTCTCTTTTGGAATTTGTCTCTTATGCCCATGTGTTCAAGGCAGTTACAGTTTAATGCTGAGGTCTTTAATTTACTTGGACTTGAGTTTTGTTCAGAGTGATAAATATGGGTCTATTTCTACTCTTCTACATGCAGCCATTCAGAACTTCTTTTATGAGACTTTGAGTAACTTTAACATGGTCCAGTTTCACCATTGTCTTAGCTGTTGCTAGTAATCACTTGAGGTCTTTTGCTTTTGTCATTTAATTTACATAAATCTTAGAAATGTTTTATGTTTTAATAAACAATTGTAATGATATAATTTCCATTTGAATCTTCTGAAGCATATTACAAAATATGATTTGATTTCAAACATCATATTAAAACTATTTTCTGTCCATTGGTTGGGCATAAGTATCTGTGTCTAACTCGTATAACTGCTTGTTGGACCTCTCAGAGGACAGCCATGCTAGGCTCCTATCTGTAAGCACACCATAGCATCAGTAATAGTGTCAGACCTTGGAGCCTTCCCTTGAACTGGATATAAATATGAGCTGGTCACTAGAACTTCTTTGCCTCAATCTCTTATCCATTTTGTCCCTGCAGGTCTTTTAGGCAGGAACAATTCTGGGTTAGAGTTTTTGACTATGGGATGGCAACCCCATCCCTCTACAGAAGTTCTTTTATTGTTAAGAATTAAGAATTGTTTTCACTATCTTGAGCTTTTTTTTTCATATGAAACTGAGAATTGCTCTTTCCATATTTTGAAAAATTGTATTGGAATTTTGTTGAGGATACATTGAATCTGCAGATTGCATTTGATAGGATGGCCACTTTTATTATGTTAATCCTACTAGTCCATGAGCATGGGAGATCTCTCCATTTTCTAAGGTCTTCTTAAATTATTTCTTGAGAGACTTGACATTCTTGTCATATAGATCTTTCATTTGTTCGCTTAGAGTAACCCCAAGGTATTTTATATTATTTGTGACTATTGTGAAGGGTGTTGTTTCCATATTTACTTTCTCAGACAGTTCCTCATTTGTACAAAGGAAGGCTACTGGTTTGTTTGATTTAAATTTATATCTGGCCACTTGGCTGAAGTTGATTATCAGCTGTAGAAGTTCTCTGCTAGAATTTTTTAGGTAACTTATGTATAAATATCACATCATCTGCAAATAGTGATACCTTGAATTCTTTTTTGCCAGTTTGTATTCCCTTGATCTCTTTTTGTTGTCTTATTGCTTTAGCTAGACTTTTAAGTACATATAGTACAAATAGATATGGGGAGTGTGGGCATCCTTGTCTTGTGCCTGATTTTAGTGGGATTGCTTCAAGCATGTCTTCATTTAATTTGTTATTGACTGGTGGTTTGTTGTGTATTACTTTCATTATGTTTAAGTATGGGCCTTGAATTCCTGATCTTTCCAATACTTTTAACATGAAAGGATGTTGTATTTTTTCAAATATTTTTTCAGCATCTAATGAGATGATCATGTGATTTTTTTTCTTTTGCGTTTGTTTACAAAGTGGATTATATTAATGGATTTTCATATATTGAACCAAATTTGTATCCCTGGGATGAAGCCTATCTGATCATGGTGAATGGTTTGGTGTGTTCTTGGATTAGGTTTGTGAGAAGTTTATTATTTTTGCATTGATATTCACAAGTTTTTCAAAAGAAAATCCTCGATGTCCCTGCTTCAAAGACATTGGACCTTCTCAATCTCCTATAGTTCAATATGAGCCAGAAGGAAGGACCCACTGACCTGAGCCTGGAGAGGACCAGACCCACTCCTGACAGCCTGGAGGGGATTCTGCTGCATATTTTCTCAAAGTGAAAAAAGACCAATCTGGACATCAGCCAGAGATATAAAGTATATGCCTCAACAAGGGGAGGCTGACAATGACATTTCCAGAGAGACTACTTGAGCCCAAGATGATCAAGAAAATGACCCTGCTGCTGACATGGATGCTGCCTCCCATCTTGACTGAGGGAGGATTTGGTGAACCCCAAGGAGCATGAGAGATCTTCAAAAAACAGTTGAGTAATCCACGTTGACTGTAAAGGGGGCATCTATAAGGCCTATAACCTGGGAGGCACCAACCTACAAATGATTGATTGTGGCTCCAAGGTCACATATCTGGTTGCTGACCTCAATAGTGTCCCTGTTCAAAAGTGGGTGTGTACTGTAAAACCTGAAATAATTCCTACTGTAAATGATAGACTGGGGCCATATACCTGTACTGCCTTTTATCCTACCATGCAGGCAGTTTGCTATGGTCAGGCCCAACAGTTCACTCATAAAATGGATAATAAAACCTACTGGACGACTGTCCACAATGGCATAGCAAGGCCCTGTCCTCATTTTTAAAAATTATTTATTTATTTATTTATTTATTTATTTATTTATTTATTTATTTATTATTTTGGCCCTGCCCTCTTTAAAAGGAGGCAATATGGTCCCTTCCTAATGCTATGGTTATCACTGGACAAGACAACTATTGGAATTATGCCCCGCCCATTGATTGTATTGATGGGGTGGTTCAAGATTGAGTCAGAAAAATTGAAGTTGAAAAAAGGATTGAACAGCTTATTCAAGCACAGTACCCTGAGCTTAATTACTACCCTATTTCCCTCCCTGAAAATCAGGAGGAATTGTATCTTGACCCCCAGACTGAGGAGGTACTTCAGATGGCATTTTCACTTCTTCCTCAATCTGCTTCACCTCTTGCCCAAGATGGTTGGCTCTGCATACAAATTGGTGCCCCCTGCTGCTTGCTTTTCTTCTATAAATACTTCTATAAATAAATCAAATACCTTCTTCCTTGCTTCCAATTGCTCTTTGATGCCTCCCATGCCGCTGTTCCCCCTTCTTACTCAGGGAGTCTGCCTCTGGGCCTCCCCATTTCCAAATAACTGCAGGGCAGATGTTCAGTTGGTTCATCCCTCCCTATGTGGGGCCAATATCTCATTACCATCTAACAAGGTGATCTACACTTTCCCAGGGATGGTGTTTCTTTATGCAGGAGGGTTAGTGTTTAACTACCTGCCCCCACCCCCAGTGGACTGGACTATGTACCCTATTGATTCTCTCTCTTGACATAGGCATCATCCTAGAAGATGAGCCCTTACCCATCCCTTCATTTGATCTTATCTGGAGCAGGACCAAAAGGACAATCCAGATGACACCCTTCCTAGTTGGATTGGAAGTCACAGCTGGTATAGCCACAGGATCAGCTGAAATTGGAGTGTACACCAACCTCTATCAAAAACTCTCTCAACAATTGGTTAATGATATTAATCTTGTCTCTAGTACTCTGATCTTCAAAAACAGCTTGACTCACTAGCTGCAGTAGTCCTTCAAAATAGATGAGGACTAGACCTTTTAACAGCCAAGGAGGGGGGTATGTGTCTCTTCTTACAGGAAAAATGCTGCTTCTATGCTAATAGAGCAGAGATCATCCGAAACAAGACAAAGAAGCTTCAGGAAGACCTAGAAAGGAGGCGAAGAGAGCTCCAAGACAACCTGTTGTGGTCTGGATTCTATAGTCTATTACCCTATTTCCTCCCCCTCCTTGGTTCCTTTCTTCTCCTTCTCCTTATCTTGATTGTCAGGCCATGTGTGCTCAATAAGTTCACTCAATTTATCCATCAGAGGATAGAATTAGTCTGGCTTCACCCAGTTGAAGTCCATTATCAAAGACTTGTCTATTCCAAGCCAGGTTCTAGATATCCTTCTGCCTATAAGCAGCCACCCATCTTCAGCTCTCTACCTGGCCAATGATGGGTAAGATTTCAGATGCACCGAGACAACCTAAGACAGGTCATGGGGCATCCCCCCCCCCCCCCCCCCCCCCCGGGGCCCCCCCCCCCCCCCCCCCTTGAGCAAGAGTGGCATATGGTATCCAGAGACAGGTAAGATCCCCATATGGGGGACAACATAAGACAGAAGACATGTAACCTGCTCATTACACAAACAGGAGAGAAGTTGGGCCCCATTTTGGCCCTGGTTTGGGCCTTTGTGGCTCAAGTTTCTGTGGCCTTGTGGGAGAGCCTAAGCCTGGATAAAGTTTTGAGACCTATCTCAGTATCAGGGTGACTCAGCAAGACCTGTTTGGCCCTGCTTTTGCCCCACCATTGCTGATGTAAAGCTTGCCATTGACCCTGTCAGTCACCTCATACCCTCTGTCACCCTTCCCTGCCTCCTACATCATCTTACCTCACCAAATATTCCCCTCCCTATGCTCCAAATTTATATAATAGAGATGATGATGAAATAAAGTTGAGTTCCTGCTTTGACAAGACTCACAGTTTGGTGTGTCTCTTTTGAGCCATAGACACCATCCCTCTCAGCCCTGGAGAGACCCAGTGAGACTGGAACATCTCTCCTCTCACCTGGACCTGCTGGCAAGGAGCTGGCAACAGATGATTGTTAATTCCTGTTATATGAGACATTATGTGCACGTGATTCTCTCCTTTTGACTTTGTTGTGAGATGATTAATATCTTGTTTTTTCTTTGGTTATATGTCCTCCTTGTGTTGCAGTTTTACTCTAGAATCCTGTGTATGACTGGATTGGTGGATAAGTATTGTTTAAATTTGGTTTTGTCTTAGAATATTTTGGTTTCACCATTTATGTTGATTGAGAGCTTTGATGCGTATAGTAGCCAGGGCTGGCATTATTGTTCTCTTAGGGTCTGTATGTCATCTACCCAAGATCTTCTGGCTTTTAGAGTCTCTATTGAGAAGTCTGGTGTAATTCTGATAGATCTGCCTTTATATGTTACCTGGTCTTTTTAATATTCTTTCTTTTTCTGTGCTTTTGGTGTTTTGATTATTATGTGATGAGAGGATTTTCTTTTATGGTCCAATCTATTTGGTGTTCTACAGGTTTCTTGTACACTTATGGCCATCTCTCTCTTTTTTATGTTGAGGAAGTTTTTTTCTATGATTTTGTTGATGTTTTCAGGTCATTTGAATTGGGAATTTTCACTTTTTTCTATTCCTATCATTCTTAGGTTTGGTATTTTCATTGTGTCCTTGATTTCATGGATATTTTGGGTTAGGAGTTTTTTCTGTTTTGAATTTTCTTTGACTATTGTATCAATATCTTTTAAGGTGTCTTCTACACCTGTGATTCCCTCTTCTATTTCTTTTATTCTGTTGGTGATGTTTGTATCTGTAGTTTCTGATCTCTTCTGTAGGTTTTCCATTTCAAGGTTTGCCTCCACTTGTTCTTTTTTAAAAAATTGTTTCTACTTCCACTTTTTGGTCTAGGACTATTTTAGTCAATTCCTTCATGTTTGATTGTATTTTTCTATATTTTCAAGGGATTTATTTGTTTCCACTTTAAGAGTTTTTACCTGTTTACCTTTAGTTTTCTGTATTTATTTCAGTGAGTTATTTATATCCTCCTTAAAGGACTCTATTATCTTCATGGGATAGGATTTTAGGTCAGCATCCTGATTTTCAGGTGTGTTGATATATCCAGAGCTTGTTGTGATGGAAAAATTGGGTTTTTGATGATGCCAAAGTATATTGGCTTCTGTTGTTTATGGTCTTGTGTATTCTTCTTGACATCTGCTTATCTTTGGTGTTAGCTAGACTTGACTCTGTTTGGAGCCTGCCTCCTGTATTCATAGGTTGTTGCAGGTCTACAGGAAGGCCTGTGGACCTCCTGGGAAACCTTCAGTCTGTGTGGTCTTCATAGGGTCATACACAGTAGTGATCTGTTTCCCAGGCTGAGTAGATCTCCTGGGAGACCTTCAGGCTGTGGGATCTTTATAGGAGCAATCAAGCTGTTGCCCTGCATGTAGTTGTTCTCCAAGGATGCCTTCAGACTGTGGTTATCTTGCCCTGCATGCAGCAGAACTCCTGGAAGGCTTTCAGATTGTGGATCTTTAGAGGAATAAACCAGCTGGTGATGTGCCTTAGGGGGAAGGCACAGGTAAGAAGTGAAGTGGAGTTTGTGTGGGAGGTGGGGTGGAGGGTTTGGGGGGTGATAGGTCTTGAGTCTGCTGGCTCCTCAGGTTTTGGTTGGGAGGTTTTTAATGACTTCTTCTATTTCCTTAGGGGATAGGAGAGTGTTTAGATAGTTTATCTGCTCTTTATTTAACTTTGGCATAAAATATATGTCTAGAAAATGATCCATTTCATCTAGATTTTCAAATTTTGTTGAGTATAGGCTTTTGTAGTAGAATCTGAGGATTTTTTGAATTTCTTCAGTTTCTATTGTTATGTCTTGCTTTTCATTTCTGATTTTGTTAATTTGTCTACGTACCCTTTAGTCAGTTTGGCTAGGGGTTTATCTATCTTGTTGATTTTATCAAAGAAATAGCTTTAGGTTTTGTTGATTCTTTGTTTATCATTCTCTTTGTTTCTATTTCATTGATTTTTGATTTTGAGTATTTCCTGCCTTCTACTTCTCTTGGGTGTGTTTGCTTTTTTTTTTTTTTTGTTCTAGAGCTTTGAGGTATACTGTTAAGTTGCTACTGTAGGATCTCTCTAATTTCTTTATGAGGGCACTTAGTACTATAAATTTTTCTCTTAGTGTAAAAGACCACTCTGGTCCACGTTTGGGGGCCAAACTATAGTGGCCTGCTCTGTTCCGCAAGTCAGGGTGTAGCAAGAGAGAGAGTGGGGGGAAGAAGGGGAATAAACTCGAAGAATAGAGACAAGCCAGAGGATCTGTAGTAAAGTCTTTACTGTCTCCACCATACACACATCACTACACCTACTACTACTACACCCCCCTCCCACACACCATACAACAAGGAAATCCTGGGTATTTATAGGCTTTTGCCATGTGCCTTGTAGGCGTGTGGATACCACGTGCCTTGCAGGTGTGGATATGATGTAAGCCTTACAGGCGTGGACAGCATGTGCGCCTTACAGGCATGTATGGCATGGATAGCACATGGATAACACCTGTACCACATGCTTTGTAGGCATGGATACCGTGTGCTCCTTGCAGCTGTGGGCACTAAATAGCAAAACAAGATATGTGGGATATCAGAGTGTGCTTCAGCTGTTGTAGGTTATTGAAAACCAAGTCTCATGTCAGGGTATATGGCGCAATATGGGTGCAAAGCTGATAGCTGCTCTCTAGTAGCTTTCTGCTTAAAGTCGGCTCCCAACATCTTAGCACTGGTTTCATTGTGTCCCATAGTTTTGGATATGCTATGTTATCATTGTCATTGAATTCCAAGAAGTCTTTAATTTCTTTATTTCTTCCCTAAGTTATCATTAAGTAGAGAGTTGATCAGTTTTTACGGGTATATGGGTTTTCTATTGTTTTGTTGTTATTTAAGTTTAGCCTTAGTCTGTAGTGATCTGATAGAATGCATGGGATTATTTTAATCTTTTTGTATCTGTTGAGGCTTTTTTTTGTCTCTCTTCCTGATACTCCCTTCAAGAGCTCTTCACCCTATCCACCCTCCCTTTTACTTCTGAGAAGATGCTCCCCCACCCACACAACCACTCCCAACTCACCCCACTAGCATCTATTTTCCCAAGTATCCCTTTTCACTAGCGTCTTTTTTTCTACAGGAAAGAGTTTATTCTTTCCCACTGAGGCTAGACATGGCAGCCCTCTGCTACAGATGAGACCTCAGACCAGCCCATGTATACTCTTTCAATGGTGGCTTAGTCTCTGGGAGTTTCCAGGTTAGTTGACATTCTTGGTCTTTCTATGTGGTTGCCATTATTTCACTTCCTTCTCTTAACTCTTCAGTAAGGGTCCTCAACCTCAGTCCCAATGGTTGGTTGGCTGTCTCAGTCATCTGCTGAAGAGCTTTCAGAGAAGAATCATACTAGACTCCTATCTGAAAGCACAACATAACATTAATAATATTATCAGTGATTGGTTCTCACCTGTGGAATGGATCCCATGTTGAGCAGGTCCTGGTTAGCCCTGAGAAGTAGACAAAAATACGAAATACCCCTGATATACCACAAATAGTCTAAGGAATTAAACAAGAAGGAAGGGCCAGGTGAGGATGTTTAAATCCCACTTAGAATGAGGAACAAAATAATAATGGGAGGCAGAAGGTGGAAGGGACCTGGGTTGGAGACAGAAGAGGGAGGGGAAAAGAAGGTAGGATCGGGGTGGAGACAGAAGAGAGGCCCAGAGGAGCAGGAGAATGAATGGAAATATGCAGCTTCTGGGGGTGGTGGTATGGAGGAACATCTAAAAACTTTCAGAGATCTTGGATGGAGGAGGCTCCCAGGACTCAATGCAGGTGACCTCAGCCAAAATGCCCAACAGTGAGTATATGAAACTTGAAGAGACCACCTCCAGTAGTCAGACAGGACCTTCAGTGGAGGTATGGGCACATCAACCCACCTATGAAACTTCTGACCCAAAATTGCTCCTGTTTAAAAGAAATGGTCAATTTTCTTGATAGGTACCACTTACCAAAGTTAAATTAAGATCAGATAAGCAATATTAATAGGTAATAACTCCTAGTGAAACAGAAGCAATCATTCAAAGTCTCCCAACCAAAAACTCAGGTCCAAATGTTGTTGCAGAATTCTAACAGATTTACCAAGATATACTAATGCCAATACTCCTCAACTTATTCCACAATATGGAAACAAAGGTAACATTGCCCAATTCATTTTATGAGGTCACAGTTAACCTGGTACCCAAACCATATGAAGACATAACAATGAAAGGGAATTAATGTGGAGCAGCATGTCTGCCTTGCCTCTGGGATGCAGGAGTGCAGCTTGGGAAGGCAGAATACAATCTGGTATGGGGGTCCCAGCCTGTGTTTCCTGGGGTGAGTTACAGCTAGGTTTCTGATGGATGCCATGGTTCTCAAACTTCTTTTTATCCAGACATTGATGGGGACAGCTAAGAGTCCATGGGTCCATGTTTCTCTATGTACCAAGCAGAAAGGAAATGTCTGAGCCAGTGACGGGCAGAATCTGGTTTGGTTTCAAGTGAGTGCCGAGAGTACCTAAGGGGCTGGAAGAGAGGCCTTCTCTGGGAGATTTAGGCAGAGATCTTTACTGTAAAAGCCTCCCATCCCCTTGTAGCAATTTTTGATGAAGGAGATGGTCCTTGTTTATTCAAATTGCTTTATTTTCAAGGCAGATGCAGATGGATACATCTTAATCTGGATGGACTAGGGATTAAAATACCTTTTGCAGGAAGGGATATCCAGGAAGGGAAGCTCATTGGCTAAACATTTGGGGCCTATTTAGATACCTCATTAGCAGGGAGTACTCTAGGTTTTTATGCTACATGACTGGATGTCATGATCATCTCAATGGGTTGTCATGGCTCTGTGTTCCAGGAGAGGTAGAGACTGGCTGTGAGTGGAGTCCAATGCCCACCATTCTCAATTATGAATTTCCTAGGGTTTTTGAACCTGCTTCAACCTTACCAGTTTTTCCGTCTTGTGGCATGGTCTACTTGCTCCAAAAATTACAGACTAATTTCTTTATGAATTTTGGTTCAAAATAATCAATAAAATGCTTGCAAATCAAATTGAAGATCATATATACAAGAGCATCCACCATAAGCCAGTAAGCTCCATCCCTGATATTCAGGGGTGGCTCAATGCATGAAAATAAATAAATGTAATCCACCAGATAAATGAAATGAAAGAAAAAACTCACAGGATTTATGTCCTTAGATGTAGAAAAGGTGTTTGACAAAGTTTTTATCATTCCTTGTATGATAAAGTTCTGGAAAGATTAGGAATACAGGACAATACCTAAACCAAAAAATAAAAAGGCAGTTTAGATCAAGTTCACAACCGACAGCATCCTAAATGGAGAGAAACACAAAGCAATTCCACTACAATCAGGAACAAGGCAAAGCTCTCCACTCTCTCTGTATGTATTAAATACAATATTTGTAGTCTTAGGTAGATCAATAAGAGAAATGAAGAAAATCAAGGGTATACAATGTAGAAAGGAAGAATTAACTTCATTTGCATATAATGTGATAGCATACCTAAATGACCCTAAAATTTCACAAGAGAACTCCTAGAGGTGATATATTTTATAGTGAATACTCACATAAAAATATTGGTGACTCTCTTAGGATGGTTGATACTAAAACCTAGCTTGGGTACTGGGGGAGGAGTATTAGTGTTTTCACATGTTGAACTCCTGGTGTACTTACCATGCTCCCATTGGATGCTTCAAATCCATGGTTACATAGATGGTCTGGGTTAAATCCTATGGGTCAGTAATCAACCCAAAAATACATGAGTATGGAAAAGGAACTTGTAGGACTTGATTTGGGAGAAAGATGAAAGGGCTAAGGGTTGAGAGTAATCAAAATATATTGTATACATGTATGCTATATCCAAATAATTTTATTTTTAATTTTTGAGACAGTGTGTGTGTGTGTGTGTGTGTGTGTGTGTGTGTGTGTGTGTGGCCTTGGCTGCCTTGGAACTGGCTTTGTAGACCAGAATAGCCTTAAATTCACAGAGATCTGCCTGCCTCTGCCTCCTGAATGCTGGGATTAAAGATGTGTGCCAATTTTAATTAATAAAAACTATGCATTCACTCATCTATCAGTAAATAATCTGGGTAGATTCACATAATAAATACCATGTAATAATCATAAGGGACAAGGTCTCATGTGTGAAACACAAATGCATTAGGGTAGGAAAAATAAGCCACACAGGATACTAGATATTGTAAAATGCCATTAGTATGTTTTTATCATTTTGCAAAAGCAAACATAACGATAATGATTATATACATTTTCCTAAGTAAGAACTGAGTCCCCAGGTGAGTCCAATTTAATCTGCATAAACCGTGCTTTAGTTAAAATAATAAATGACAGAAAAACCACAGATGCATCTGTATGCCTGTGCAACCATTAAGTTTGGTCCCAAAGGCAGTTTAATTGCTTCTGCTAAAAGTAAATAGATAAGGCACTATGGTTGTGTCATAGGAGCCTATTTCCCTGATGTCTGCATGTCTCTACAACTCCCTCTTGGTCCCCTTCATTGGCCTGTAAATCACAGTACAATCTTCTCTGTGACATAGATTTTTTAGCAGAGTTGGTCTGTGCTGCAGACACACTGGTTACTATTCTGAACAGCCCGTCTCAAACTGAGGATTTCATTAGTCAGCGAAAAGGGACAGAAAACACTTCAAATCATAATTATACTGAATGAGTTTAAAGTTACAACTGGTTCCTGAACCATTTTATCAGACTGCTTTTATTTGGTCTTCAGAGACATAATTCTGTATTTATGGTATATTTGATTCAAAACTGAGGTTGGAGTAAGGTAAGTGATATTTGTAAGATGTCTCCAAAATAAAACTTCTCCAAAAATAATTCACATAGTTTTGTTTTGGTAAAAAAATTATTTTTTTTATTTCATGTGTGTGGGTGTTTTTACCCGTATGTATGTTTCTGTGCTACCTGCATGCAGTGTCCAAGAAGGCCAGAAGGGAGCAATGAAACATTTGGAATTGGAGTTACAAAATGGTTATAACCCATAACTTTGGTTCTGGCATTTGAATGTGGGTCTTCTGGAGCAGCCAGTGCTCTTAGCCAGAGGTCTCTGTCCCAAATTTATACATTTTGTCATGACAAAGTTTCAGACTTGTAGAACCCAGATTTTTCAATCCATTTATTCAAAGGAATAGGTAAAAAAAATTCTATTACAGTTATAATTCTGTTAATTATGTTGGAGGGATTATTTTATTTTGTTTAGTTTTCAAGTAAATAGCAAATAAGTGACCAGTTTAAAGGCACAGTAAGAATAAATTCTAAAGTCAAGTCTTGAACCCAGGTTTGTGGTCCCAGGTTAATATTCTTTCTCCATTTTTTTTCTTCTTGGAGATCTTGGCTCTTTTAATTTCTTGTGAGCATTATGTGTTGTGAGCACATGGTTGAAGTTCTAATTTCAGACTCTTATGGTTAAAATTCATTTCTCATCCAGAGGCAAGGTAAATTTCTATCAGATATATACACAGCTAGAGAAGTACATTTTTATTTGTGTCAACGTGTGTGTGAGAGCCAGTATGCATATGTAGAGACCAGAGGCCAGCCTTGGCTGTCATTCTTCAGGTGCTGTCTGAGTGCCTTGTTCGTTCATTCATTCATTCATTCATTCATTCATTCATTCATTCATTCATTCATCCTTGAGGCAGAGTTTCTCATTTCACTGTCTCAGAACTTCCTAGGCAGGCAAATCTGGCTTCCCAGTAAGCTGCAAAGATCTGTCTCCAACCCAGCATTGAAATTGTAAGTGTATGCTATCATTCTTTACACTCTTTAAAATGGGACCTGGAGATTGAATGCAGATCCTTATATTTTCAACACTAATACTTTACAGAGTGAGCAATCTTCCAACACTTTAATACTTACAAAAATCACTTTATGAAGGTATGATTGGTATATACAAAACTGTGCATATGGTTTAGTAAAGAATTAACTTATGTAAAAGCAGAGAGATAACAGTATATAAAAAGTTACCCAAACACAGAACTTGCTGTTAGAAACTTTTTAAAAGAAATATTGGGGGATAAGTATCAGAGCTTTCATCAGTGATGAGGATAATTCTCACAAAATGTGTATAGCTTCCATAAGAGAAGAAACACAAATATGATGGAAGATATTATGATTGAGTTTTGATTTTATCAGTCTACCATGGCAGACAACACAAACAAACATAACAAACATGTAAATTGACACTTTAAAAATGCATAGATGTGGCTAAATGAATAACAAGAATTGAGATAAATTTCAGTGCTTCTCTTATAGTTGATGTTGTTCATATGTATACTGGCTCACCACTTGGGATTAGATAACATGTCAAGGGGTTCTCTCCTAGAAAACACTGACTCTCTTTCTTTTAGCAACCATTAATTTCCTATAACTCTTCATCTAAGAGCAAGGACTTATGAAATATGATACCTTCTTAAACCTAAGCTGAGAAAAACTCGACGGACATATGGTAAGGAATCATTGTCAGTAAACGCTTGCCTTTTCTAATTTAAAACTTCACAGTAAGTAAGTCAATAATTTTACCAATGATAATTTTCACCCAAACCTGCCAGTGGATTGATCATAATCCAAGAATTATGCAGTTGAAATTCTAACAATTGATATCCAAACTGCACTATGATGATTCCAAGCCAAAACTGAGTTCAATAATATTTTTCATACTAGGCTATATGAATTTCTTTTTTATCTATTTTTATTTATTTCTTCACTTTATATCCCAATCATTGTCTGCCCATCTCCCTGTAACCCCATCACAAAGTCCCTCTCTCCCTCCTCCTCTGCTTCTCCTCTGAGAGGATAGAGGTCACCCTGGGTATTGCCCCACCCTGGCACATCAAGTCTCTTTAGGGCTAGGCACATCCTCTCCCACTAGGGGCAGACAAGGCAGCCCAGTTGGAGGTTAGGGAGCCACAGACAGGCAACAGCTTTAGGGACACACCATTCTCCAGTGGCTGTGGAACTCACATGAAGCCCGAGCTGCACATCTGCTACATATGTGCATGGGGTCTAGGTCCAGCTCCTATGCAGTTTGGTTGGTGGTTCAGTCTCTGAGAGCCTCCAAAGGTCCAGGTTACTTGACTCTGTTGGTCTTCCTGTGAAGTTCCTATCTGCTTTGGGGACCTCAGTTTTTTTCCCAACTCTTGTATATGCCTCCATGAGCTCTGTCCGTTGTTTGGCTGTGATCCTGGATTTCAAGAATGAGATTCAATAGGAGTACTTTCCAGAACAATCAAGTGTTTGGGTAAAAAAGCAGCAGCTTCCAAAGAAAAAAAGTTTTCAGCCTGCTTACAAGTTCTCTTCTGATGTATTTATGTATATTTTGAGGAACCTATACAGTAGTATCTGTAGCAACTTACATTCTCATGATATATATATATATATATATATATATATATATATATATATATGCATATATATATACATATATATGTATATAAATATATATGTTTAACATATATATGCTGATTTACATTTAAGATGTTCTATTTTATTTAAATTTATGTGTATTGTAATAATTGTATACATCTCTGAGCTCTATAGATGTGTTGAGAGTGTATTGATCAAAAAGGCATATGAACATTTTTTTCTCCATATTAGGTGTGAAACCATAAACTGATTTCTTTCCATTCTTTCTAAAAGATACACCAGTTTATTGTGAATGAAGTTTTTCCAACCATAGCTTATTCCTTTTGACTCTTAGTTACTTACTATAGAGATGTTCCCTAGCTCCTTTCCACTTTCTCCTCAGCTGCTAGTTAATTACTATCCACTATCCACATCAACTTTTCAAAAAAGCTTTCAACATGGAAATATGTGCGTGCGTGTGTGTGTGTGTGTGTGTGTGTGTGTGTGTGTGTCTGTCTGTCTGTCTGTCTGTCTGTCTGTCTGGTTTATTTTATTTAGAATGGAATCATCTATCAATTTTTCTGAAAATGACAGGATTTCATTCTCTATATAGCTGAATAATATATCTATACCACTTTAAAAAGTTATTTAATTTACTATTGATATTATAATCACATCATTTTTCCTTCCTTTTCTCCTCTCCAAACCTACCCCATATACCATCCTTTCTCTTTTTCAAATTCATGCTCTATTTTTTCATTAACTGTTGATATATATCATGTGTACGATTAGTCTGTATAATAATGTTACTTGTATGTATGTTTTCAGGGCTGACCATCTGGTTTAAAATCTACTCCTTTGCTCAGGGAATCAATTTCTAGCTTGATTTCATCTCTTCGGTGCTGTAAGATGCAAGTGGATATGGAGGCAACTATTTGATAGATGAATAGAATCATTTTCCTTTGGATTCATACTCAGAAGGTATCCCTTTCAATATTTTTGTATTTTTTGAGGAACCTACATAGTAGTCTCTGTACTAACTTATATTTCCATGTATGAACTTGACATTCATACAAATAATAAGCTCTCCCAGTTCTATTTTTCTATATCCTCTGCACTATTAGTATTTATTAAATATCTATTCTACTTTGATAACACAATAACTTATTTTTTATTGTCCCTAAAATCTATTTTTATCATTCTCTTCCTTTAATTCTCATTTCTATAGGACATCTACTGACTCCAAGATAGTTGATGGAGAATTGTACCAACATGAGAGAGTTCATTCTCCTGGGACTAACTGATGACCCAGGCCTGCAGGTTCCCCTTTTCATTGTGTTCACCCTAATTTACCTCATTGATGTGGTTGGAAACATGGGGATGATAATGTTGGTTCTTATGGACTCTCATTTGCACACCCCTATGTACTTTTTCCTTTGTAACCTGTCCCTTGTAGACTTGGGTTACTCCTCAGCTGTCACTCCCATGGTCATGTCTGAGTTCTTTGTAGTCTCCAAGATGGTCTCCTATAATGCCTGTGCTGCACAGATGTTCTTCTTTGTAGGTTTTGCCACTGGGGAAAATTACCTCTTAGCATCAATGGCCTATGACCGCTATGTAGCAGTATGCAAACCCCTGCATTATACCACCAAGATGACAACAAATGTTTGCATTTGTTTGAACGTTGGCTCTTATATCTGTGGTTTCTTGAATGCCATTTTTCATGTTGGGGACATATTCAGCCTCTCTTTTTGTAAGTCTAATGTGGTCCATCACTTTTTCTGTGATGTTCCAGCAGTCCTCGCTCTATCTTGCTCTGATATACACCTCAGTGAAGTGATTCTTGTTTTTTTGTCAACCTTCAATGTCTTCTTTGCTCTTATGATCATCTTAATTTCCTATCTGTTTATATTCATTACCATCTTGAAGATGAAGTCCAACCAGGGACACCAAAAAGCTTTGTCCACCTGTGCCTCCCACCTCACTGTAGTCTCCATATTTTATAGCACTGTCATTTTCATGTACTTACAACCCAGTTCCAGTCATTCCATGGATGCAGATAAAATAGCATCTATGTTCTACACTATGGTTATTCCCACATTAAACCCTTTGGTCTATAGCCTAAGGAACAAGGAAGTCAACAATGCATTCAAGAAAGTTGTTGAAAAGGCAAAATTTTTATGTAAGAGTGAGATTTCAGGTTGAAAGTAATTTTTTCTCTCCCATATTTTTGTGCATTAATTACATTTAAGCTCTATAATACAGAGGGATTACTGCCTAACATACTAATTTTCTTCAAAAGTCTATTTTATATCAAAATATTTGCAAGTGCATAATATAATGAAAAATGTCAAGGAAAATTTTAAGAATTGCTGGTATTTACTTGTCATACCTTGGTAATTTATATTTGATCTATTCACTCATTTACATTTTTCTATCACATTTAAATATATAGATACATAAATAGAGATACATTTTAAAGTGGTGTGCGTATGTGTGTGTGTGCATATGTGTTGTGACCACATACAGACTATGGACCTGAATGGGAGATTTGAAGTATAGCGAGATTTAAATAGAAATAATTTAAATAATTGATTTGATTTATAATATAAATTTCCTTCAGTTTTTCTTTTTTCACTTGTTTTTCCCTGTCTATCTATGACTTGATACCTCTTTTAATTTTAGTATTGGGTAATGTTTGATTGGTATATTCCTTCTATTCATGTGCTAAAATATGTGTGGATTGTTTCCAAATTTTGGCATTCATTAATAAAGCACTCATAGATGTACTTATGACTGATATTTTATTTCTTCAACCTCTTTACTTGTATTTTTTGTTTTCATTTTGTTGACATAATCTTCAAGAGAAATAAGAATGTTCCCCAAGAGACCTATTTTTTTTAGTCCCCAAGAAGATCCTCAAGAGGTGTATCCCTATCATCGAGACTGAATGCCGTGTATGGACTTACCCACTAAGAGTTTCAAAGGACTCATCCATTTTAATGTATGGGAATTCAGTAGCCATTCTGACTCTCCAAATTCCATGGAAGACAAAAGTCTTTGAAATTTTTTCAGAGGATACCTTCCCTGCATCTTCCTTACTAGCCATGGAGGTTTGGAATGAGGCTCAGAGTTGTATACATGGAGTAATTTCACTGGGGCCTTCAAAAATGAAAGATAAAGACGAGCAGAGAAATTAAGCCAATTATGAGTATAAAAAATTTTTAATTTTGGCCAGTGACCAAGAACTAATTCTTAAGAGTCTCTTGGTGTCAAAGCTCAGGAATATCATATTTTAAAAGGCAAACTCCAAAATATCCACAGTTACATTAGTGCTATATGAGACAGAGTCAAAGTAACATTGCAACATTTTATTTGGTGAAAATATTTTGTATATCATATGACAAATTAATTTTGAATTAAATATTATTATGGTGAATACACCTGAACTGTGATCAGGGTCATTTAAATCCTAAATGTGTTGCTAAGGCAGATGTAGCTGTTGAGGGAACAGGAAGGAGGACTGAGAAGTGTCTGAGCAGACACAAAATGGACTCAGGACAAGATGGTGTCACCTTAGTCACATCATTGACTCAACCTGTCTTCATAGTTTGGATATAGATACTCTATGCTGCATCCTGTGATGTGTCTTATTTTATACTTTTATTTAATTTTCATTGATATCTTTAAAATAGCATACATGGAACAAACTTTTGGTTTTAGTTTCCAAATCTAAATTCTGAAAATATTTAGAGTAAATCTCAGAACTGTAGTCTACAAGGACTATATGACTTCAGAACTATCAGCATACTGATTATTTTCTATTTCATTTTTCCTCTTTCTCTACCTAGTCTTTTCAAACTCATCTTTGAACACAGGAAGTATACTAACAGTTTAAAAATCTGAAGATTTTTTTATACATTCATTCAGTGAGAATGTTGAGCTCATTCTATCTCTTGATGCTTGTGGACAATGTCAAGAGGGTATCTATCTAATCCAAATTCTGACTTTGATTTGTGGAGACAGGAAGGAAATTTTAGCACTGGTGGTAATTCAATTTCTAAGTTTTGGGCAGCTACTTTGCATTTTCCATAGCAGCTTTGCTCTTCCCCCAAATAGTAAGAAGACATTCTAATTTAAACCCTCATGAGTACCTGTCAATGTTTATTTTCAACAATAGATATTAAGAAATATGAAGTAATATGTATGTGTGTAGTTTACTTTTAGTGCCCTTTTTATTTCTAATGGTAAGTATATTATCCCACAGATATTGTATATATGTTAGTCTTTAGAGAAAATCCCATTTAAAAATATTTATTTTTATGCTACAGTGGTGCAAAAAGGTTCATATTTTGGTTATTGCTGAAATTTGTGACATAATTCCCACTAACATTCTCCAGCCCCTGTCTTTTCAAGGCTCATGTATTGAAGCCATGATTCTCTGCTGTTGGCCATGTTTGGAGGTGGTGAAAATTTTATTAGGTGGAAACTGGTAGAAGGGAGTTAGGTTACAAGGGGGTTGAAGAATTAAAAGGGGATATTGGGACCACACTCTTTTTCCACATCATTCTTTGCTTCCTTGTTGCCATCAAGCAAAATTTCCTCTGCCAGGTTTACCCTGGCATAATGTGTTATTTCACCAAAGGTCCAAAGGTCTTATGAACCAAAGGCCAGACACTGAATGAAATTTCTGAAATGATAGCCTATTTGCTCTGGTACGTTTTTCACAGTAAGAGAAACATAATATAATTTTCAGAAAACTATTATATTTTTTCTTGTGTCTCTACTTTTAAGTCTAGGATGGTCATTGCCAATTGCCAATGGCATGTTTCTTTCATGTCAATACATTATAAAATATTTTAATCTAATTATTTAATTTGCAATCCAGCGATTGTTCTCCCATCCCAGTCCCCACTCCTACATTTATCACCTTATTCCTTCTCTCTCCTGTCCCCAAGAGGATGCTCCCCCACCACCAGGCCTCTCCAATCCCTGGGGCCTCAAGTTTCTCAAAGACTTGGAGATTCATCTCCCACTAAGACCAGACCAGGAAGTCCTCTGCTATGTATGTGTATGCTGCCTGATTGATGACTCAGTGTCTGGGATCACCCAGGGGTCCGGGTGAGTTGAGACTGGTGGTCTTTCTATAGGGTCACCCTACCCTTCAGCTTCTTTAGTTTTTCCCCTAATTCAACCATATGGGTCTCTAACTTCAGTTGAATGTTTGACTGTAAGTATTTGCTTCTGTGTCAGTCAGCTGCTGGTAAGGCATCTCAGAGGACAGCCATGCCAGGCTTCAGTCTGTAAGCACATCATAGCCATCAGTAATAGTGTCAGGCCTTGATGTGCTTCTTCACCCATAAGATGGATCCCATGTGGGGCTGGATTGGACAGACTTTCTTTTGGTCTCTTTGTCATTTTTGTCATTGCGGTTCTTTTAGACAGGAACAATTCTGGGTTAGAAATTTTGACCATGAATTAGTAACAAAGTCCTTCCACTTGAGGCCCTGTCTAATTACTGGAGGTGCCCAATGTTGGGCATTTTGTCTAAAGTCACCCCCATTGAGTCTTGACAGTCTCTTACCTCCCAGGTCCCTGGTAATTTCTAGAGGTTATCTCCCACCTTCCATCCCCTCCCCAGGCTGCTTATTTCCATTCCTTCTCCTGGAATGGACTTTCAAGAGTTCTCCCATGTAACCCCATACCTGATTTTGTTCCTCTTTCTCCTTCTCCACCCTCTCCCACCCATGTTCCTTTCTCCCTCTGCCTCCAGCCTCTGGTGATTATATTCTTCACCCTTCTAAGTGAGATTGAAGCATTCTCACTTGGGCTTTTCTGCTTGTCACTCTTTTTTTTTTTTTTTCAGTTTCTGGGTTGTATTCTAGGTATTCTGTACTTTTTGGCTAATATCTACTTATAAGTGAGTACATAACATGAATGTCCTTTTGGGTCTTAGTTTCCTTACTCAGGGTAATATTTTCTAGTTCTATCTATTTGCCTGCCAAATTCATGATGTCCTCGTTTTTAAAAGCTGAATAGTAGTCAATTGTGTAAATGAAACACATTTTCTGTATTCATTCTTTGGTTGAGAGATATTTGGGTTTTTTTTCTAGCTTCTTGCTGTTACACATAAGACTGCTATGGACATAGTGGAACACATATCCTTGTGGTATGATAGGGAATCTTTCGGGTATATACTCTAGAGTTGTATAGCTGGGTCTTCAGATAAAACTATTTGCAATTATCTAAGAAACCTCCATATTGATTTTCAGAATAGTTGTACCAGCTTGCAATTCCACTAACAATGGAGAAGTATTTTTTTTTCTTCATATCGTAGCCAGCATGTGCTGTCACTTGAGTTTTTGATCTTAGCCATTCTGGTTTGTATAAGGTGGAATTTCAGAGTCGTTTTGATTTGCATTTCTGTGATGACTGAGGACTTTGAACATTTCTTTAAGTGCTTCTAGGTAATTTAAGATTCTTCTGTTGTGAATTGTCTGTTTAGCTCTGTACCAAATTAAAAATGGTTATTTGGAGGTTAACTTTTTGAGTTCTTTATATATTTTGGATGTTAGCCCTCTATTGAATGTAGGGTTACATTTATAAATATTGTGCATATAAGTGTGGGTTCCTGTGTAGAAATGTCTGTAGAGTCTAGAAGGGGACCTCAGATTTTCTGGGGTGGAAATTACAGATAGTTGTGAACATTTAATATGCCTATTGGTAACTTAACTCAAGTACTTTGCAAGAATAATTTTTATTTCTAATCATGAATCCATCTGTCCATACAGCATACATTTCTTAAGTAATGGTAAGTTTTAACAGCCCAAGTACTCAACTATTCTTTAACTACTTAACTTTTGGTTTTAAATTATTCTTTTTAAAGTTCAAAATATATATTTTCATATAGTATAATCTGATTATAGTTTATTTTTCCCTAGCCGGTCTAATTTATAATGAGAATTTTTTTCTAAAATAAGTGCTCATTTTCCTGGTATTTAAGATACTGAAAATTTATAATTACAATATTTTTAAACATTTTGCAGTTGTTTGACTTTGCAGCACATCAACTAATGAATTCTACTGTATGAAATAACCAGCAAGAATGGGATTATATATTAAAAGAAGACACTATCAAGCTTATTATATTGTATAGAACAAAAGTATAGGAAAAATGAATTTTCACTGTATACAGCTTAAGGAAAAAAGGGGAGGAAGAGTATATTGAATATCCAGCCAACTCTGTCTGACAAGCAGAGGAACAAAAATCTTGGTGGATTTTCTTACTCCATTATTATTATTATTATTATTATTATTATTATTATTATTATTGATTTTTTTACACTCTACATTTTATTCCCTTCGCAGTCCACCCTCTGTTCCACATCCTATACCTCCTCCTCATGCCCTGTCTCCACGATGATGTCCCCACTACCCACCCCCCCACACCAAACCTCTAAACTCTCTGGGGTCTCCAATCTCTTGAGGGTTAGATGCATCTTCTCTGACTGACCCAGATCTGGAAGTCCTCTGCTGTATATGTGTTGGGTGCCTCATATCAGCTGGTATATGTTGCCTGGTTGGTGATCTAGTGTTTGAGAGATCTTGGGGGTTCAGATTAATTGAGACTGCTGGTCCTCAGTCTTATTCCTTTTGTACCAAATATCTGCATGATTTCTATGCCCACTGTAGCCTGTTTTTGCTCCTAAATAAAAACACAGAGACTTGGTATATTTATTAACAAACACATCCTGTACTATTCTAACAGTCTTAGGCTGCCTACTTTCCATGGTGTAGTCCTTTACCTATACCTGAGTCTTGTCCTGGTTCCTTGTGGTCCCTGTGTGTCCTCATGGTTGCACTCATTGTGACCTCATGGTAAATTCTCCTGGTCTATTCATCAGGTCTCTCTCTTTACCTTCTTTTTGTAGTCTTTTACTGCTCTTATCCTGTCTTCTTATGGGAGCCCCTGGCTGGGACCAAAAGGCCTGCTCTACTATCTTCTGCTCATCTATTTGGCTGATTGACTATTTTATTAACCAGTCAGAAGTGACAGAAACCAATTTTTACATAACATAGAACTGGAAATGGTTGACCATGCCATTGACCAGACTGCAACCAGTTGTCTGGGCAGAGAAACCATCATCTGAATATATAGTCCACAAAACCATCTCCCACCAAACTCTTAAGTTTATGTGTGCACAAGCTAGTAATAGCAAGCAGAAAAAATGCTCTTATCACTTCACAAACTATTCTGTACTGGAAAGATTTTCTTCTTGTTGTTTCCTCATACATGTATCAAAGTTAATGACTTCAGAGTACTGGTTAGTGTGCTTAAATGAGTACATAATATGTTTCTGTTGGTATGTCCTGGAGGGCAGGGGGAAGAAACAAATGTAATATCCTTTAGTTACACAAATAGCATTATGTGTGTTTTCAAAATTAACAACAAAAGCAGTAACACTTGAAATAAAGTTTAGAATACTTATGTAGTGGGAAGTTCCCCCAAGTTTGGAGGAGCTAATGTGGGAGAAGTAAGGAGAGGAAGAGGAGGAGTAAAGGGAGGAAGAGGAGGAAGAGGAAGAGAAGAGAAGAGGAGAGAGAAAGAGAGACAGAGAGACAGAGAGAGAGAGAGAGAGAGAGAGAGAGAGAGAGAGAGGGAGAGGGAGAGGGAGAGGGAGAGGGAGAGAGAGGTGGGAAGATGAAGAACCAAGCATGGACTGAGAGCAGTCCTGGATAACAACTTATTCTAGGTTAGTTAACTGGGAAACACGTCCAATTGTATGGGAATATTGCTATTGAATATTACCAAACATATAAAGTCTTTGATTAATCTTTAAGTATTAGAGTTTCATTCATACCAGGTACTGCGTAGATGGTGGGATGGTCTAGGTTCAGCCAAGCTTTGTGGTAGAGCCATCTCCCATGCTGGCATCTCATGGCCACAAGCCTAGGCTAGTTGGGAACATGGCGGATGATTAAGAAAAGCCAGATTAAATGCCATTGTTTTAAATATCTCCTGCAACATACTCATGATACAACTCACAGACCATATGAAGCTCAAAAAGAAGTAAGATCAAAGTGTGAATGCTTCAGTTCTACTGAGAAAAAGGAACAAAATTATCGCAAGTGGTAGAAGGAAGGAGGTACCTGAGGAGAGAGGAGGGTACGGGAAAAAGGGGGGCAGGATCAGGTGTGGGAGGAGACAGGGGGCGAGAAGTACAGAGGGTCAGGAAATTGAAAAGAGGTGTGTAGCAGTGGGGGATAGGAAACTGGGAATAGACACTAGAATGTCCCAGATGCCAGGGAAGCAAGAGGCTCTCAGGACTCAACAGGGATGACATTAGCTGAAATACCCAACAAAGAGGGGAGAGAATCTGTAGAGATTATATCCAGAGGTTAGACATGCACCCTTCCTGTCGAGGGATGAGCCTTTCACTCATCTCAAAAATATTAACCCAGAATTGTTCCTGTCTAAAGGAAATGCAGAGACAAAGAGTAGAACAGAGACTGAAGGAAAGGCCATCCAGAGACTGCCCTATCTAGGAATCCATCCCATCTGCAGACACCAATCCCATAAACTATTACTAATGCCAAGAAGCACTTGCTGACAGGAGCCTGGTATGGCTGTTTCCTGAGAGACTTTGCCAAAGCCTGACCAATACAGCTGTGGATGCTTGCATCTAACTACCAGACTGAGCATGGAAACCTCGATGTAGGAGTTAGGAGAAGGACTGGAGGAGCTGAAGGGTTTTGCAACCTCATAGGAAGTACAACAATATCAACCAACCACATCCCAGAGCTCCCAGGAATTAAACCACCAATTACAGAGTATACCTGGAGGAAACCATGGCTCCAGCTGCCTATGTAGCAGAGGATTTCTTTATGTGTCATCAGTGAGAGGGGAGGCTCTTGGTCCTGTGTAGGTTGGATGTCCCAGTGTAGGGTAATGCTAGGGCAGTGAGGCATAGAGTGGATGTGTGGGTTGGGGAGCTTCCACGTAGAAGCAGAGGGAGGACCAATGGGATGGAGGTTTGTGGAGGGACAACAGAGAAGGGGGCTAACATTTGAAATGTAAATAAATAAAATAGCCATCTCAATATCTATATCTATCTATATCTATCTATCTCTGACCTATCTCTATCTCTATCTATTTATATCTATCTATCTATCTATCTATCTATCTATCTATCTATCTATCTAT
>JANHMN010000003.1:140749692-140792843 GCA_030674055.1 Rhabdomys pumilio
TCTATCTATCTATCTATCTATCTATCTATCTATCTATCTATCTATCTATCTATCTATCTATCATCTGTCATCATCTATCAATCCATGCTGCATCCATTTATCAGCTGTGTGTGTGTGTGAGTGAGAGAGAGAGAGAGAGAGAGAGAGAGAGAGAGAGATAGAGCGAGAGAGAGAGAGTGAGAGAGAGAGATTCCATATCACTCATTTAATGGTTATAGGACAGTTTGTAGGTGACAATTCATTTTCTCTTTACCACATATGTTCTAAGGATCAAATTCAGATTCTCAACACTGACAAACAGCACCTTTACTAACTGAGCCACCTTGCTAATCTTGCATCATATTTGAAAATTGTCAGGTTGAAAAGAACCTCCAATATTCTAAACTCCAAGGGTCAGTGCATATGTCTATAAATAACAGTCTAGGCTCAGCTGAAGCTGCACTATAGAAGAATTTATGGCAGACAGATAAAAGTCTAATATCAGCATTTGCCAGGAACATGAAGAAAATGGGTTTCTGCTTGACAAAAGGACACTTTCCTTGCCTATACATGTGGTTGTATTCCAAAGCCCAACCTTTCCTCTAGACTTTCTTAGTCCCTACTTACACACATTTGTTATGCATTTCAAAGTCCATTCTTGCTTCCAGGCTCTTCTCACCCTTTCCATTCCTCCTGTACTATTATAGCTCCCAGGCTGTTGCAGGTCACAGGGTTTCTACTTCTTTCATGACAGTTGCTTCTTTATATAAGGAGAAATTATTCCCCCTGTCTCCCCTATTGTCTCTTTCCTCTCTTTTGTTATTCTTGCAAATAGTCCTGGCTACATATAGTCTGCTTCTTTTTTTTTTCTCTGCTCTGGACTTTTCCAGTTGCCCCTGGCTATTCTCTCTTATCTACAATAAAACCCTTCCCCTAATCATTGAGCAGCCATTTTGGTGGTTCTGCTGCTGAACCTAGCTTTTAAACACCAACACTGAATTCAGTTTCCTGAAATTATACCTTATAGTAAAAGAGATATTCAGAGTTATAATATATGAGTGATGTCAATGGTGTTGTTTTTTAATCAAATCAAATAAAATATTGTTCTATTAAATGCATCATCTTTTATCAATTTACTTTTATCTTGTGTCAATGCAGATGTTTATAAAACAGGAATATAATATAGAGCATCCATAGAAGTTCATAGTGAGGACACACTGAATTATATGAAGCCCAGTTTTTAGGATGAAATGCATTTTGGCTTTGTGTGGTAGTTTTATAGTTTAGCTTAGCTATATTACATAATATTTTAGTGTGAATGTATTCTTCTTAATATGGTGGTAAATTCATGGAGTCTCAGCACTTAAGAGACTGATATGCATAGATTAATAATAGTTTGAGACTAATTTAAGCTCTATACCAAGAAACTGTCAAAACAAAAAGATAAAGACAAGAGAAAGACAGTGGAAAAAGACAAAAATGGCTCAACTGATGTCTTTCTGGGAGCTAGTAACAATGATTTTGAAAGTAAATGCTCTTGGAAGTCATGGGTTCTGCAATGATTTTTCCCTAATAAACATGAGTGGCCATCATACATTCTGAGAGGAGCTGGATAAAATGAAGTAGAAAATCAATCTGTTTATTTCCTTTTCTCTATCTCTCATTCCTCTCTTTCCACTTTCTGTGTCTTTGTATGAGAGAGATATCTATCTTCTGTCACATTTAGATTCCAGAACTACTGGATCTCAAGTTCTTAATTTCTTTCCCTTCTCTATTCTCACATGTGTGAACTGTGTCTTAATTAACCCACAAACCTGCTTGGTTGATCAGCTTTCACAGAAAACACAATGGATATTTTTGGCATCTATAATCACATGAACTGATGGCAAAATTTCCATTCATGGGGTTTGGCACTTACTGACTGTGGAGTGCTCATCCTTAAAGAGGCCATCTGTATCACCCCTTCTACCACTAAGAATCATAAAACAATATAGAAGTGGGGGGCAGAAAGGCTGTTAAGAGCCTGTGGTTGAGAGGACTTCTGTGAAACAGTGTCTTTTGGACATGACATGGCTGTTGCACCTGTGAACTTCAGTTTTGGTTACCTGCATAGAGTATGCATAAGATTGGATGAGTCAACATTTTATCTTGTAAGGGGGAAAGGCTCATGAGGGCTGACCCATCCCTGAGGACTACTGACAGTTAATGATAGATGGTGCATTACATTTTTCATTAGTAAGTTGCTCATGCATCAATAAATAATCCCTTTATAACATATAAGTAAACTTATTTTAACTCAGTGGGCCATGCATAAAAGATATGAAAGTTGAAAGGAAAATTGTTGAGAAGAAGGGTTTTATTGGAGGAAGAAGGGGGAGAGTAAGAGTACCAAGGGGTAAGAAAGACTACACTTCCTTATATACATGTATAAAATTCTTGAACAATAAATTTTATAAATTAAATTGTCACTTGATATTTAATTTTATAATTTAAATTTAAGCCTAATATTTTTCTGTTACTTCTACAACTTTAGACTTTTCTCTCTGCTCATTTATATACTAGTTGTCATTTACCACATAGACTATCTCCTCACATGATCTATTCTCTTTAAAGACTTTATTAACATTTACTTTATTGGCTTACTAGTAGTGTTTATATTCTCTCTAATTAAACTATTAATCACACAATAGAAGTGACTCTAACTCTTTTAAAGAAGCCAAAAATATACAATGGAAAAAAGCATCCTCAGTAAATGGTGCTGGTCTAACTGGCAGTCTGTATGTAGAAAAATGAAAATAGATCTATGTTTGTCACCTTGTACAAAGCTCAAGTCAAAGTGGATCAAGAACCTCAACATAAAACTAAAAACACTGGATTTAATAAAAGAGAAAGTGGGGAAGTGCTTCAAACTCATTGCCACAGGGGAAAATTTCCTAAACAGAACCCCAATGGCTCAGGCTATAAGATTGAGGATTCACAAATGGGACCTCATGAAATTGGAAAGCTTCTGTAAGGCAAAGAATATAGTCAATAGGACAAATCAGCAATTACAGATTGAGAAAAAAATCTTAACTATCTCCATATCCCTTAGAGGGCTAATATCCAAAGCATATAAGGAATTCAAAAAGCTAGAGACCAAGAAACCAAACAACTGAATCAAAATGCAAATAAAGAAAATATCCAATAAAAATGTGGTAGAGAAGTAAACAGAGAATTCACAACAGAGGAATATCAAATGGCTGAGAAGCATTTAAAGAACTGTTAAAAGTCCTTAGTCATCAGTGAAATGAAAATCAAAATGACCCTGATATGTGAGTCCACTTTACACCAATCAGAATGGTGAAGATCAAAAAACTCAGGTGACAGCATATATTGGCAAGGATGTGGAGAAAAAGGAACATTCCTCCATTGCTCGTAGGACTGTAAACTGGTACAACCACTCTGGAATTCAATCTGGAGGTTCCTCAAAAAATTGGAAGTAGTTCTACCTGAAGACACAGCTATTTGGCATATACACAAATGATGCCCCACCATGCCACAGGGGCACATGTTCTACTATATTCACAGCAGCCTTATTTGTGATAATTAGAATCTGGAAACAACCCAAATGTCCCACAACAGAAGAATGGATACTGAATGGCTCATTTACACAATGGACTACTACTTTGTTGTTAAGAATAAGGACATCCTGAGTTTTGCAGGCATATAGATGGAACTAGAAAATATCATCCTGAGTGAGGTAACTCAGACCCAAAAGGACATGCATGGTATGTAGTTACTTACTTGATAATTGGATATTAGCCAAAAAAATAAAATGTACAGAATACCCAAGATATAGTCTACAGAACTAAAAAATGTTAACAAGCTGAAGGGCCCAAATGAGGATGCCTCAATCCCACTTGGGAGGCAGAAGAAAGCAATCATGGAGAGGGGTGAGAGAGGGAAGTAACTGGGTAGGAAAGGGGACAGGGAGGGGAAGAGGGAAACATAATCAGGTTGTGTGTTGGGGAACAAGACTGAAGCCCTGAGGGCTAGCAGAATGAATGGAAACAGGCAACCTCTAGAGGTAAGCTGGGGGGGGATCTTCTAGAATGTACCAGAGACCTTGGAGGTAAGAGACTTTCAGGGTTCAAAGTGAGAGACTTAGATGAAATGCCCTGCAGTGGGGAGAGTTAACTTGTAGAGTTCACCTCCAGTAGAAAGACAAGACTCAAGTGGAGGGATGGGGTTTCAATCCCACAGTCAAAAACTCTAACCCATAATTGTTGCTGCAGGGTCAAAACTGGAGGAGAACCTGAGGCAAAGAAGGTCCAGTGACAGGCCCAAATTTGGGTCCAGGTCAAGGGGAAGCCCCAATGTCTGCCACTATTACTGTTGCTATGCTGTGTTTACAAACAGGAGCCTAGCATGGAGATGTCTTAGACACTGAGCCACCAACCAGGCAGCATACACAAGCTGATATGAGACCCCCAACACATATACAGTAGAGGACTGCTGGGTCTTGACTCAGCGAAAGAAGATGCACCCAACCTCAAGAGACTTGAGACCCCAGGAAGTGGGGAGGTCTGGTTGGCGAGGTGGAGGTTGTGGGTTGGGACATCACTTTGGAGACTGGGAGCAGGGTATGGGATGTGGAATGGTTAGAGGCCAGACTGGGAGGGAGATAGAGACTGGAGTATAAAAATGATTAAAAAATCAAAAATTGAAACAAAACAAAACAAAACAAAACAAAACAAAACAGAACAAAACCATGGTCAGTGATACCTGACTAGATGTCTTTGTTGTAGTTTATCTCTAAAAGATATTTTAAATGAGTAATTAGTAACCTTGTAAGTGAAATTTTTATACTTTATGTTTTTATTTAAATATGTTTGAGATTATTCTTTTGTGGGTATTAGATAACACCCACCAGAAACATAATAAGTTCTTGGTAAAACACAAGTTTCTCACTATTAAATGAGGGAGTATATTTGTAGTTTTGAGTTCAGTGGCACTATGTGGACCTATGACTCATTGTAAATCTTACATGTGAGGAATCTTCTGAATAAATTGTAGAACACTTTTAGAAATACAGGTCTTTCTTTAGTTTTTCTTTCTCTTCTTCCTCTTCTTCCTCTTGCTCTATCTCCTCTTCCTCCTCCTCCTCCTCCTCCTCCTCCTCCTCCTCCTCCTCCTCCTCTTCCTCTTCTTCTTTATTTATTTATTTTTCATTTTTTTTATGCTCCAGATTCTATTCCCATTCTGGTCCACCCTCTGACTGTTCCACATCTCATACCTCCTCGCTGTCCTCTGTCTCCACGAGGATGACCCCACCTCACCCCACCAGACCTCTAAGCTCCCTGGGGTCTCCAATTTCTTGAGGGTTAGGTGCAACTTCTCTGACTGAACCCAGATTAGCCAGTCCTCTGCTGTATATGTCTTTGGGGCCTCATATCAGCTGATGTATGCTGCCTGGTTGGCGGTCCAGTGTCTGAGAGATCCTGGGGTCCAGGTTAATTGAGACTACTGGTTTTTACAGGATCACCCTCCTCCTCAGCTTCTTCCAGCTTTCCTCTAATTCAACCACAGGGGTCAGCATCTTCTGTCCATTGGTTGGGTGCAAATATCTGCATCTGACTCTTTCAACTGCTTGCTGGATCTTTTGGAAGATGGAAAGATCTCTCATGCTGGTGTAATGGCAAGATTAATATAGTAAAAATGACCATCTTGCCTAAAGCAATCTACAGATTCAATGCAATCCTCATCAAAATTCCAACTCAATTCTTCATAGGGTTAGAAAGAGCAATTTTCAAATTCATTTGGAATAACAAAATCTCAGGATAGTGAAAACTATTCTCAACAATGAAAGAACATCTGGAGAAATCTCCATCCCTGACCTCAAGCTGTATTACAGAGCAATAGTGATAAAAACTGCATGGTATTGGTACAGAGACAGGCAGGAAGATCAATGGAATAGAATTGGAGACTGAGAAATGAACCTACACACCTATGGTCACTTGATCTTTGACATAGTTGCTAAAACCAGTGGAAAAAGACAGAATTTTCAACAAATGGTGCTGGTTCAACTGGAGGTCAGCATGGAGAAAAATGCACATTGATCCATTCTTATCTCCTTGTACAAAGCTCAAGTCCAAGTGGATAAAGGACCTTCACATAAAACCAGACAAATTGAAACTAATAGAAAAGAAAGTGGTGAAGAACTTCAATTCTGAATTTTTAAGAGTGTGGAGAGTGAACTGAGCATTTTGCACACAGCATTAATTTATTGTTCTTGGCTCTTGAATGTGGATGTGATATGACAAGCTGCTTCAGGTTCCTACTACCTTGAGTTCCCTGTAATGATACATTATAACCTGTAATTGTAATCTAAGTTAAATATCTAATGCTTAAATTGTAAGTTGTATTTGTTGAACACTTCAATATAAAAACAAGAAATGAAACTGAAGAAGGGAACAATGAAAGAGAAAGTGATAGCTCAAAATCTTTGATCAGCATAGGTCAAAATATCTCAACAAGGTACGTAGATACAAATTGAGAAATACATTAGGAAATGTATTTACCGTGATCAAATGGGATTTTCCTAAATGATAAATAAAATAGAAATTCTAGAAGCAAAAGCATATATATGAAGAAAAAAATCACATATATGTAATAAAAATTTTAAAAAAATTAATGGTCAGAAGAAATAAGTAGACGTTTTTGTTAAAAGTAACACAGACAATTCTGTAGAGTACTAGAAAGGACAGCTCATAAAGAATGATCAATGATCATTAGATATTTTAGGAAGTTACAGTTAGCTAGGAACAAAAAGCTCAGATGTGTTATTGGACAAAAGGATTACTATAGATAGAAATAATGTAATATACTCTTTGAATAGACTGGAAGAAATTAAAATAAAAGGCTAGAAAGAAGGATTAAAAAATTTTTTAATTGAAAAAATAGTGTTTGAGGAGAGAGGCATACTTAATGTAATTTGAACATTTTGTAATGTACATTATGTATAGACGCATTGCATGAGACCTCATTAATATGTATAACTTTTGTATTTTCATTCATCCATTAAAAATGAAATTTAACTGATAAGAAGCAAGCTTGTTACCTAAGGACAGTTAATTATGTTTTCCCTAAGAAGACAGTGTGAGGATCTTCAGCTATACTCTAGAGGAATCTCCAGAGCTGTCTTAGTGTCTAAAATTCTCCTCACACCTCCATGTACTAGTTTCTGAAACACCAATATGACACATCAGGGTAAATACTACATGCTATTCCTCATTAGATGCTAATTATTTTATTAATGGTAGTCATTGTTAACACATGCAGGTCTTTGGACTCACTTGAGAATTAGCTACGAGCCTTCAAGAAAGGTGAGAAAAAACTGAAAGATAAAAAGTCACATTGATTGACTTTTATCTGGCAAGTTCTTCATAGGCTCCCTGACAGTCTCTTGTATTTTTGTATACAGATACAACTTGTGAATTATAGAAGTGATTTTGTCTTCTTTTCCTGTAGTATGTGTTCTGGATAAAAAGGTACGTGATTATTCCAAGGGAAGAGGAGGGCTGCATGGCGAATTTAGAACTTGGACTGTGTGGAAATTCTGTCCTGACCTCTTGCCTTAGAAAAGCTGGAAACCCTGACCATTTTCTAATAGCAAGCAACAGAAAGAAAATTTGAGAAATATTACATAGTACATTTTTAAGATTTTAGAGTAACTAGAGTAATTGTTCTACTATAATTTGGGCGTTTACAAGCCAGTGAGAAGGACAATCCCATAAATTAAATGGTCTGTGTATAACTACTGTGAGTTGTTTGAAAACAGGTATTTAAAAATAGCTTTGAAGGCTAAAACAATTTAAAGGTTATTCTTCTAAAACTAGTTTTGAGATGCTGAATCAAAGTATAAATGTCAAAACACTCCAGGATATTTTGATTATTCAAATATTAAAAAATTCTTTCAGAATAGAAAATATGAGATTGTTGATATAATTTTATGTTCAGTGTATGATTCATTCGACTGAGTAGAAGAAACAATCAGAAAAGACACAGACTCAGAAAATAAAATTATCTTTCTGTACACTGATGAAGGCTTAGACATATATGAATACTATCTCAGTCATGTTTAAAATCTTATGCTCTGAGGTCAGGTTTATGCTGTATGTAATCTGTAGCTCTGGTACCTTAGCATTTCTCATAGTATTCTCAAAAACTGAGATTCTCATTTAACTTCTTAGATTCTAAGTTATCTTATGAACAGAATAATAAAGAATACGTTCTTTCTACTTCTTACACATGCATGCACACACACATGCATGCATGTGAACACACAAATTCCATTTGTATATAATATAGTCAACTCAGAAAGTTATTAAATAAGGTAAGATCTGCCAGTTAAATATTTTCATGGTATAATGCAAACTATAATATGCAGAAGCTCAACACAAAGATAATGGCAAGTAGTAGAGTAAATATCCTTCCAAATACGCTAAGACAAACAAGAAAATTTAAGTATCATTAGACTGCAGCAACTACATATATCAAAGATTAAAAAACCCACATCCTAGGAAATTGGCCTATCATGGTCTCTCTTCTCACTGTTAAATACTATCTGGAGAAAATTAAAACAAAATATTAAGAAGGGAGAAAAGTTGTATCTAAAATTAAATATTAAAACTATCAAACTTTTGAAAAGAATGGTCCATGTGAAATAGTATGACCACATTCATAGTCTTAGCAAGATAACAAACTGACAATGATGAGAATGCACAGGCAATACCAGTGACCCAAACAGAAAAAGGTAAATTTGGAGAAAGAATTTCAGGACTTGAACTTACCTAGAACAAAAGCCTTCTGTGCTATTATGATATAACAATGACATCATGATTGATAGTACACACTAAGCCACGTAAACAGCTAGCATTATACTGTTGGTATGTTCTTTTATTTTTGTGATAGTGTCACAAGGTAGGCCTCATTACTGTCTTCACTTTCCAGACATCAAAATGATGTTTAGAGGAGGTAGGTGCTTTCTAGGTAGTTAGTGGATGATCTGGTATACATCTTTTCTAAGAACTTGACCTCTCTGTTTCAAATATGTCTTTATTCCAATCTGATTCTGTGGTTGAACATTCTTCCAACATAATTGTAAGTGTAACAAAACTAGTAATTTCAGTGTTGAATAATGCTGATTAAAGTTAACACCTTCTCTGCCCTAGTCATACTTTAATAATTCTGGACATGTCCTTGTTAATGCATCTAGATAGGTTATACTGAAAGTATGAGAATGTATGTAGAAAAATGTTAAAATGCAATCCAGAGCTCATTACTTCATTTATAACATTCTAGTTTTCAAAAGAAATATTTCATGGTTTGGTTTGGGATTGCTTGTTCAATTGATGTTTAATGAAAAAAATTATATAGTCACCAAGAAGAGCTTACAAGATAATGTGCCACTCAGTTCATTGTAGTAAAACAAAAGAAATAATTATTCATTATAATTAAATCAAACTATTTTAGACTATTAACTTGCAATGGATTAGTGGTTTACCAGGTTCCAGAACAGAAAGTTGTAACTGTGTTATTTAAAAATGCAGAAATTTATATGTTTAATGCATGACAATTTACTTGGATGTAATAATAATTTATCAAAGTCATTATCTATTGACAGAGCACAGGTTCTTTCTATACTATCTTTTGTCAGGTAAGTACAGTAGTGTTAGTTTTATACAGTCCAGGAAAAGTTCACAGGTATATAGGCACATAAAAAGAAACAATTTTCATAGTTACTAAACTGTCTGTATTTGGCTAACAAATATATACATACATATGATATATATATATATATATATATATATATATATATATATACACATATAAAATTTCCATTCTTGGTAGAAAATTAATTAAATATTCACAGATTCCAATTATTTTATTTTCCTGTTCTTAAATAATTTTAAAAATTAATTCTATGTGTATAGGTGCCATGCCTACATGTATGAGTCATACCTGAGCAGGTCAGAAGAAGGTGTTAGACAGATCCCCTTTTACTGGATTGCTGACAATTGTGAGCTGCTGTGTAGATGCTGGGTTTTTGGAATAGATATCCAGGGCTATAACCATTAAACCATCTCTCTAAACCATTATTCTATTATTTTTTTCTTTTAAAAATTTTAAGACCTTCTGTTGATTAACTGATATCACTGATGGAGAATAGAACAGAAGTGAGACGCTTCATCCTGGTGGGACTCACCAATGATCCACAACTGCAGCTTCCCCTCTTCATCACCTTCATCCTGATCTATACCATCACCCTTGTGGGAAATCTGGGGCTGATTCTGTTGATTCTCTTGGATTCTCGGCTCCATACCCCCATGTACATTTTCCTAGGTAACCTGTCATTAGTGGACTTCTGTTACTCTTCAACAGTTACTCCAAAGGTCATAGCTGGAATTCTTACAGGAAACAAGATCATGTCTTACAATGCTTGTGCCTCTCAAATGTTCTTTTTTGCAAACTTTGCTGATGTGGAAAACTACCTTTTAGTTGCCATGGCCTATGATCGCTATGCAGCAGTGTGTAAGCCCCTACATTATGCCAACACCATGACAACACGTATGTGTATGTCACTACTCATTGGCTGTTATATCTGTGGTTTGCTGAATGCTTCCATCTATACTATGGATGCATTAAGTCTCTCTTTCTGTGAGTCCAATGTAGTCCATCATTTTTTCTGTGATGTTCTGGCAGTCATGATTACATCTTGCTCTGATAGACATGTTAATGAACTGATTCTTGTTTATGTAGCCAGCTTCAATATCTTTTTCACCCTTATACTCATCATAATATCCTACATGTTCATTTTTACCAACATACTAAAGATGCATTCAGCTGCAGGATATCGCAAAGCTCTCTCCACTTGTGCCTCACACTTCACAGCTGTCTCCATTTTTATGGGACTATCATATTCATGTACTTGCAGCCCAGCTCCAGTCACTCCATGGACACTGACAAAATTGCATCTGTGTTTTATACCATGGTCACCCCCATGCTGAACCCTCTGGTTTACAGCCTGAGGAACAAGGATGTGAAAAGTGCATTCACAAAGATTGTATTGAAGTCATTATGATATTTACAGCTTTGATTTTAGGTTTTTATAATACAAAACACTTGGATACATTTATCATTATGAATTATGAATCACATTTTCCCACCCTGTATCAAATTCAAGAATATGTAGTCACAGACTCACCTCTTCAATAGCATGCTGGCTTTCAGAATGTTCTTGTCTTATTCAAGACAAGAATAAGATACTTGGATACATTCATCTTTATGAATTATGAATCACATTTTCCCACCCTGTATCAAATTCAAGAATATGTAGTCACAGACTCACCTCTTCAATAGCATGCTGGCTTTCAGAATGTTCTTGTCTTATTCAGAAGAGTAAGAAATGAATAACATGACTATGACAACTTTAGGTCAGACTGCGAAAAGCTTAATTTACTATATTATCATATTCAGTATTTTTCATACAATAATTTTTTCTGTCATATCTATACAAATCTATGTAAGCAGTTGCATATAAAGTCCTTTAAAGAGAAGATACAGTCAGGTTTCTTGAGAAGACTAACAAAAATTGATGTCAGAAATTTGCAGTAATATGACAGGGATTTGTTTTGTGTTTAACTTTTGTGTTCATTTAATTGTGCTCATTTTATAGGGGCATCCAGATGAACATATCAAAAAATTTATTCTTATTTAATGACTAGAATATGAATTTATATTTAAAAGAAATTCTTTAAACAAGTAGACTTAGTTAAAAACTGTCAATCTTTATCCTCCAACCCACTGAAGCCTCACTTTGATAGAGTCAAAAATCATGGAAAAAGAGGCTACGCCCTTCTTCCTTTAGTTTTTATTTTTTCTATTTTTATTTTTATATATTTTTATTCACTTTAAATTCTGATAACAGCCCCCTTCTTCTTCTCTTCCAAATACCCACCTTACTAAAACCTCTTATGTTGCCACTTTCTTTCTCCTAATAGAAGGGGAGACCTCTTTGTGTACCACCTCATCCTGGGGCATCTAATCTCAGCAGGGTTAGGCACATCCTCTCCCAATGAGGCCCAACCAGGCAGTTCACAAAGTAGGGAAGAGAATCCAATGGCAGGGAAAAGAGACTGCAACAGCCCCCGGTCTACTTGTTAGGGTACCCACATGAAGACCAAGCTGCACATTTGCTACAAATGTGTAGGGGATCTAGGTCCAGCTCCTGCATGCTCCCTGTTTGGTGGTCCCAGCTCTGTGAGTCCTCATAGTTTCAGGTTAATTTATTTTGTGAGTCTTTTTGTGGTGTGTTTGACCTCTCTGACTTGCACTTCTATCCTCAACTCTTCCACAAGACTGGGCTCTGCTTGATGTTTGATTGTGATTATCTTCATCTTCTGCTGGGTAAAGCCTCTCAGGTGACAGTAATGCTAGGTTCCTATCTGCAAGCATAGCAGAGTATCATTAATAGTGTGTAGAGTTGGATCATTCACATAAGATGAGTCTCATGTTGGGGCAGTCATTGGTTGGCTGTTTCCTTAGTCTATGCTCTATCCCTGCACATCTTGTAGGGAAGACAAATATTTGGTTGAAAGTTTGTGGCTGGATTGATGCCCCTTTTCTCCTAAGTTGTGCCTAGCTACAGGAGGTGGTCACCTCAGGTAGGAATCCCAGCTAGGTACACCCCCTTAGGATCCCTGTATTTTCTTTCATCCCAGGTCCAGCTAATCACTGTAGATTTCCACTGCAGCCAATTTCCCTAGCGTTTTCTTGCCCTTGTCTCTCTACACCTATTTGGGTGAGATTACACCCCCCCTTACCACCTCATTTCCTCAGTCTCCAAGACATACAGTAATTACACTTTCCCTTCCTCATTATCATGTATTTGAGCCCAAGTTGAATCATTGATCTACTTTTCATGGCTCTTCATCTTAGAGATGACTCATTGCATATCTTACTAGCTTACATAATCTCATGAACTTGTAGCAAAGAATAAATCTTGAACCTTGGGAGATAAGTCAGTGGCTGAAGTGCTTGTGGTACAAACCTAAGGTCATGAGTTAGATCACCAGAACCTATGTGAAATCTGGGCAGGATACCATATATCTTTAATCCTAGCATAGCACCATAAGTAGCTATCACCTTAACACAGAAACTACTATATAAAAGACATGGAGAAAAGCAACTTCCAGATATTTATTGAAGAAATATAGATTAATATAATTAGATTATATTAATTATATTATATATAATTATATTAATATTAATTATATTAATAGTGCTTAGATTAATATAAGCACTAGATATAATTATAAGGAGAATCTCATAATTTGTGACTGGGTGAAAATTAAAAAATAGATGTAATTGATTTGGAAGGAAGAAGATCAACAAACCATGGCACTAAACAATCCTTGCAGTGGTATTCACAATATACAGGGAATGGCATGAAAGCCTAAATGTTCTCATCTGATTGCAGAACAAAAAAAACATATAGTGCTCAAATAACGTATATACAATGTATACTAATGATCCATACAAATATTTACTATTTATAGCAACTTGAATGTACTAGATATCATTAAGGTTTAATCATGGATGGGGAATGATGAAACAGAGGGAGTTTTAGCTAAATGAAGGTTGTATAAAAAATTAACATGGAAGCATACTTTTCTGCAATTCTTTTTCTTTTTGCTTTCGGATATTATATAATTACAACATCTATCCCTCATCTTTCCTCCCTCTAAACTCTCTAATATACCACCCTCCATTCTATTTCAAATTTATATCTCATTTTCCCACTAATTGTTATTGTATAAATTTATGTACTTATATATACATATATATTCCTAAATATCATATGTTCATTCTGAATAATGTTATTTGTATGAATGTTTCTGATAGTTTGGTATTTGACATCAAATTTATTCACCTTCCCCTGGGGAAAACTACTTCTGTTCTAGCTTTTCTCAGTTGCCCATAGAACTTTGTGTAGTCTTGAGGCCTGATGAAATTTTCCTTATCTACTTTTGCATGACCTTTTTTGTCATTGCTCATCTTTGGTTAGTTATGTTGGTGAGAATTTATGACTATAATTTTTTGATGTTACTAGGGGTAGTTTTAATATTACTCCCTGATTCTCTTGCTCTTTCAATTATTCCACACCGTCTCTAACAATGTTTCCTGAACTGTAAGTGCAAGAGTGGTTTTTAGATACATCTATTGGGACTTGGTTTCATAACTTTAAATTCTGGTTAGTTATGTGTTTTGGTATCCATGGGAGAAGAGTACAGAATAGCTGCATATAAGTGATCTCATATGAACAATGGTAAAAGGTTTGTTTCTTAGGGAGAGAGAGAGAGAGAGAGAGAGAGAGAGAGAGAGAGAGAGAGAGAAAGAGAGAGAGAGGCAGAAGAAAGGAGAAAGTAGGAAAAATAAGTAAGGAAGTCTGAGAAAATCACAAAGAAACATACTGTTAAGTATTTACATAAACAAACTTTATAAAATACATAATTCAGTGTGTATATATACATATATACTTTTAAAAATAGTTCTTATATGGGCTGACAATAGATTCTCCAAGACTAAAAGACCATATAACAAAATCATTAATAAAAGACATGAAAAGACTTCCTTTGAGGTGTTGGACAGGGATGCTCAAGAGATTCCGAAAACACAGCTTATCACTATTTCCCATCATTGCTTCCCAGAGATGGAAGAGAAGTCAACATTGCTGAAGATAAAATGCATTTCAGAAACAGTACCCATAATCCTCTTAATTGGAACTTACTTGAAAGACACTCCCCCCTCCCCTGCATTATGACTAGTTTTATAAGTCCAGAAGACACCATAAAATCTTCCAAATGGTAGAGAATACCAAGCATTTTACCCAGTTACTCGTATGAACCTTATCAACCACTGACATAGTACAATAACCCTAATGGGTGACAGGTCTAAATTGGGATCCAGCTCAGTAGGAGGCCCCAAGGCCTGATAGTATTACTGATACTATGGTATGCTTACAAACAGGGGCTTATCATGACTGTTCTCTGAAAGTCCTAACAAGTAGCTGAAAGAGTCAGATGCAGATATTTTCACTCAACCAATGGACAGAAGGTGGTGACCCCTGTGGTTGAATTAGGAAAAAGCTAGAAGAAACTGAGGAGACACTATAGGAAGACCAACAGTCTCAACTAATCTGGGCCCTCAGGATCTCTCAGACACTGAGCCACCAACCAGGCAGCATATTCCAGCTGATATGAGACCCCCCAACACATATACAGTAAAGGACTACTAGATCAGGGTTAAGCCAAAAAAGATGCACCTAACCCTTGAGACTTGGGGCCCCAGGGAGTGGTGAGGTATTATGAGGTGGATGTGGGTTGGGACATCCTCTTGGAGAAGGAGGTAGCATGTATTGGATGTGGAAGAGTTGGAGGGTGGGCTGGGAGTAGAATAAAGTCTAGACTGTGATATAGATTAAAAATAAATAAAAAAGAAGAGAACCTAAATACCCACCCAACACACACACACCACAAGGACATTATGCATTTTGAAAACAGATGGAATTAGAAAATATCATACTGAGTGTGGTAACACTGACTCAAAAGGGCATGCATGATGTATACTCACTGATAAGTGAATATTAGCCATAAAATACAGTTCACTCATGATACATTCCACAGACCCAATGAAGCTTAACAATAAGAAAGGCCCAAGCTAGAATGTTTATGTTTCACTTATAAGGAGGAATAAAATAGTCATAGGAGGCAGGGACTTTTTGGATGGGTGGGCAGATGGTAGAAGGGAGACATGGTAGGATGAGCTGAGAGTAATAAAACAATATATCAGAGTGAGATTGTTAAAAAGCAAATTTAATAAAAGTTATAAAAATAATTGGCCCAACTTGAGACATATCCTCTGGACAAGCATCAATCCCTGACACTATAAATGTTATTCTTATATAAGTGTTAATAAGCTTGCAGAAAGGAATCCAGCAAAGCTATCCTCTGAGAGTCTCTACCCAGCAGCTGTCTGGAACAGATGCAGATACCCACATCCAATCTCAAATCTCAGAGACTCTTCTGGAATAGTTGGGGGGAAGGGGATAGGAACTCTATAGGAAGATCAACAGAGTCAACTAACCTGGACCCTTGGGGACTCCCAGAAACTGCAGAGATTGGATGTGCCATGGTGGGGCGAAACTCAAGGAGGGCCCATCACTTCAGAGGAGAAAGGTAGAGAGAATAAAGTAAGGGGCTTTGTGATGGGATACCGGGAGGTGTGGGGAAGGAATTGGAATCTTAAATAAATAAATAAATAAATAAATAAATAAATAAATAAATAAATTTTAAAAGAAAAATGCTACTCTTAGCCTTAGAGAAGTTTCTTTCTTTTCTTTTTTTTTTTTTTTTTTTTTTTTGCTATGAAAGGTTGTGAGTATAGACACCCATCTCATGACTGTTCAAGGTGCTAAGATTAAATGACTCTGATACTTCAGCTCAAAAGAGGATATTTATGCTACTGAGTCAGCAACTGAGAGAAAATCACAGAAAAGAAGGCAGAAAGTATGTGTATGCCAGAAAAAATGAAAAAGAGCTACAAAATGCTATCTTCAGAGTATGCCAGAGCCATTGCAAATTATAATCTTACAGCAGTTTCTACTTCTTGTACTTGATTGTACTAAACTGGGGCAGTCAAAGACAGCTACAGATGGGGGGAGGGGACTCACAGTACTCTACACATTCCTGAACTGTTGGCCATTATGGGAATATGGTGGAGGCACTATCATACTCTTCAGTTGTCTATTTGCTGGATAGGGGAAACACTATTCTTCAGTTGTCTACATACTGATGAGTCCACCAGGTAACAAAAGATAGTTGGAAACCTCTGGGCACATATATAGCCTTGGTTCAATCGAATGAGTCCCAAAGTCATGAGTGTGAGAAAGGGATCTACTGAGGCATGGGGCAGATTGCAGAAGGGAGACATGGTAGGATGGGGTGAGAGTAATAAAACAATATACCAGAGTGACATTGTTAAAAAGCAAATTTAATAAAAGTTATAAAAATAAAAAACCGTTCATGATTCCTCACTAATTTATATAATTTTATTTATCAGTAAAATACTTTAATTTTTAAATATGTACCAAGACTTTTAGTCCCTGAAGGCAGGTTAATTGCCTCTTTCCTAGGAAAACTGGATGACAACTCTTCAAGTATTCTCATGGGGGAAATATCCAAAGCTTGCCCAGGTCTGTTTAATTCTCTCAAGATCTCCTTGCATGGCCTCTAAATCCCAACCAGCCTCTGCAGTATTTTTGAAAAGGACCTTTTGCAGGGTTTGAGTCAGGGAAGTCATTAACCATGTGAGTAACAGTCTGTGCCTTCTATGATCTTATGCCTTCTACTTACCTGAAGATTTGCTGTGAAAGTTTAGCCAGCATCAAAGAGAGATTCACAAAGAAGACACATAATACACTTGTCCACTATACATGTATATTAATTGTGAAGAATAATGAGTTTAATTAAGACACTTTCTATGCACTGTTATTGCTCATAGTCATTGCTAATTGATTCACTTTGAATTATTGCTTCTTTATAAATCAGCTCTCTGTACTTCTTAATTTACAGAAATGAAATATGAATTGTCTAACAAGTGATTGTAGAACATTTATTTTATCTAAGAGGAGGTAAGTGATTCTTCTGAGGACAAAGAATTCCACTGACTTCATGTTGATTTGAAACTTGATTCATGCTTGGGTTCTTTTTCCCCGTTTACTTTCCATTAGAAAAGACAGAACTACTATGATAGAATTTTGGCAATATTCTATAGTGAATTTTATGATACTATTTTTCAATATTGCATGTTCTTTGGATTCCCTCAAAATGTTTTCTTCTTCTGTATATATGCACTTAATTCAGAAGAGAAATTCATGCCTGTGTCTGATATAAATTACATAAAAACCAAATGATATGTTTAAAAGTATTTTAAAAAAACACTCTGTTTTTTAAAAACATTTTTAAGTATTTTAAGACAAGGAATGCATAGTAAGAAAATGTTGCTTTTATTCTTGTTTTTATCTTGTTTATTTATTCAGTTTACATCGTGCTCACTGTCCCTCTTCCTTGTCAGCCCTCCTGCAATCCTTTCTCCTTTCCCTCTCCCTTTGTCCTTTGAGAGGGTGGGGCTCCCCTGCCTATTTCCCTACCCTGTTACATAAAGTCTCTGAGTGGCTGGGTGCATCCTTTCCCACTGAGATCAGAAGGCACAGCCCAGCTAGAAGTACATACTCAACAGACAGGCAACAACTCTTGAGATAGCTCCTGCTCCAGTTGTCTGGACCCACCTAAGACCAAGCTGCACATCTACATAATTGTGGAGTGGGCATAGATATGACATGAGCTATATCTATGTTGTTGGTGGTTAAGACTCTGAGAGCCCCAAGAATCCAGGTTAATTGATTGTTGAAATTCCTGTGGAGTTCCTTTTTCCTACATCAATTTCCTACTGCAATCCTTCATCAGACTCTTTCATGAGAGTCTCCAAGCTACATGCACTACTTTTTTTTGAACTCAAAACAGTTTATTTATCAGTATTTGTATATACATATATACTTATACATGTATACATATATACATACATATATGAACAATAATTAAATAATAAGATGTATTTGAAAAGTATGGGGGTTGGGAAGAGTGGGAGGAAGGAGAAAAAGGGGAAATTATGTAAATGCAGTGCTCATATATAAAATTCTCAAAAAGGAATCCAGTTTTTAAAAATTAGCTAGCATTTTACAATATGAAAATAAATATGACCTATAATTATGTTGAAGGACTTTTTAACTCACTACAAACTTTGAAGTTTAAAATTAAATCAATAAAAATTATTTTACCCAGCATACTAACAAAACCACAATAACGTTTTATAATTCAAAGTATTTCTGAGAACAAGAAAATGGATTGTCAGGAGCTAAGTCAGCAGAGCCAGGGACAGGGGGACTCTGTGTGTTATTTCTTTAAATAAAGAGAAAAAAAACCCCAGAGAGCATAGAAATGTTAAGTGGTTGAAAAATGAGAGGAAATACAAAATGGATAGAAAAGCTTGAAGACTTCAAGACTGACAGGCAAGTGAAGCCCTACATTTAGTGTTGACCTGGAACTAACCAATGTAACATCACATGATCCAGTCTGATACTAGCATCATTGCAGTTATCAGCTGTGCTTTGCACTCAGCATGTTCTTGTCATATGTGCTTTATTTACTGATTCCCCACAGTAATAATTTAAGGTGGCTTTTATGAATGTGATTGCCTTTATTCTGTGGATAAAAAGATGATATTCAGGGGAACGTGCTTACAGTGACTACTAACTATTAAGCAATAGCTCCAAATGGATTTTCCCAGTACTTTAAATTCTTTCCCTGCCACAACACATAACTCACTCGCTCAGTAGGTTGTATTTTCTGTTGAACCCATTTCCACAGCTCCACATATGCCTCCAAAACTACTTGCCCAAGAGTTGAACAACTCAATCAGTTCAGAACGTTTTTGTTTAACTATGCATTTCATCATGTACATATGTTAGCTATGGTGAAATAAGTTTGAGATGATTAAGGTGAGATGTTATCATAAAATTAAGAGCTTTTTGTTTGTTTATTGTTATGAGACAGGATTTTATGTATTCCAGGCTTGTCTAAGAGTTTTGTTTTTCATTCATTAAGGACAATTTTATATTTAAGAGGATTATTTCCATCAGGAGTTATTTTTTCTGTAGTGAAAGTAAACATTATGGTGAAAAATATGAAATTATCACTCAGTCACTCACTAATTAGTTGACTGTGATAATATAAATACTGAGTTTTATTAAAGGTGACATACAAATAATTAAAAATTTAGGTTACTGGATTTTATTTAAATTCATTACAAACTGAGGATTCACAGATACTTGAAATCATTGGCATGACTCTAAAGCAGATAATGCCAATTATACTAGCAAGAATAAATTACTCAAGTTTTGTGTGTTAGAATTTCCACCAATCAAGTTTATATGTTCCTAAGAAAAGACAGTAAACACAGCATGAAAATGCCCATATTAATGCCTAGGCAGGTGAACAATATATAAGTGTCAGTTGTTCGGGAACGATTACTTGTATAAGATTCAGTCAGAAAATAATTTCTATTTAATTATTAAATGTCAATATTATTACCTATAGAGTTTCAAAATTCAGTACATGGCCTATTATTCCTCTCTTCACAATATAAACACCATATAATTAGTGTATTCCTCTTGCTTATAAAGCCTTCACTTTCTTTGAAGAACTTCAGGACACAAATCCTTGTTCAGTGCTTCTTATACATAAATTTCCAGTTTTCAAGCTATTTTTTTTATTACTTTTCTGCTCTTCTTCTCATGGACACAGAGCAGCCAGAGATCTCCAGTAACCAAGATGAAGAACAGGACAGAAGTGACACAGTTCCTTCTGATAGGACTCACTGATGACCCAGGTCTGCAGCTTCCCCTATTCATCACCTTCCTCCTCATCTACACCATCACTGTGGTGGGGAACCTCGGGATGATCCTGTTGATTGTCCTGGACTCTAGGCTCCATAGTCCCATGTACATTTTCCTTGGTAATCTATCACTGGTGGACTTTTGTTATTCTTCAGCTGTTACTCCAACAGTGATGTCTGGGCTTCTTATTGGTAACAGTGTCATGTCCTACAATGACTGTGCTGTGCATATGTTCTGTTTCACTACTTTTGCCAGTGTGGAAAATTACCTGTTAGCCTCAATGGCATATGATCGCTATGTAGCAGTGTGTAAGCCTCTACACTATACCACCACCATGACTATGGGTGTGTGCCTCTGGCTAGTCATAGGTTGCTATGTCCTAGGCTTTTTAAATGCCTCCATCTATACTGGGGATGCATTCAGTCTATCGTTCTGTGAGTCCAATGTGGTCCATCATTTCTTTTGTGACATTCCTGCAGTCATGGTTCTCTCTTGTTCTGATAGGCATATTAATGAGATGGTTCTGGTTTATGTAGTGAGTTTCAATATATTTTTTGCTATCATAGTTATATTGTTATCTTACATGTTCATTTTTATTACTATCCTAAGAATACACACAGCTTTGGGACATCGGAAGGCTGTTTCCACCTGTGCCTCCCACTTCACTGCAGTTTCCATTTTCTATGGGACTGTCATCTTCATGTATTTGCAACCCAGCTCCAGTCATTCCATGGACAAAGCCAAAATTGCATCCGTGTTCTACACTATGGTAATCCCCATGCTGAACCCTATGGTCTACAGTCTGAGGAACAAGGAAGTCAAGAATGCATTATTAAAGTTAAAGAATGCATTCACATTTTAAAGAGAAAATAATCTGTAGGAATTTTTCATGTCTATTTGTGTTATTCAATAATGGATTTATTCTTCTCAGATCTCCTTTATGTATTGAATTACATTTGACATTCACTCTAAAGTTCTTGAGGTAGTTTCTTCATATATGCATTGTTTCATGTCTCCTAAAACAGGAATGATAAACCCAGAAAGGCATACCTAATTTCAATTAGAATTAGAATAGCTATCATTTCTGGAGGTCAATATTCCAAAACCCTTATTCAGGACACTGATGTATTGAGGTCAATGAAAATGTAAGTAAAACAAGTAGTTGAAGTCCATGAAATGAATAAATGTCCACAGGTCTCCTACTATGATGGATTCACAGGGATATGATAAACTTGTTGGAGTTAAATATAATATGGCTAATGTTGTGGTTATTTCATGTGTTGATTTGACTCCATTACTAGATGCCCAGTTAGACATCATGATCTTTCCTGTGAGATTATCTTCTAGTCTAATATTTATAAAGTAAATAATTAAAATCTACCCTCATTTAGATGAGTGTCCTTAATCTAATCCAATGAGGTCTCAACTGAATAGAAACTAATTGCAAAAAGGAAAAACAAACTACCTTTATTTCTCCTTCCTCTTCCTTCTTTCTTTCCTTCACTCAGTCCATTCTCTCTCCTTTACTCCTTATTTCCATCATTGAACCTGGACACCAGTTATTCCTATTTTTGGCTATATTGATGAAGGCTAGAGTATTGTGTTTGCATTGTTCAAAACTCACATTTCCTCTCCTCTTAATCAGGCAGTTTTACTCATATTTAACCAATCACCTTGTTTGTTTATCTCCAGCTTGCAGATGAGTTATTAAAAGACTTTCATTCTCCAAATTTACAGACCAAATATAACCCAAAACTACTCTGAAATATCCTCTCTTATATACATAATATACATATACATATACATATGAAATCCTGTCAATACTTCTTTTATTAAAGACTATGAATAAAATAAGTTGGTAGTTATAACAATATTTGAATTAGTTTTTTGAACAAAATTGTATTCTTATAAGTTTATTGTTATGTGAATATTTCTGTTTAAGCAACTGTGATATGCTGCTATTAAACTAAAGTGTCTTTAGAGGGTATTTTTGATGAGATACATAAGTAATATATCATATGAATTGCAAAACCAGAAAAAGTGTATTCATATGATATTTTTAAAAGGATAATTTATAAGTACATGATGAATAATAAAATATATTTTAATTATTTCAGAATACAACTATAAACTTCTGCTTAGATCAACCATAATTAAATAAATGGTTTATATGGTCAATTCTAAGTATTTCATAATAGCTTCTCAGTAAATGTGGTTAAATGGGTAAATAAAACAAGTAAACTTAGAATAAATTGTATAGATACGCTAAACCTTTGAATGACAAGCTATGATGATTAATTGCGCAGAATATGATCTTCTACATCAACATGCTGTTTGTGTGTGCATGTACATGTGTCTGTTTGTGTTCTGCTCTTTTGAGCATTTTTATTCAATATTCTTACTTGATTTCCATTCTTCATGTAGCAGTGAGTTTTGGCTCCACTTCTTTGTGCTCCCAGCAGTTTGCATGGGTGTACCTGCCCTCCAAATAAAAGACACACACACATTAGCCTATCTTTAAAATGCCTTGGCTCCCACAAAGGCAGAACACTCCTAACCCTTCCCCTGCTATACCAGGCCCAATGGGGAAGTGGCCAGTGACCAGTTACCTGAAATCTCACATGGCTGGTTGGCTTTATCTTCTGCCTCTACTATGTCCTATCCTTCTTTCCCAAGTCATGGTGATTCTCTCTTTGTTCATTTTATCCTAGCCTGTGCAACTTTAAGGGTCCCACCACATGCCCAGCCATTAACTGTGGGAAACTTTATTGATTTATTGATCAAAAACCAATTGGGAATCAGGAACTTTAGTGGCATGCAGATTTACAATTGAATCAATGTATTAGAAATAATAGATTAGATCATTTAAAACCCCATAAGTTTACTAGTAATGTCTCATTAATTGGCAAGACTCACCTTGAAAAATCACTTTATAATGCATAAGAACACACTAGATATGGCCTTTTAAAAGATTAAAAAGATTTATATGTTGTTATATTTTACCAAATTTTTATAAAGATTACAATTAAGTAGGCATCTTCTACAGTTTAATAAGAATACATGTAATACCTTATTTGTCAAAGAAAACAGAGCAATTCAATATGCTATTATTAAGATAATGGTCATGCCTGTAAAGGTAGCTCATCCGTTAAGGAGTGTAAAGACTCCAGTTTGGTTCCTGTAACCCAAATTGCACAGTTCACCACCTCCTGTAACTTCAGCTCTAGAGAAAATGTTATTCTTTTTTGTCATTCATAGGTATCTGAACACATGTATTAAAGTCATACACAGATACACACTTATACACATAATAACAAATGAAAAAACTTTAAGAAATAATATTCAGATGAGATATAGTATGTTCACACTGGTAAGACTCAGACATAAATCTACACACCTTATTTTTGATAAAACACCAGAAATAGATAGTAGAAAAAAAGCAGCTTTTACCAATTTTGCTCGACTAACTGGGTGTCAGCATGTGGAAGAATAAAAATAGTTTCATATCCATGATCATGCACAAAACTCAACTCCAAATGGATTAAGAACCTCATTATAAAACCTGATGCTTAACTGAAGAGAAAATGAGGGTAGCCTTAAACACAGTGGCACAGAAGACAACTTTCTTAACAGAACACCCATAGCTTAGGCACTAAGAAAAAAACAATTAACGAATGGGAACTCATGAAGTTGTAAAGTTCTGTAAGTGAGAGGATACTTTCATAGGACAAAATGGCAGCCTATAGGACAAGAAAAATATTTTCCTAACTCCATTTTTAAGAAGAGGGCTAATATCCAAAACATATACAGAACCAAGAAACTAGACATCAACAAGACAAATAATTCAAACAATATTAACTAACTGGTCAATTCAGAGTTCCCAGGGACATGGCCTTTTCTGACATCAATGGAAGTGGAGGGAAGCTTCATGTCCCAGTGTAGGGGGATTTTACAGAGGTGAGGCAAGAGTGGGTGAATGGGTGGAGAAGCACCTTCATATAGGCAAAAGGGAAAAAGAGAGAGGAAAGGGGGTGGTGAGTTTATGAAGGGGTAACAGAAATGGAAATGAATAAAATGACTAATAAAGAAAAAATGGAGCACAGATATAAACAAGGAATTCTCAAGAGAAGACGCCCAAGTAGCCAAGAAACACTGAAAGAAATGTTTAACATTCTTAGCCACCAGGAAAAGGCAAATTAAAACAAATTTGAGATTCCATTTTATACCTCTAAGATCAAAAACACAAGTGAGAGCTAATTCTAGTGAAGATGTGTAGCAAGGAGAATACTCCCTCACTGCTGGTTTTTTGCTGAGTCCAAACTTGCATGGCCACTTTGAAAATAAATATGGCCATTTTTTAAGAAAATTGTTTATTTACTACCTCAAGAGCTACCAATGCCACTCCTAGCTATACAAAGAATGCTCAATCCTACCAGAAGGGCACTTGTTTAACTATGTTTATAGTTGCTTTATTCATAATAACCAGAAAGTGGAAACAAACAAGATGTTCTTCAATTGAAAAATGGGTAAAAAAAATGATACATTTACACAATGGAATATTACTCAGCTGTTAAAAATTGCATCATTGGATATGCAACTGCAAATGGATGATACTAGAAAAAAATCATGCCCAGTGAGGTAACTCTGACACAGAACACAAACATGGTATATAATCACTTATAAGTAGGCATAGGTTAAAGTAAAGGATAATTATGTCACAATACATAGACCAAGAGAGGCTAAGTAACAAGCAGTGTTCATGGACAGATGCAAGGTTTTCCATGGCAAGGGGAAATAAATTTCATAGGTAGTATGGTGCTGTATGTGTGAATGGGAACAGGAGGGATTATGTGGGAATAAGGTGAAGAAAGAGCCACTTTGTAAGCAAGGTAGAAACCTAGTATAATGAAAACTCCTTGGAATCAATAAGGGTGACCCTAGTAAAGACTCCTCGTAATAAGGGATATGGAGCCTGAACCAGACATCTTCTGTAACCTACAAGGCTTCTAGTTGAGTGATTTGGACATCAACTCTGCCACAAAACCTTTGAACTCCATTTGTCCTTTCTACAAAATGTGCTTTGGTAAAGGTGGCACAGATATTGGGGGAGTGGCCGACTAATGATTGGTCCAACTTGATGCCTATGCAATCAGAGGAAGTCGCTGCCTGAAGGTCTAGAAGCATATTGAGTAGCTTAGAGACTTAGGATAGAACAAAAAACTATTGGCACAAAACATAAAGCAACAATAAAAACTAACAAACAACTCAAAAGTCAATGAAAGAATTCCTAATGATAATCTGCTATACTCATAGACCAGAGCAGATCATAGTCATCATCATAGAGGATTCATTCAGCTCCTGATTGGAGCAGAGGCAGAACCCTACAGCCAAACATTCAGCAGATCTCTGGGAATCCTGTAGAAAAGGGGAGGGGTGCAAAAGAATTCTAGGAGCCAGAGGAATCAAGGACACAATAAGACAGAATCAACTGAACATGTCTCAATTGGGCTCGTGGAGATGGAACCTACAACTGGGGTGCCTGTACAGGTCTGTCCTAGGTATACTGTAAATATTTTATGGCTATGTAGATGATATTCTTTGGGGATCCTAATAGCAGGAGAGGTGGATGTCTCTGTATGCTTTGATTCCTTCAGGGATATCTTTTTCCTTTTTGATATGAGGATATGTTGCTAGATCTACTGTAACTTGTTATGCCATGTTTAGTTGATATTCCTTAGAGATATGCTATTTTCTGAAGGAAAATTGGAGAGAATTGAATCTAGAAGAAAGATTTTGTTTCCTTGTGTTGTCATTTTCTCTAATAAATGATAAGTCTAGACATTCTTGGATGTTATTTGTACCTGTTAGGTTTGGGCACCCCATATTAGCATAAATGTAATTTAAATTAGTTGTAACATGTGAATCTCTGTAGTAGCCACTACCCTATTCAAGAGTAAGCTTTGTTGATGAGGGTTGAGAAATAGGTATCTTTTGATATATGGATAATTATTTAGAATAGTCTTGGAAGCTATATTGATTTAGAAAAATAGGAATAGTAAGTTCTCATATGAGCCTATGATCTCTTTAGCCACAATTTCTTGACTGGATCTTATCCGTTTTAAGTTTCCTTCTAATGAGTATGACTTATGTCTACTTAGACATTGTTGGTTGTTCCTAAGATATTACTGTCTCCAGGAAAACATTGCAGAAATCTTTCTGTTGTTCTCCATTTTCAGCTTCTAATACTATGAAGGCTTGTCCTTGGTAGGGAGGCTTTCAGGTCACTATCACCTTCATTCTTCCAAGTCTTTTGTCTTCATTAATAAGGCCTTACTCTTATATTCTGTGAGACAACACTAGCCTATATTGTTTGAGAATCTCTTAGAATCCTTAGTCCATAACTGAAAGAGAGGTTACCTTTGTCTGGCAGTGGAGTTTTTATTGAATAGTTCATCCTGAGGGGAACATTGTTATTCAATATGATGTAACTCCATTTAAAATGCATGTACTATATTTTATGGCTAATATTGACTTATAAGTCAGTACAGGTCATGCATGTCCTTTGGGGACTGAGTTACCTCACTCAGGATGATATTCTAAAGTTCCAACCATTTGCATACAAAATTTATAATGTCTTTGTTATTTAAGAGCTGAACACTTCCATTGTGTTGATGTGCCTACATTTTCTTTATCTATATCTGAAGGACATCTAGGTTGTATTTAGTTTCTGGCTATTATGAATAATGCTTCTATAAAGATAATTGAGCATACATCTTTGTGGGATGTTGGAACCTATTTGGGTACATGCCCAGAAGTGATGTATCTGGATCTTGAAATAGAATTATTCCCAGTTTTCTGAGAAATTGACAAATTGATTTCCAAAGTGGTTGTACAGGTTTGAAGTTCCATTAGCCATGGAGGAGTATATTCCTTGCTCCACATCCTTGTCAGTATGCTCTATCACTTGAAATTTTGGTCTTCCTCATTCTGTCTGTTATAAGATGTAATATTAGAGTTGTTTTGATTTGCATTTCCATGATGAGTAAGGACTTTGAACTCTTCTTTGTGTGCTTCTCAGCCATTTGAGATTCCTCTGTTGAGAATTCTCTGCTTAGCTTTGTACCCAATTTTTTAATTGGGTTATTTGTGTTGTTGGTGCTTCAGACCTAAAGAAGCCAAATAAGAAAGAAGGCATAAATAAGGATTCGTGAACTTTACTTAGAAGTGGGAATGAAATACTCATAAAAGGAAGATGGAGAGAGGAACTGTGTAGGAAAGGGGAATGGGTAGGTTCAGGATCAGGTGTGGGAAGAGACAGAAGGGATGTTCAGATAGTCATGAGAATGAATAAAAATCTACAACTGACTGGGGTAGAGAAATATGGGGCATCTCTAGGAAGTGAAAGATACCTGGAATAAAGTAGGCATCCAAAATCAATGTTGGTGTCTTTATCTGTGACTCACAGTATTAGGGATATGAAACCTGAGGGGACCACCTTCTATAGCCAGGCAGGAATACCAATGAAGAGATATAGACACAAAGCCACCCACAAAAATTTTGACCTCAAATTTATCCTGTCTACAAAATAATATCAGGTTTGGAAATGCAGCAGAGGTTGAGGGAATGGCCAACCAATAACAGGTTCAACCTGACACTTATCTCATAGGCAAACACCAATCCCTGACACTATTAAAGATATGCCTTTATGCTTGCAGACAGGATTCTAGTATGGCTGTCATCTGAGATGCTCCTCCCAGAATTTGACTCAGACAGATGTAGACACTTATAGCACAATACTGAATTGAGTTTGGGAACTCTTGAAGAAGAAGAAGAAGAAGAAGAAGAAGAAGAAGAAGAAGAAGAAGAAGAAGAAGAAGAAGGAGGAGGAGGAGGAGGAGGAGGAGGAGGAGGAGGAGGAGGAGGAGGAGGAGGAGGAGGAGAAGGAGAAGGAGAAGGAGGAGAAGGAGAAGGAGAAGAGAAGGAGAAGAAGGAGAAGAAGAAGAAGGGGGAAGAAGAAAGGAAAGAAGAAAAAGGGTAAAGAAGAAGGGGGAAGGGGGAAGGAGGGAGAAGGAGGAAAAGGGGGAAGGAGGAGAAGGGGAAAGGAAGGAGGAGAAGGGGAAAGGAAGGAGGAGAAGGGGAAGGAGGAGAAGGTGGAAGGAAGGAGGAGAAGGGGGAAGGAAGGAGGAGAAGAGGGAAGGAAGGAGGAGAAGGGGAAGGAAGGAGGAGAAGGGGGAAGGAAGGAGGAGAAGGAGGAAGGAAGGAGGAGAAGGGGGAAGGAAGGAGGAGAAGGGGGAAGGAAGGAAGAAGGGGAAGAAGAAGGGAAAGGAAGAAGAAGACAGGAAAGAAGATGGGGAAGAAGAAGATGGGGAAAAAGAAGATGGGGAAGAAGAAGAAGAAGAAGAAGAAGAAGAAGAAGAAGAAGAAGAAGAAGAAGAAGAAGAAGAAGAAGAAGAAGAAGAAGAAGAAGAAAGGGAGAAGGGAGAAGGGAGAAGGGAGAAGGGAGAAGGGAGAAGGGAGAAGGGAGAAGGGAGAAGGGAGAAAAGGGAGAAGGGAGTAGGGAGAAGGGAGAAGGGAGAAGAGAGAAGGGAGAAGGGAGAAAAGGGAGAAGGGAGAAGGGAGAAGGGAGAAGGAAGGGAGAAGGAGAAGGGGAAGGGGAAGGAGAAAAGGAAGGAAAAGGAGAAGGGGAAGGAGAAAGAGAAAGGATAAAAAGGAGAAGGAGAAAAAGGACAAAAAGAAGAAGGAGAAGGAGGAGGAGGAGGAGGAGGAAGAGGAGGAGGAGGAGGAGAAGGAGGAGGAGGAGGAGGAGGAGGAGGAGAAGGAGAAGGAGAAGGAGAAGGAGAAGAAGAAGTAGTAGAAGAAGAAGGGTTTCAGAACCTAAGTGGATAGGAACTTTACAGAAAGACCCACAGAGTCAACTAACCTGAAGTGTTGGGGCTCCCAGAGACTGAACCGCAAACCAAAGAACAGAAAAAGACTGACCAAGTCCTCCCTGCATATATCTGGCAGAAATGCAATGTGGTCTTCATGTGGGTCCCAAAGAAATTGAGCGGGGCTATCCCAAGTGCTATTGCCTGTCTGTGGGACATGTTCTTCTAGCTGGGCTGCCTTGTCTGGTTTCAGTGGGAGAGAATGTGCCTAGTTTTTCAAAGACTTTATATGCCAGGTTTAGGGGGTACCCAGGGGACCCCACACACTCAGAGAAGAAGAGGAGGGGGTGAGAGAATGGGTTGTGGGAGGAGGTGACCTATAGGGGGCAGTGAGAAGATGTAAAGTGAATAAGAGAAAAAATAATAAAAAATGTATGTGAGAAATGGATCTATAGGAAATGGAGGGTAGTCCAGATTAATTGAGACTGCTGATTCTCCTGCAGGGTCACCCTCCTTCTCAGCTTCTTTCAGCCTTTCCTTAATTCAACCACAGGGGTCAGTAGCTTCTGTCCATAGGTTGGGTGCAAATATCTGAATCTGACTCTTTCAGTTGCTTGTTAGGTCTTCTGGAGGGCAGTCATGATAGGTCCCTTTATGTGAGCACTCTATAACCTCAGTAATAGTGTCAGGCTTTGTGCCCTCAGCTTGAGCTGAATCCCACTCTGGGCCTGTGGCTGGAACTTCTTTTTCTCATGTTCCTTGTGGGACAGTAAAAAGATGGCTTGGTTTCTGGTAGAGCACTAGCTAGAAATGACCAGAGACCCTACAAGGGGCAGAATACATTTTTGTCATACTCCCAGAGTTCAGACTCCTGACATGTGGATCATCATTGACCTACATCTTTCAGTCACTTAGGGCAATACAGCCCCTCCCAAAGAGAGGTTTGTGTCCTTCCACAGGTAGAGGGCATGACTACAGGCCTTAGTCTTAAGAGATTTCCATATTAATGAGATACCTAATGTCCAGAGGATGTAGGTAATTAAGTATTCTTTCCAAGACCCTCCTCCTTACAAAGGTATTTAACCAAAGGCCCACCCTCATGGTGCAGGGAGTGCAGCAAGATCCATCTAAATCCGCCATTCCAATGAAGCTTGTAAAACCACGAACTCCCTCATGTTTTGGGGACCTGCTGTGGAGAATCATTGAGGGGTCCTTCGATTACTGAGTTGCTACCTAATCTCCTGCCTAGAAGACTTCTCTGCATTTCTGCCATGGAGGCCGCATCTTCAAGCAAACTAGCTGAGCAGACAGCAATCTAGCTAAGCGAGTACAGCTGGACCCGTGGGGTGCTATCAGGGTTTCTCTCTCCCTCATTTCTCTCATCTATGGGCTGGTTGTGCCCGCATACCCACAGTCTCTGTTCTTCCACGGCACCCAACAGCATCTGGGAGCCCAAAGAATAAAGACCACCAGCCTCCCAGTCCACTCAAGAGTCCTGACCCTTCCCCCTCCTACACCCCTCCCCCCCGCCCCCCCCCCGCCCCGAACTTAAGACTGAGTTAGATTTTCCTGTGCTGGGTGGGACCCTGCAGCGTCCACCTAGTGCCATGTGGAGTGAACTCAGTCAAAATTCCTTTGCACTTTTGCCTCTCTGATCCGCGTCAGACACTCAAGAACCAAAACTCAGATCAACAGAACTTATACCCACCCACCGTGGGCACATCAACCCCACAGTTTCTCTCCATTTCCATCCCTGTAGTTCTTTCAGACTGGAACAATTATGGGTCAGAATTTTGACTGTGGGATGGCAACCCCCTCCCTCATTTGATGCCCTGTCCTGCTGGAGGTGGGTCCTATAAGTTCCCTCTTCCTACTATCAGCCATTTCATCTAAGATCCCTCCCTTTAACTCCTGAGTGATTCTTACCTCCCAGGTCTATGGTGCATTTTCGAGGGTTCCCCCCAACCTCCTGCCTCTCTAAGTTGCCTGTTTCCATTCTTTCTGCTGGCCCTCAGGGCTTCAGTCCTTTACCCCCACCTAATACAAGATCACATTCACCTCTTCCTCCCACCCCTTTTCACTTTCTCTCCCAGGTCCCTCCCTCCCTCCCCACTTGTGATTGCTTTCCTCTTCCTCCCAACTTGGACTGAAGCATTCTCACTTGGGCCCTTCAGCTTGTTGACTTTTCCCCCAAAATCTCTCAAACAATGAACTACTAAAAAGGAAGCACACACCAGCTGATATGAGGCCTTCAACTATGAGAAAATAATCTGCCCTCGTTCAGAACCCAGTGCCTGGAGCAGACACTCAGCTGATCTACTCCTCTGTGGTAACTGCGGCCCGGAGGCATCCTAGAGAGGCCACTGACCTCAGAGCAGGGGAAACCATATTCTGAGGCATCCTAGAGGAGTGACTACATACACTCAGAGCAGCAAACACCTAACTGATCTATTACCATGGAGACTCCATATCCTGAGATATCCTAGAGGAGCCACTTTACCCAGAACAGCTGGAGCTCAGGATCACAGAGACACCCAGACCCTAAGGAGTTCTGACCCAACAAAGATAATTGCAAAGGCAGGCTCCAGTCAGAACCCGTGAGTGCAGGTAGCACTAGAGCTAACCAAATGGCAAAAGGCAAGCATAAGAATGTAAACAACAGAAACCAAAGTTTCTTGGCATCACCAGAACCCAGTTCTCCCACCATAGCAAGTCCTAAACACCACATCACACCAGAAAAGCAGGATTTAGAATTAAAATCACTTCTCATGATGATGATAGAGGACTTTAAAAAGAACATAAACAACACTCTCAAACAATTTGAGGAGAACACAGGTAAACAGATAGAAGCCCTTAGAGAAATGCAAGTAAACACAGCCAAACAGGTGAAGGAATTACACAAAACCATCCAGGATTTAAAAATGGAAGTAGAAACAATAAAGAAATATCAAAGGGTGACTACCCTGGAGATAGAAAACCTAAGAAAAAGGTCAGGAGTCATAGACACAAGCATCACCAACAGAATACAAGAGAGAGAAGAAAGAATCTCATGCGCAGAAGATACCATGGAAAACATAGACACAATGGTCAAAGAAAATGCAAAATGCAAAATGCAAAATGCAAAATGCAAAATGCAAAATGCTCATAACACAAAACATCCAGGAAATCCAGGACACAATCAGAAGACCAAACCTAAGGATAATAGGTATAGATGAGGGTGAAGACTCCCAACTTAAAGGGCCAGTAAATATCTTCAACAAAATTATAGAGGAAAACTTCTCTAACCTAAAGAAAGAGATGTCTTTAAATATACAAGAAGCCTACAGAACCCCAAATAGACTAGACCAAAAAAGAAATACCTCCTGTCACATAATAATCAAAACATCAAATATACAAAAGAAAGAGAAGATACTAAAAGCAGTAAGGGAAAAAGGCAAAGTAACATATAAAGGCAGACCTATAAGAATTACACCAGACTTCCTACCAGAGACTCTAAAAGCCAGAAGATCCTGGACTAGTATTATACAGACCCTAAGAGATCACAAATGCCAGCCAGGACTACTATACCCAGCAAAACTCTCAATCACTATTGATGGAGAAACCAGGATATTCTATGACAAAAGCAAATTTACACAATATCTTCCCACAAATCCAGCTCTTCAAAGGATAATGGAAGGAAAACTCCAACACAAGGAGGGAAACTACAAGCAAGAAAAAGCAAGAAAGTAGTGTTCCAACAAACCCAAAAGAAGATAGATACACAAACATAATGCCACCTCTAATAACAAAAATAACAGGAAGCAACAATCATTTTTCCTTAATATTTATTAATATCAATGGACTCAATTCTCCAATAAAAAGATGTAGACTATCAGATTGAATACATAAACAGGACCCAGAATTTTGCTGCATACAGGAAATGCACCTCTGTGACAAAGACAGATACTACCTTAGAGTAAAAGGATGGAAAATAATCTTCCAAGCAAATGGTCCCAAGAAACAAGCTGGAGTTTGTTTATTTGTTTATTTGTTTATATTATTCTAATATCAAATAAAATTGATTTTCAACCAGAAGTAATCAAAAAAAATAAGGAAGGATACTACATACTCATCAAAGGAAAAATGTACCAAGAAGAACTCTCAATTCTGAACATCTATGCCCCAAATGCAACACTACCTACATACATTTAAAAAAATTACTAAAGCTCAAAGCATATATTGCATATCAGACAATAATAGTGGGTGATTTCAACACCCCACTCTCAGCAATGGACAGATCATGGAAACAAAAACTAAACCAAGACACAATGAAACTTACGTAAGTTATGAACCAAATGGATTTAACTGATATCTATAGAACATTTCATCCTAAAACAAAAGAATATACCTTTCTCTCAGCACCTCATGGTACCTTCTCCAAAATAGACCATATAATTGGTCACAAAACAGGCCTCAACAGATACAAAATTATCAAAATAATTCCATGTACATTATCAGATCACCATGGAATAAGGCTGGTCTTTAATATCAACAAAAACAACAGAAATCCCACATACACATGGAAAGTTAACAATGCTCTACTCAATGATAACTTGGTCAAGGAAGAAGTAAAGAGAGAAATAAAAGACTTTTTAGAATTTAATAAAAAGGAGGACACATCATACCAAAAGTTGTGGGACTCCATGAAAGCAGTACTAAGAGGAAAATTCATAGCTCTAAGTGCTTACAAAAAAAAAATAATAACTGGAGAGAGCATACACTAACAACTTGAAAGCACTCCTGAAAGCTTTAGAACAAAAAGAAGCTAATATTGCCAAGAGGAGTAGATGGCAGGAAATAATCAAACTCAGAGCTGAAATCAACCAAGTAGAAACAAAAAGAACTATACAAAATATCAACAAAACCAAGAGCTGGTTCTTTGAGAAAATCAACAAGATAGATAAATCTTTAGCCACACTAATCAAAGGTCACAGAGACAGTATCCAAATTAATAAAATCAGAACTGAAAAGGGAGACATAACAACAGAAACTGAGGAAATTAAAAAAATCATTAGATCCTACTACAAAGGCCTATACTCAACAAAACTGGAAAATCTGGATGAAATGGACAATTTTCTAGACAGATACCAGGTACCAAAGTTAAACGAGGTGCAGATAAACCATCTAAACAGTCCCATAATCCTTAAAGTAATAGAAGCAGTCATTAAAAGTCTCCCCACCAAAACAAAAAAAGTCTGGGACCGGATGGTTTTAGTGCAGAATTCTATCAGACCTTCAAGGAAGACCCAATACCAATTCTCTTCAAACTATTCCACAGAATAGAAACAGAAGGAACACTACCCAATTCGTTCTATAAAGCTACAATTATGCTCGTACCTAAACCTCAGAAAGACCCAACAAAGAAAAAGAACTACAGACCAATGTCACTTATGCATATTGATGCAAAAATACTCAATAAAATTCTTGCAAACCAAATCTAAGAACATATCAAAACAATCATCCATCGTGATCAAGTAGGCTTTATCCCAGGAACGCAGGGATGGTTCAATATTCAAAAATCCATCAATGTAATCTACTACATAAATTAAGTCAAAAAACCCACATGGTCATCTCATTAGATGCCGAGAAAGCATTTGACAAAATTCAACATCTCTTCATGTTAAAAGTCTTGGAAAGATCAGGAATTCAAGGCCTATACCTAAACATAGTAAAAGCAATATACAGCAAGCCAGTAGCCAACATCAAACTAAATGGAGAGAAACTTGAAGCAATCCCACTAAGATCAGGGACTAGACAAGGCTGTCCACTCTCACCCTACCTATTTAATATAGTACTGGAAGTCCTAGCCAGAGTAATTAGACAACAAAAGGAAGTCCAAGGGATACAAATAGGAAAAGAAGAAGTCAAAATTTCACTATTTGCAGATGATATGATAGTATACTTAAGTGACCCTAGAAATTCCACCAGAGAACTCCTAAACCTGGTAAACAAATTCAGCAAAGTGACTGGATATAAAATCAACTCAAACAAATCAGTAGCCTTCCTCTACTCAAAAGATAAACAGCCTGAAAAAGAAATTAGGGAAATGACACCCTTCACAATAGTCACAAATAATATAAAATATCTTGGAGTGAATCTAACCAAGCAAGTGAAAGATCTGTATTACAAGAACTTCAAGTCTCTGAAGAAAAAAATCAAAGATCTCAGAAGTTGGAAAGATCTCCGATGCTCCTGGATTGGCAGAATTAACTTAGTAAAAATGGCCATCTTGCCAAAAGCAATCTACATGTTCAATGCAATCCCCATCAAAATTCCAAATTAATTCTTCATAGAGATAGAAAGAGCAATTTGCAAATTCATTTGGAATAACAAAAAGTCCAGGATAGCAAGAACCATTCTCAACAATAAAAGAACTTCTGGGGGAACCACTATCCCTGACCTCAAACTGTACTACAGAGTAGTAGTGATGAAAACTGCATGGTATTGGTACAGAGACAGGCAGGAAGATCAATGAAATAGAATTGAAGATCCAGAAATGAACCCACACACCTATGGTCACTTGATCTTTGACAAAGGAGCTAAAAATCATCCAGTAGAAAAAGGACAGCATTTTCAACAAATGGTGCTGGATCAACTGGAGGGCAGCATGTAGAAGAATGCAAATCAATCCATTCTTATCCTCTTGTACAAAGCTCAAATCCAAGTGGATAAAAGACCTTCACTTAAAACCAGATACACTGAAACTAATAGAAGAGAAGGCAGGGAAGACCCTCAAATAACTAGGCACAGGGAAAAAGTTCCTGAACAGGACACCAATGGCTTATGCTCTAAGATCAAGAATTGACAAATGGGACCTCATAAAATTGCAAAACTTCAGTAAGGCAAAAGACACTGTCAATAAGACAAAACAGCAACCAACAGATTGGGAAAATATTAATACCAATCCTAGATACGATAGAGGGCTAATATCCAATATATACAAAGAACTCAAGAAATTAGACTTCAGACAATCAAATAACCCTATTAAAATGGGGTACAGAGCTAAACAAAGAATTCTCAACTGAGGAAATTCAAAGGGCCAAGAAGCACCTTAAGAAATGTTCAACATCCTTAGTCATCAACCTTAAGGAATGTTCAACATCCTTAGTCATCAGGGAAATGCAAATCAAAACAACCCTGAGATACCACCTCACACCAGTCAGAATCGCTAAGATAAAAAATTCAAGTGATGGTAGATGCTGGCAAGGATGTGGAGAAAGAGGAACACTCTTCCATTGTTGGTGGGAATGCAAGCTGGGACAACCACTCTGGAAATCAGTCTGGAGGTTTCTCAGAAAATTGGACATAGCACTACCTGAGGACCCGACTATACCACTCCTGGGCATATACCCAGAAAATGCTGCAACGTATAACAAGGACATATGCACCACTATGTTCATAGCAGCCTTATTTATAATAGCCAGAAGCTTGAAAAAACTCAGATGTCCTTCAACAGATGAATGGATACAAAAAATGTGGTACATTTACACAATGGTGTACTACTCAGCTATTAAAAATAATGAATTCGAGAAATTCTTAGGTAAATGGATGAAACTAGAAAATATCATCCTGAGTGATGTAACCCAATCACAAAAGAACACACATGATATTTACTCACTGATAAATGAATGTTAGCCCAAAAACTTGAAATAGCCAAGATTCAACTAACTGACCACATGAAGCTCATGAAGAAGGAAGACCAAGTGTGAATGCCTAGGTCTTTTTTGAAAGGAGTGGCAGAATGCTCAAGAGAGCAAATAAGGTGACAAAATGTGGGACAGAAAGTCAAGGAGGGGCCATCGGGAGACCACTCTATATTGATATCCATCCCATGTGCAGTCACCAAAAATAGACGCCGATATGGATGTCAGAAAGTGCATGCTGTAAGGAGCCTGACACAGCTGTCTCCTCAGAGGTCTGCCAGAGTCTGACATTTCCAGAGGTGGATGCTCGCAGCTATCCATTGATCTGATCAAGGGTTCTTAATGAAGAAGTTAGAGGACTGATAGAGCTGAAAGGGTTGGTGGCTCCAAGAGGAGAGCAACAGTGCCAGCCAACCAGAGCTCCCCAGGGTCTAAACCACCAGCCTGGGAGCACAAAGGTGGGCATCCATGACTTCAGCTGTATACTTAGGGGAGGATGGCCTTCTTGGGCATTGGTGGGAAAGGAGATCCCTGGTCCCATAAAGGCTGAACACTGAGCTCGGAGGATTTCAAGGGTGGGGAGAGGGGAGTGGGGGTAGGTGATGGCACACCCTTGTAGAGGCAGGAGGGGGAATGGGATAGGGGGTTCCTGGGTGGTAGGGGGAATGGGGTGAAGGGATAAAATCTGAAATGTATTTTATTAAATAAATAAATAAATAAATAAATAAATATTTTAAAAGAAAATAATCTGTTTTAATTTTAATTTCACAGGCTTGTAATAGTTTATTGCAACGAAAAGAAAATAAAGTCTTTGTGTATTAAACACTTAGTTTGCAGATTGATATGTAGCTGTAGCATGACCTGATACATGTCTGTCCTTTTAATGTCTGTGCTCTATGCATCTATTAATGGATAATATAGATGGAGTCTAGGCAAATAATTGTCTTTAAAGTTCTTACTTTTAAAGTAGGATAATCTGAGTTTTATTCTGTCTACCAATGAAATTAATTCTACTCCATTCCTACATCATGTAAATTTAACTTTGAAATAAATGTAGAACATTAAATAAAATCACAATCAACAATTATTTAGAGTTGTGGAGCACATAATCACAAAAGAAAAAGTCCATGAATTTGAAAGAATTATATGCAGGTAGAAAGGGGCGCAGGTTAGAGAAAGAATATGGAAGATGTAAATGAGTTAGTTATACAGTAATCTCATAAAAGCAAAAAAAAATTAAGCTGGGGAAATAGATATAGGTAGGGCTTATTGGTCGAAGACACTGTCACACTGATTTAAAAATATATAGAATCTGAGAAAAGAATCCCATGTTTGTGCACACAATCATGTGTGTTCATGCACATGCATACATACACACATTATACATAAGCACATACGTACTCATCTACACACAAAAATTTGTATACACACTAATACACCAATTTATGGGCACACAATTACAAAAGATACAGATGATGTATTCAGTTTAGTTCCCATTGTTCATCTGATCATTTTTTCTAATTATTAGTTTCTAGTTTATAAATGCTACTAAGAATGTAAAAAATGGCCTTCAAAAAGGAAATATAACTTTCCTTCTGGAAACTGCAGGCCATTCTTTTAATCCCATTGTAGAGCTTTTAACTCCAGTTCAGATAATGTGTAGAGAATGTGTTTCACAGAACTATTAAGTAATATTTCACAAAAGTCATCTGATATCAACATCATTGAAGCAAGACATATCTTTGGCATCTTTTTGTCTTAAGCTTTAGAACTGCTTGAAATTGAACTGCATGTAGCAGAAAAATGATAAATATTATTTATCATACAACATTAAAAATAAATCATTATAGGCTATTTTGCCACCTGCAAAATTTTTGTGAATGCATTCTTGACTTCTTTGTTCCGCATGCTATAGACCAGAGGGTTCAGCATAGGGATGATCATGGTGTAGAACACAGATGCAATTTGGTCGGTGTCCATGGAGTGACTGGAGCTGGGCTTCAAATACATGAATATGATTGTCCCATAAAAAATAGACACTGCAGTGAAGTGTGAGGCACAAGTGGATACAGCCTTTCGATATCCAGCACTTGAGTGCATTTGAAAGATTGTGATAAAAATGAATACATAGGATATACAAATAACTGAGAGAGCAAAAAATATATTAAAGCTGGCCACATAAACAAGAACCAAGTCACTGATGTGTCTGTCAGAGCAAGAGAGAACCATGAGTGCTGGAATATCACAGAAGAAGTGATGGACTACATGAGACCTACAGAAGGAAAGACTGAAAGTGTCCCCAATGTGAATGGAGGCATTTAGGAAACCACATGCATAGGAACCTACAGAAAGACAAGCACACACACTTTTAGTCATAGTGGTGGCATAGTGCAAGGGCTTGCACACTGCTACATATCGATCATAGGCCATTGATGCCAAAAGGTAATTTTCCACAGTAGCAAAGGCTCCAAAAAAGAACATCTGGGCAGCACAGTCATTATAGGAAATGACCTTGTTTCCTATTAGAAGCCCAGTCATGACTGTGGGTGTGACAGCTGAGGAGTAACAAAAATCAACCAAGGACAGGTTACCTAGAAAGTAGTACATAGGTGTGTGGAGATGAAAGTCTAGGACAATCATCAGAATCATCCCCAGATTTCCCACCAGGGTGATGGTGTAGATGAGGAGAAATGTCATGAAGAGTGGCAGCTGTAATCCTGGGTCATCGGTGAGTCCCAGCAGGAGAAACTCTGCTACTTCTGTACTGTTCTCCATCAGAGTCATCTTTCAATCTTTAGAATGTCCACAGTCATTGGAAAAGAGAAACATGATAATAAAGAAGTTGAATTAAAATAGAAATGCGTAAGTGTGGACATACGACTTGACTGAGCAATAATCGGTACTTTGAAATTGTACATAAGATAGCCTTTTCCCCAAACCAAGTTTGATGTATTATATATAGAGAGGGTTACATATGCCAAAGTTTACAAATTATTAATGGATTTCCTACCTAACCTTGATTTTTTTGTAGCTCAAGCACGGAAATTGAGATTATTTAATAATTTGATAAGAATGATGTGTGAATGATTTCCAATTAAGTTCTGAGCTCAGTAAAAACTTTCTTTCTCTGTTGTTTTGTTTCCAATGACTTCTGTAGAGTGGAACTTTATATGTTCATTCTTTGCTTTCTCTTAGTTATATTAGAATTTATTTGGTGATTGTTTTCACTTTATTTATGAAGCACACGAGACTGAGTAATTTATTAATAGTTTCAAGTATAAAATGCCAGTCTTTACTTTGGGTCCTTGATTTTATTTAACCCATGCTGATTCCCAAGTATGAGACTCCAAACATAATTTTAGATAAGTTGAAGATAAGATAAAATATAATTACATGTGTGCTCTGACAAGAACTCAGCATTACTAGAATTCTAGTTTTCTGTTTCTATTTCTAAATATATGCTCCTTGCTCAATCTTTGTCCTAAGAAACAAGAGCCTAGAAAAGGGTGCCTTCTAAAATATGTACTGAGGCTTGGAATTCAACAGAAGGAGAAGGAGAATGGGGGCAGTGTTTGTTAGAAGGGGTTGCTGGGGGGGAGGGTCAGTGAGTGAAATATAAATGACTAAATAAAAAACAAAACTATAAAGCCATGCCTTCTTAAAATCCATTCTTTGTTTCATAAATATTGTGATATAGGCTTCTCACAGATTAGTAACAAGCTGTCTTCAACATAAATCTTTTTTCCAAGTTTCATAATTTATAAATTTTATTTGAATTTGGTCTTGTACAGCAGTAATTCTATTTCAAAATTTCTTTCTCTTCAGAAAACCTTGATATGACATCCTCCCCTAGTTAAGCACTTCTGATTAGCATTCCTCCTATCAGTTTTTAGCAAAACTGCTGCCTGCTTTTGAGGATAGCAGGTTGCCAATTTTAACACACATTGCCAATTTTAGCATTTGATTCAATTGATAATGTAGGAGTTGTATAAAATTCTCTCTCTCTCTCTCTCTCTCTCTCTCTCTCTCTCTCTCTCTCTCTGTGTGTGTGTGTGTGTGTGTGTGTGTGTGTGTGTGTGTGTTAGGAATGGATGCAGATTTAAAAGCTTAAGTCACTTCCTCATAGAAGCAGGGGGAGTGGGGATGGGATTGTGGGTTTCTGGGCAGAAAAACTGGGAAAGGGGATAACGTTTGAAATGTAAATTTAAAAAATACAATAAAAAACCCCACTTCCTTAGAGTAAGCATGAGATTAAAATAGCACTGAAATGAAGTTTGGAGCTTATTAATTCTTAATTCGATATGACTTCTTTCAATATGACATGGTCACATTCCTCATTTTGCATTTTTGTCTATTTTAACTCACCTGCAAAAAACCCCATAAACCACAAATCTGTCCACTTGTATTTGTCAGTATTTAATGGAACATAGAACCATGATTTGCAAAATAAACTAATAAAATTTTCATGGTATAAATTTATAGCATCCATGGACCACTCTCACCTCAGTGCACTTTTTTAAAAAAGTACTTTTTGATCAGGCTTTGTATGAATTTCTATTCTCAATCAAGTGCATACATAAAGTAGAAGCAACGCATTTTGAGAGAATCCAAGGAACATGCAATACTGAAAAGTATTGAAGTCATAAAATCCACTACACTGTATTGCCAAAATTGTATTACAGGAGCTCTGTCTTCTCTAATGAAAAGAAAACTGGAAGAACACAGCATGGATCAAATTTCAAATGACCATGAAGGCTGTGGAATTCTTTTTCCTGAGAAGAATCACTTACCTCCTCTCCATAAGTTAAAAAAAAATGTGGTGTAATCCCTTCTTATACTACTTATATGTAATTTCTGCAAATAAAAAATGCAGTTAGCTAGCTGATAAAGAATCAATAATTTAAAGTCAATCAATTAGTAGTGGCTATGAGAATCATACATCATTTACAGGTAGAAAACATCATAATGAAACTCACTCTTTTGCACAGTTAATATACATTAATAGTAGATAAGTACATCCTGTTCGTCTTCTATGTGGAAAATCTTTATTTCTGGCTAAAGGTTCACAGCAAGTCTTCAGGTAAGTAGAGGGATTTTGTACTTTCAATGATTATCACTCACATGGCTAATGATGTCTACTGAATCATGCCCTGAAGGATGTTGTTTAAAACACTGTGACCACGGTCAAATTGGGATTTAGAATATCTTGAGAGAATTATACAGACTGAGCAAGCTCTGGAGGATTACCCTATGAGAATACTTGAGGAGTTGCCATTCAAGTTTTTTAGAGAAGAAGCAATTCACCTGCCTTCAGGGACCTAAAGTGTTATTACATTTTTCAAAATTAAAGTGTTTTATTGATAACTGAAATTATGAAAATTAGTGATAAATGTTTGTCCAGTTTTTAAAATTTTATTCAGTTTGCTCCTTGACAATCTCATGCTGGCACATTATATCTTTATTATTATCACTCCATTCAAGCTTATCTTCCTTCCTCCTGACTTTCACTCCTGACTTTGGAGACTCATGGTGTTTAACCAGCACTATGCATGTGGCTGGAGGTTTGCAACTGAACCTCAATACTGTGATATTCACTCTCATGTACACAACTGAAGTATTTGATTGTGTCTTACCCATATTTTAGTCATGGTCAACAGCTCAGTGATGTTTAGTGTCCCATGAGCCCTATATCTAGCTACACATGAATTTCACTGTCTTAGTTCAAGACAATCAAGTCCAGGAAGCATAAGCTATTGTAAGCTCATAATTGCGATGGCTGTGTCATACTGGGAAAACACCATTTTCAGAACTTCTCCATGTTTTCTGACACTTATGTATCTTATGTTTCCTCCTCTGTGATGCTCTCTCAACTATTGAGGGGTTAGCATACATGGTCTCTGGAGCTAAAAAAAACAATGTTACTTGGTTTCAGTACCTTGAGCAGCCATGATCGGTGTCTGTACACATCAGTCTTCACAGGAAAGAAACTGCTCTTAATAAGCCTGAGAGTAGAATCAATCTCTCTCTCTCTCTCTCTCTCTCTCTCTCTCTCTCTCTCTCTCTCTCTCT
>JANHMN010000003.1:140792853-140858657 GCA_030674055.1 Rhabdomys pumilio
TCTCTCTCTCTCTCTCTCTCTCTCTCTCTCTCTCTCTCTCTCTCTCTTGCCCTCCCTCCCCTCTTCTTCTCTCCCTTTCTTCCTTACCTCCTTTTTCCTTCCTTCCTTCCTTCCTTCCTTATTTCCTTCCTTCCTTCCTTTCGTCCTTCTTTTCTTTTTTATCAGAGAGTCACATTTTTCTATGGATAAGGCTGATATGTAGTTTTTTCTTATGATATAAACATAATTATCTAGAAAGCAGTTTGGCATCATGTCAATTTAGCTATATAAAAGTAGTAGGTGTGCCTCCACCCCCCCATTTCAGGATATAATACTTCCACGGCCATATTTTTCATTTTTTTTAAACTCAAAATACTTTATTTATTAGTATTTATATATACATATATACTTATACATGTATACATATATACATACATATATGAACAATAATTAAATAATAAGATGTATTTGAAAAGTATGGGGGGTTGGGAAGAGTGGGAGGAAGGAAGAAAAGGGGAAATTATGTAAATACAGTGCTCAGATATGAAATTCTCAAAAAGGAATCCAGTTTTTAAAAATTAATTAGCATTTTACAATATGAAAATAAATATGACCTATAATTATGCTGAAAGACATTTTAACTCACTACAAACTTTGAAGTTTAAAATGAAATCAATAAAAATTATTTTACCCAGCATACTATCAAAGACCACAATAACATTTTATAATTCAAAGTATTTCTGAGAATAAGAAAATGGATTGTCAGGAGCTAAGTCAGCAGAGCCAGGGGGACACTATGTGTTATTTCTTTTCTTTTTTTCTTATTATCAAATCATAATTTTTGCTTTTTAACACAGGGGTTATAAACACGAAAATGCAGGATGTGGGGAAGAGGATGACACAGGAGCATAGGTATTCAGGGGGAGTACAGATACCTTTCAGAACAGTGTATCAGCAATCTGAAGGTTCAGGGGTCAGGTCAATATAACTCTCCCTATGATTCACTTGTCCTTATCTAATTTGGTACTATCTGCCAAAGCTGCCAATTTACAAGGTCTATGACTACTCAGGCTGGTAGATTTCCACAAAAGCTGCCTGTTTACAATAGTTTATAGACAACTGTTTCAGTGTTTTTCCATAGAGACTCAAGACTTTGTGTTAGCAGGCATGTATGTCAGGCCTATTGCTGATTTTAGGCTTATGACTGATTTTAGGCCTTCAGTGTATAAGCAGGGCTGACTCTGACATCTTCTCTCTTCTCCAAGTATAGAAGGACTGTGGTGACTCTAATTTTGCCAAGGCTTGGATAGAGGCCTGACCTCCATTAATTAAAGAGGACCTTGTAATGGCTCCAGTCCTCCTGTCATTGTCCAGTGAGGCATGAAGGCCATATCCATCCTGATGTCTTTTTTTTGGAGAGGGGATACTTTTGACATCAACCCCTATGCAGTCAGGCTTGTCCATCAGGAAATCCAGAAATATATTTTTAACTTTTATTTATATTCCCTTGCAATGCTTAGCCTCACAGCCTAAGCAAGAATTCAGATTGCCAGACAGAGGGGGTCCTGGGTGGCCCCTCTCTGCTTGGTCTAGGGGTGGAAGTCCCCTCTTTTAGGTTGGGTGGAGAAGAAACTTAGGAGCACCCTGGACAGAGTAACATACTCATCTAGAGTCTCATGGTTCTCCATATCTAACTTATGATAATGTATCTGAATAGATTTTCCTATCGGATTATCTATCTGTTGTTTCACAAAGTTAGTCAGCCTATTTAAGGCCCAGGAACCAAAGGAAATAAGCAAAAATAACCTAATTAATGGTCCCAAGATGGAAGGAAGTAGGGTGAACAATCATGGAGAGGTTGAAGACCAATTTTTGTAGAAGCTCTCAGTTTTCTCTTTCTGTCTTTTCTCAAGACCTTCTCTGGCCTTTTTCATGCTCTCTTTAATCATCCCTGTTTCATCTATGTAAAAGCAGCATTCTTCTTTAAGGGCTGTACACATTCTAGAGCTGTACACAGTCTTTTCTATTGTAAAAGAGAAAATCAAGTCCAATAAAGTCCTTTGCAATTTGGGGGATTGCAACAGACAGTGAAACGAGGGATTTCTTCAGATTAGTGATGTCAGTCTATAGCTGTTTAATGTCCTTGTCAAAGGCCCATTGGAGGTCTGAGTAGTATAAGTCTGGAGGCCTGCATCAGGATTAGAACTCCTAAGAGCAGACAACATGGGTGATTGATTTTTGCCTGAGATACTGCCCTGGTCAGAGCTCCTGGTAGCCTCGCTTCATCTGGGTTTTGTCAGGTTGGGTGCAGAGCTGCCGCTGGTGATCAGCTCAGTGCTTGGGCCCCTGTTTGTTTGTTTGTTTTTTTGTTGTTGTTTGCTTTTTGCTAGTACTACCAGCCTTAACTTCCCTCTTATAGACTAGGCTTCAAATAAAGAGGATTCTTAGTTGCCCTCATAACAGCCAATCATCTGTTGCACTAATGAGTCTATATTACCTCAGAGGTTAGCATTTTAGATCACAGTGTTCACAGCTGGGGAAGACAATTGAAAACTTTATTTTTCTCACAACAGCCTTTGTACAACCTTCTGTCTCATTCTGGAACCCTGAAAGCTCACTTATAGGGTAATTTCTTTATATTTTGCAACAAATTTTTAATGCTGCCTTTGGCTATAAAATCTTATAAACTATTTATACTATAATTCAGAGGAATGATGAGAATCTGTATTGCTTTAAAGGACCTTCACAGATGCCCTGACTATCAATTCTGTATGTCACACAAATCTCTGGGTATTGATGACTCCTGCATTCTCTTCAATGACACTGAAGTGTTCCCTGTCACTAAAGTGTTCCCTGTGGTTCACCAGACTGTGGACTCATAGCCAGGCCTATACTGCTGTAGTGATATATACCCTTGAGCTCAAGAGGCTCCATGGACTGGACTATCTACACCAATGAATAGTATTTGCATTTTTATTCTCATTCCCAAGCAGATATCATTGTTTTGTCGTGGTCTCAGAACTATATGATGGTGGTTGATCTCTTGTATATATTATCTTATCACTTATTAATTTATAAATTATATAAATATTTCCAGAAAAGACTCATTAGAATAATAAGAACTTGAGATCAGGGGTTCTGATTCACACAATTGTGGCTTGAAAAACTTTATATGTATTTGATTTTATGTTGTAAACTTAAAAAAAGGAAATATTCTCCCAGAATTCTGGTTTAAGATAAAATATACATTATGTGGATTGTGGCTGAGAAGACACAACTGCTTGAAATGAAGAAACAGTGTTTTACATTTAGAAGGAACAAAGGTGAGTTCTTGGACCTATCCAAATTCTACTTTTCATGTGTGCTCAAATAACTGCTCATTGGATGATAAACACTATAGTCATGACGGTCTTCATCTTTCAGCAAAGACATTCTATAAATGACTTCACAGTTATACTGAAGGAATGTTTCTATAGTGGATCTAAATCCACTCAGGTTACCCATAAATTTTAACTATCATAATGTCATTTAAAAAGTGCAAATAGAATGATCAAATATAGAAATATTGGTAATATTAATTTTAAAGAAAAAGAGACTAAAATATCCAAAATATTTTTAGTTAAACACTATATTTCTTACATAAGTTTTTCCTAGGGAAAAAAGCCAAATAAACAGCAAATACCTGGGAGTAGTATAGCTGGGATGAGAGGTAGATCAGTCCCCAATTTTCTGAGAAATGACCATATTTATTTTCAAAGTGACTATAAAAGTTTGCATTCCCACCAGCAATGAAACAGTATTCTGTTTGTTGCACATTATCACAAGCATGAGCTGCCACTTTTTTATCTTAGACATTCTTATAGGTATAAAATGGAATCTCAAAATTGTTTTGATTTGCCATTGGGGAAAGGTTAAGAATGTTGAACATTTTCTAAAGTGTTTCTTAGGAACTTCAGAGTCCTCTGTAGAGTATTCTCTGTTTAAATTTGTACCTCAATTTTAATTGAATTATTGTCTTGTTTATGTCTCATTTCTTGAATTATTTGTATATTTTGGATATTAGCCATCTCCTAGATAAGAAAGTGGTAAAAATCTTTTCTCATTTTACAGGCTTCTATTTTGTCCCAGTGAAGGTGTTCTTTACCTTACAGAAGATTTTCAGTTTCATGAGGTCTCATTTGTTAATTGTTTATCTTAGCGCATGCATTATTGGTGTTCTAGTCAGTAAGTTATCTCCTGTGCCAATGCATTCAAAAGTATTCTCCACTTTCTCCTCTATCAGGTTCAGAGTATTCAGTTTTAAGTTGAGGTATTTGTTGTGTTTGAGTTTGAGTATTGTGCATGGTGGTATATATAGATCTATGTTTATTTTTGCATACTGTCTTGAAGTTATTCCAGTATCATTTGTGAAAAATTCTTTCTATTGTATATTTCTGACTTTGAAAATATCAGATCTCCATAGGTATATAAAGATACTTGGGAGTTACCAGCCTGAACATATCTCATCTGAATATTATGTTTATTAAAGTTTTCTTGATTGTAAATTATATGTATTTAAGTGTATATCTCTATGAGAGAGGGTTGAGAGTAAAAATAAAAATTGGTAGGGATAGGCATCTGTCATGATTAGCTGGAGGCCTGTAATAGGAAGGGATTGAATAAATGGAGCAGAATATCAATCTATCCTCAGAAACATCAACCCCAAATATGTCTTGCCTACATGATGTGCAGGCTAAAGATGGAGCAGAAACAGAGGGAATAGCCAATCAATGACTGCCCCAACTTGAGACCTATCTATGTGAATGATGTAACCCCAACACTATTAATGATGTTCTGCTATACTTGCAGTTAGGAACCTAGCATAACTGTCTCCTCAGAGGCTTCACCCAATGCTGAGTGGAGCCAGATGCAGAGACCAACAGCTAAACATTAAGCAGAGCTCATGGGGTCTTGTAGAAGAGTGGGGGAACAAAAGTTAGCAAGTTGAAGAATTCAAAGACACAAGAATACCATCAGAGTCAACTAATCTGGGGCCATGGAGAGTAACATAGCCTGGGCCATGGAGCATCCAGTAGCTGGATCTAGACCTCTAATACACTTATAGTAAATATGCAGCTTGGTGTTCATGGGTCATGGGTCCCCAAACACTGGAGCCAGCACTGTCTCAGTCTATGTTCCCTACCATTGGATTCCATTGCTCACTACTTGAACTGCCTGGTTGGGCCTCAGTGGGAGAGGATGTGCCTAGTACTGTAGAGAAGAGATGCCCCAGGGTGGAGTAGTGCCCAGTGGGGGCTCCACTTCTCTGAGAAGGAGAGGAGGCAATGGGCGTAGTATTTGTAAGGGTGGTACTGGGAAGAGAGTAGGTACAGGAAATGTGATTGGGATATAAAGTAAATAAAATATTTAAATAAGTGAATAAGAAAATAAAATAAAAAGGAGAGAGTTCATGTTTTCTTACTTTTGATTCTATCCAGGCGAATCCTCAATGGGTTGTAAGATTAAAGAGATTGACATTTTGTATTTATAGCCAGTTGTTTTTTATTGAGCCCCCACTAAGAACCAGGTATCATACATGTATGAATGGTGATTCTCACCACATTATAAAGTTGATTTTATACAGGTTTAAAGTAGAAAGCTCAACTTCAAATAGGGCAATTAACATGTCTATGAAAAAAAAGGATTCAAGACTTAACTGTTTTTATATCTCACTTCCTTGTTTGTTTTCCTTTATTGTTTTTATTGCTAAGATATCTTGTGTTTCCCAGACTGATCTTGAAACAGTCAGTTTAAGTGATACTCAGCCACAGCTGCCTAAGTGCTGAGAGAACAAGTAAGTGCCACTGTGCTAAACTTAGTGACTTTTGGTAGAAATAGTGTAGCTCCTTTTCCAATGACTTTTGGTTCTATTCTACCAAAAATCTGAGCCCTCAGTAGGTTAGAGGATGATAATGATTAACATCTCTTAACTAAGTTTACTTGTTTAAAGTATTACTTTTAAATACAACCTCATATTCTAATCATTAAAGATGAATTAAGTTTTTGCTATGTGCATTTGGACATGCCTATACAGAAATGAGCAAAATTAACTGAACACAAGAGTGTAAGCACTTAACAAATCCATGTCATATTACTGGAAGTTTATAACATTCATTTGTTATAGTGTTCTTATGAAACCTATAAGTATATCTTCAGTTTAAAGAACTTTGTATGCAACTTCTTGCATATATTTGTATTGGTATGACAGAATAATATTGTGTGGAAAAAGATTGAATATAATAATATAGTAAATTAACTTTTTCAGAGTCTGACCTATAGTTATCATAGCCATATCATTCATGTCTTACCCTTCTGAAGAAGATGACAGCATTCTGAAAACCAACAAGCTATTGCTAAGATCAGGATATCACTTCACTTTCTTGAATTTGGTATAAGATGGGAAAATGTGATTTATTATAGAGTTAAGATGAAATGAATGTACTGAAGTGTGTTTTTTTTAGATTAAGATATTTGAAATAAGATTTTATTTGGTAACTAAAGAAACACATTAATACTGGCATTCTATAAGAATCACAATGTACACACAGATACAGAAAATTCTGATCATATGATTTTTAAAAAAATTCCAAATCTGCTTTTATACCATTTTAATTATTTGCAAGTGTTAAGATCAGTTCTAGGTTGAGGAACTAGCAATATGATAGCTGCAAATAGTCTAGGAACAAGCAAGACAATAAACACAAATAGTCAAAGAACAAGCAAGGCAATAAATAAATTTCTGTGATCACTCCTGTGATTCTGTTTATAAGGGGGTATAAGGATGACCAAAATATCTGAGCCTACTTCCCTGTCCTAGCCAAAAGTCATTTTCATGCCTGAAGCTACTTGTTTGTTCTAGCCTAAGATTTAGATTTCTGCCTGAAATTACTTCTTTGTTTTAGCCTAATGTCAGATTCCTACCTAAACTCCATTTCTTTGTCTTTGGCCAATGTCAGGTTCCTGTTTCAGTTGAGCATTTGAGACTTTTTGTCAACAATTTTATATTACCCACATTATTGAGAATCCTTAGGATCCTCAAGGACAAGGTAATGTGTAATGGACCTAACTTTTTTTCATTCTAAATTCTAAAAATCAAAGTAGTAAACATTATCTTGACCTCAATATAATCTTTGAGAATGCACTTTTCACATCCTTGTTCCTCAAGCTGTAAACCAGAGGGTTCAACATGGGGATGACTATGGTGTAGAACACAGATGCAATTTTGTCAGTGTCCATGGAGTGACTTGAGCTGGGTTGCAAGTACATAAATATGATCGTCCCATAAAAAATGGAGACAGCTGTGAAGTGTGAGGCACAAGTGGAGAGAGCTTTGCAATATCCTGCAGCTGAATGCATCTTTAGTATGTTGGTGAAAATGAACACATAGGATATCAAGATGAGTATAATTGCAAAAAATACATTGAAGCTGGCTACATAAACAAGAATCAGTTCGTTAACATGTCTATCAGAGCAAGCTATAATCATGACTGCCAAAACATCACAGAAAAAATGATGAACCGTATTGGACTCACAGAAGGAGAGACTTAATGCATCCACAGTACAGATGCAAGCATTCAGTAAACCACAGATATAACAGCCAATGACTAAAGATGCACACACACGTGTTGTCATGATGGTGGTATAATGTAGGGGCTTACACACTGCTGCATAGCGATCATAGGCCATGGCGACTAAAAGGTAGTTTTCCACATTGGCAAAGTTTGCAAAAAAGAACATCTGAGAGGCACAAGCATTATAAGACATGATCTTGTCTCCTGTAAGAATTCCAGCTATGACCTTTGGAGTAACTGTTGAAGAGTAGCAGAAGTCCACTAAGGACAGGTTACTTAGGAAAATGTACATGGGTGTGTGAAGCCGAGAATCCAAGAGAATCAACAGTGTTAGCCCCAGGTTTCCTACAAAGGTGATGGTATAGATGAGGAGGAAGGTGATAAAGAGGGGAAGCTGAAGTTGTGGGTCATTGGTGAGTCCGACCAGGATGAACCATGTCACTTCTGTTCCATTCTCCATTAATGATATCAGTTAATTGACAGAAGGCCTTAAAATTTTGGAAAGGAAAATGAGTACAATAAGGAGGTAGAGAGGTGGTTTAGTCGTTACAGCTCTGGCTGTCTAGTCAAAAGGATCCACAAACTTCATGGCAGCTCACAACTGTCTGTATTCTAGTACCATGGGATCTGTCTGACATCTTCTTTGTTTTAGACATACATGTAGGCAAAACATCTGCACACATAGAGTTAATTTTGAAAAATGTTTAAGAATGGAATAATAAAGGAATGGGAATCTGTGAGATTTCAGTTGACTTTCTAACAAGAATAGAAATGATATAAATTTGTTAGCCACATGTAGGCGATTTAGTAAGTGTAAAAATTGTTTTTTTTAGTGTGCTTATGTAACTGTTCTATTTTTCTGGCCTGTGTAAAACTAACACCACTTTCCTTACCTGCCAAATGGTAGTATAGAAACAGCCTGTTTTCTGTCAGTAGCGAGATGACTTTGATAAATTGTTACCTTCAAGGAAATTGTCAAGCACAAGAGATATAAATTCTGTTTATTTTAAAATAATACACCCAAACCTTTAAACCATTGAAAGGTATGCATCAAAAATATTTGACTATATGAATAAATTTTTTGTTTAAACATATCTGAGTAGCACTCTATATGGAAAATTCTTTGTGGTCACTATATAAGATTTTTTGTTAAATATCAATTGAGAAGCTAATCCCTAACCTAACCATGAAATATTTCCTCTAAATACCAGAAGGTTATGAATGAAGTAATGAGCTCTGAATTGCATTTTAATGTTTTTCCACACAAATTCTCATGCTTTAAAGATAGCATTTCTAAATATATTGATAAATTATATCCAGAAGCATGAAGGTATTTGGTCACAGAATATTTTAATGTGAATCAGTATTGTTCAACACTGAAATTACTATTTTTGTTTAGCATGCAATTATGTTGGGAGAATGTTCAGCCTTGAATCTATTTGGAATAAAGACATATGATTTAAAATATAGAGAGTTTAAATTCTTAGAAGAAATATATACTAGATAATCTACTAAGTTCTCTGAAAGCACCTGTCTTCTTTAAACACCATGTTGCCATCTGCATTTGAAAACAGTAACAAAACCCATTTTGTGATATTATTGCAAAAATAAAAGAGCATACCAAAGGCAATATAATTCTTGCTGTTAATATGGCACAGTACATGTTAATGATCATGATGTCATTGCTGTGTAATAATGGCATAGAAGGCTTTTATTCTGGGTAAATTTAAGTCCTGAATTATTTCTCCAAATTGCCCTTTGTGTGTTTAGGTCACTGGTATTGCCTTGCCTCCTCATGATCCTCAGCTTTTTTTACTCTAAGACTATGTATGCTGCTCATGGTATTTCACATGGGCCATGTTTTAAATATGATTCATCATTGCAATCTTAAATTTTAGATAAAAAATTCATCTTTTCTTATTTTTAGTTGTATTTATCTCAGAATATCAACTGACAGAACAGAAACCAATATAGCTCATGTTTCTAGGTTATGGTCTTTATTTAGTCCCAGATATATGTAGTTTTTGCAGTCTCATGATACTTAAACTTTCTGGCTTAGCATATTTGGAAGTATATCTTCTCTGAAATTACTATTAATTGCTATCATCATTGTGTTGAGCTTTTGCCCACTTTAGTTATTTAATATACCTTGAAAACATTTAAATAGCCAGTATTGTCTTATATAATTACTTTCAACACTGGCTATATTATTTACAAATGGATTGTGTGTGTGTGTGTGTGTGTGTGTGTGTGTGTGTGTGTGTGTGTGTGAGAGAGAGAGAGAGAGAGAGAGAGAGAGAGAGAGAGAGAGAGTAATCTTTCTTACTTCATTTGTAGGAAAAATGTAAGATCTAAAATATTCCATGAAAATCTCAGTTTTTGAAAATACATGAGAATCACTCAGGTACAAGAGTTACAGATTCTATCCAACAAAGCCTGACCTGAGGGTATATGTTTTTAAATGTGGTTGAGAGCATATTCATTTATGTCTTAGCATTCATCAACATTTACGTTGAACAACATAAAGTTACATCAAACAAATTACATTTTCTATTCTTTCTGAGAAGAAATTTTTTAATATTTTAATCATCAAAATTCTTGCACTGTCTTGACACTTAGACTCATCATCTCAAAACTAGTTTTAGAATAATAACCTTTAGCCTTTAAACTGTTTTAGCCCTCACTTTTAAATCACTCTTGTCAAGTAACTCACAGTGGCTATATTAAGCTCATTTATCTTATGGAATTATACTTTACACTGGTTTATACATAGGCAGTTTAAAGTGGGGTATTATTTTACCAACATTAGTTACTGTAATATGTTAAAATTCTATGTGATATTTCTCAAAACTTTTTTCAGCTGGTTGCTCTTAGGAAATAGCCAATTTTTATAGCTTATATGAAGAGGTGTTCAGATCTTCCACAGAGACAAACTTCAGAATTCACCAAGCATTTTTCTTCTTCCATTGGGTGATTCACTTACCTCCTTATTAGGAATGCACACTACAGGAATAAAGACAAGATTGTTTCTATCCCATATTTCACAAGTTATGTCTGTATATAAAAACAGGAATCTGTAAGAAAACCCATGAAGTGACTGCCAGATAAAAGTGTCATTTTATCTTTGTTTTTTCTCACCTTTCTTGAAGGCTCAGATGTAATATTCATGTTTGTCCGAAATCCAGCATATAATAACAATGACTACAATTAATAAAGTAAATGGCATCTAATGGAGAATGGCATGCACTGTGTCCTCTCATGTGTCATATTGGTATCTCAGAGGATAGTACACACAAATGTGAGGAGAATTATAGACACTCAGAGAGCTCTGGAAAATCCCTCAGAGTATAGCTGAAGACCTGCATACTGTCTTCCTAGGGGAAATAAATTAACCAGCCATGGGGACCAATCTTCCTTTTGCATCATAGAAGTTAAAGTTCATTTTTAATAGATAAATGAAACCACAAGAGTCATACATATTAATAAGTTTCCCTAAAATGTTTCTACACATAATGTACATTGTAAAATGTTAAAATGTTCAAATTTCATTAAGTATACATATCTTCACAAGTGCTATTTATTTGTTGCAAATCTATCTATTTTTAAATTTTTTTCTTGGATATTTTATTTACATTTTAGATGCCATCTCTTTTCTTCATTTTCCCTCCCTAGAAAACCCCTATCCCATTCCCCCTTCTCCTTTTTGCTTTTATACAATTTTTAAATGTTATTAAAATGTTTTATAAGTTTGGTAATGCTCAATAAGAAGATGCACATACAATCAGAAGTGTAACCCAATACCCAACCTAGATATATCAACTATCTTTGACTGTTGGAGACACGCAAACATTTGCCTCCATGTTCTCCCCCTCTCTCATCACCTAGCTTCTCCTTTCCTTCTCCTACTCCTCTCCTTACTCGTCCTCTTTCTCTCCTTACTTTTTCCACCTTATCTCCTCCTACATATCACCTTTCCTGTTAAAATAAAACTTTTCTCTCAAAATACAGTTAGAGCGTAACTATACCAATCTGTGTCAGTAAGGTACAAGATAGAACTAATACCCAGTCCATCATTTTGTTGATTAAACAGAACCTCTGTCATCCCTCCTAACTAAAAGACTTAGTTCTGAACCTGGCTTTTTTTCTTGACTTTAGAATGAATGTCAGCTGAAAACCATCCTCTCAAATCTTTTCTCTCAAAGTAAATAGCCAGGATTTGTTATAAGACTATAAGTCTTCAACCTCATCAGAAATCCAGAGAGACTGAGTTAACTAAAATTATTGGAAGCACAAAGCATAGCTTCTAAAACTTAGCCAATTTATAGAGACCACTGAACACCTGGACAGTCCCTATGCTACAAAATGTTGGAGCATTCGATCTTCAGCCTTCTGGTCCAGGATCATCTGACAGACCTTGTGATGCAGAATTATTAATGGCTGATTACTCTGTCTTGGCAGATAAAATCAGTTGACTATTCCACAAGTGTATACTTTTCTGAACAGTGATTTTTCTGTAGGTGAAAAGAGGCAATTCTTGCCTAGTAGCTGTCTCACCACAACTGAAGTAACTCCAAAGATGCTCAATTTCTTCTTAGAATCCAAGACAGGAAGCTGTCAGGAGCAGACAGGTCTCTAATCAAAATGAACATTAATAAAGAAATGTTTGTAACATTAATTCTGTGGACTTCTGGTGTTTTGAAAACCAACTATCTAAGTAAGGCAATCTGGACTGTTGTCTGTTAACTCCTCTCAGCTATTTCTATATAAAATATAGAAAACATCCTAACAATAAACTCAGAGCCATGAATTTGCTATAGGCCCTTAACTCACAGGCTAACCATCTCAAATCAGTTAGAAAAGTTAAAGAAGGACTGTGTCTAAGTCTTGTATTCCTAAATGTGTTATATAAGTACAATGCCTATGAGAGTAACAATATTAATCTTACTTTAATATTAATAAGTAGCTTATATCAATGAAAACCTTAAATTTGAAATCAAAGTAAATTTTGTAGCATTTAAGAAATCATAACTTCATCTTAATAACAAGTATACTTATTTCTACAAATAGATTATGGCCAGGCAATAAATCCCAGCTAATCATGTTGCAACAAAACCACTACTTTCCCCTAGAAAAACAGTCCAGTATTAACCCCCCTCAGTCCCCAAGCCCAGGGAATAGGAGGGGCCAACTCTTCATTAATTTCTTCAAGCTGATTATGGGTGTTGAGATATTAGAAGAGGGACAGAGGGAAGAGTAAATTGATAAGCCTCTGATGCTGTGTCTTTACTGCATCCAACTGGAATTCCAGGACACCAGAGGTTCAAGAAGGTCTGCTAAGCTTGCTTGATGAGTAGATACACTGAGGTTGTGTATTCAGCAATATACAATTCTCAAAACAAATTTTAGTATCCAGATAATTTTTGTTTGAATTCTGGAATCTAGTCTTCTGGCAGCCTGCCTCTGTCATGTCTAATCCATATAATTCTGGGGGTTTCTATGAGGGTGTGCTCCCACCATCCTCCCATTCCCGCCTGCCTGCTCTTAAATTCCCCAACACTAGGAAATCCAAACTTTCAGGCACCAAGGCTGTCCACTTCTGCTGATGCCTGGAATGACCACACTCAACTACCTATAAGGGTGAAGCCATGAATCCCTCCCTTTGTGTTCTTGGGCTGGAGATTTTAGAATGGCCTCCAGCTTGTTGCATAGGACCATTTGCTTGAAAAAGTGTTTTCCAGCTTTTTACTCTAAGGCAAAATCTGTCTTTGTCACTGAGGTGGGTTTCCTGTATGCAGCAAAATGCTGGGTCCTGTTTACACATCCAGTCAATTAGCCTATGTCTTTTAATTTAGGAATTGAGTTTATTGATGTTAAGAGATATTAAGGAGCAGTGATTGTTCCTTCCTGTTATTTTTGTTATTACAGGTAGAATTATTTTTGTGTGGTCATCTTCTTTTGGATTTGTTGAAAGAGGATTACTTTCTTGCTCTTTCTAGGGTATAATTTCCCTCCTTGTATTGGAGCTTTCTTGCTATTATCCTTTGTAATGCTGGGTTTGTGGAAAGATATTGTGTAAATTTGGTTTTGTTGTGGAATATCTTGGTTTCTCCATCCATGGTAATTGAGAATTTTGTTGGGTATAATACCCTGGGCTGTCATTTTTTGATCTCTTACGGTCTGTATGACATCTGTCCACCATCTTCTAGCTTTTATAATATCTGGTGAGAAGTCTGGTTTAATTCTGATAGGTCTGCCTTTATATGTTACTTGACCTTTTTTCCTTACTGCATTTAATATTCTTTCTTTGTTTTGTGCACTTGGTGTTTTGATTATTATGTGATGGGAGGCATTTCTCTTCTGGTCTAGTCTATTTGGCAATCTATAGGCTTCTCATATGTTAATGGGCATCTCATTCTTTAGATTAGGGAAGTTTTCTATAATTTTGTTGACGATATTTATTGGCCCTTTAAGTTGGGAATCTTCACTCTCATCTATACCTATTATCCTTAGGTTTGGTCTGCTCATTGTGTCCTGGATTTCCTGGATGTTTTGTGTTAGGAATTTTTTGCATTATGCATTTTTTTGAGAGTTGTGTCAATATTTTCTATGGTATCTTCTGCACCGAAGATTCTCTCTTTTATCTCCTGTATTCTGTTGGTGATACTTGCATCTATGACGCCTGATTTCTTTCCTAGGTTTTCTATCTCCAGGTTAGTCTCCCTTTGTGATTTCTTGATTGTTTCTACTTTCATTTTTATGTCCTGGGTTGTTTTGTTCAATTCCTTCACCTGTTTGGTTGTGTTCCCTTGTAATTCTTTAAGGGATTTATTTGCTTCCTCTTTAAGGGCTGTTTACTTGTGTTCTTCTCAAATTCTTTGAGAGTGTTATTTATGTTTTTTTTTAAAGTTCTCTATCATCATCATTAGAAGTGATTTTAAATCTGAATCTTGCTTTTCTAGTGATATGGGAAATTCAGGACTTTCTTGTGTGAGAGAACTAGGTTCTAATGATGCCAAGTACCCTAGGTTGCTGATGCTTATGCTCTTGCACTTGTCTTTCACCATCTGGATCTCCTTAGTGCTACCTGCCCTGTCTCTGACTGGAGTCTGTCTTTCCTATTGTTTAGTTGTATCAGAACTGTGTGGGGTGGGTGTTACTACTGGGGTTAGTGCTGGAGCCCAAGATCTGCTCAGTGCTCAGGTGCAAGCAGAAAAGATTCAGTGCTCCAGGCCAGGAGTGACTTCCTGTGTCCTAGTGGGTCTCAGTTACTCCCTGTTTGAGGCAGTTGTTGCTATCTCCTTACCTAAGATACTACCTGGGTTAGAGCTTCTTGGAGGCCCACTTCCTCTGGGTTCTGTGTGATTGGGGGCATAGCTGCTGCCCGGGATCTGCTCAGTGCTCTGGCCCAGACTGGAAGGAACCAGTGCTCTGGGACAGGAGTGACTTCCTGAGTCCTAGTGGGTCCCAGTTACTCCCTGTTTGGAGCCAGTGTTGCTTTCTCCTTATCTAAGATAGTGCACGGGTTAGAGATCCTGGAAGGCCTGCTTCCTCTAGGTTCTATGAGGTTGGGGGCAGAGCAGATGCCTGGGATCTGCTAAGTGCCCAGGCCCAGACTAGAAGGCTGATAAAACTTTCAAAGTCCTTTCTTCTAGCAATGTTTTTATTTCTTCCAGCTTATCAAAAAATATACTACATTATTTCTATCTATAGTAACTCCTTTTTTCAAAAAATCATCTGAGCTTTCTGCTCCTCCCTAACTATAACTTCCTAAACTACCCAATGATCATTGATCATTCTTTATGAGGTGTTCATTTTAGAGCTCTATAGAATGCTCTGTGTTATGTTTAACATAAAAGTCTACTTATTTATACTGACTTCTAATTATTAAAGTTTTATTATGTGTGTGTGTGTGTGTGTGTGTGTGTGTGTTTTCTTTTACTTGATCATGGAGTAAGTGTGTAGTAGTCTGAGAATAACTTACAGAAGTCAGTTCTCTCCTTCCCTCATGTGGTCTAAAATTTAATCACAGATCATCAGATTTCTAATAAACTTATTTATCCATTGAGCCAACTTACCCATCCTGTCATTTTTTTTTTGAGGCAGGGTTTCTCTGTATAGCCCTGGCTGTCCTGGAACTCACTTTGTAGACCAGGCTGCCCTCGAACTCAGAAATCCGCCTGCCTCTACATCCTGTAATATTAATTATTTACTTTTGTGTTTTAAATTATCTTTTCTTTTTAGATTTTTATTTATTCTTTAATCTTTTTTTTCAGTCCAGACTTTATTCCCCTCTTTGTCTACCATCCCACCGTTCTACATCCCACATCTCCTCCTACCATCTCTAAGTCTGTCTCCTCTTACCCACCCCACCAGAACACCCTATTCCCTGGGCCCTTAAGTCTCTTGAGAGTTACATGCATTTCCTCTGAGTCCACACCTGGCAGTCCTTTTCTGTATATGTGTTGGGTCCTCATATCAGCTGGTGTATGCTGTCTGGTTGGTGATTCAGTGTCTGAGAGTTCCTGGCCATTTAGGCTAATTGACACTATAAGGTCTCCTCTGAGTTTTGTAATTATTCTTATAGTCTGAAAAGGAACCCTCCTTGCAGATACATAATTTTCACTATTTTTCTAATACTATAATTCTTTTTATTGCCTTGCTTGTTCTTTGATTATGTGTGTTTACTGTCTTGTTTGTTACTTGACTATTTGCACCTACTGTACTGCTAGTACTTCAACCTAGAACTGACCTTAATACTTGCATGTAATTAAAATGGTACAAAAGCAAAAAAGTGGAGGGTATAGGGGCTTTCTAGGGAAAGAGGATGGCCTCTGAAATGTAATTAAATAAAATATCCAATAATAATGGTGATGATGATGATGATGATGATGATGATGGTGATGATGATGATGATGATGTGGTTCTATGGGAAGAAAATATGGCTCAGTGGGTAAAGACCTCACCATGTATGTAGCAGGCATGATTACTAGAGTTGTGATCCTTAGATTTCACGTAAATGGTTAGGTAGTCATAGTAGCCTGTATGTGATTCTAGCTTTCTGAAAGCAAAGACTCAGAATCCCCTGAGTAAACTGATTAACTAGACTAGCATTATTAGTGAACTGAGTTCAGCTGAGAGACTCTTCTTCAGTTAATAAGGTAGAGGGCAGAAATGTCCCGACATCATCTACCATTGTTCTCTGTCTGTCTATCTGTCTGTGTCTGTCCTCTCTCTCTCTCTCTCTCTCTCTCTCTCTCTCTCTCTCTCTCTCTCACACACACACACACACACACACACACACACACACACAAGTCAGTGTACCAATTCTAATTCATACCTGAGAAAAGCAAACTTTAATTAAGGAATTGCCACCATCAGATTGGCCTGTAGAAATATCAGTGTGGGTGTTGCCTTGGTTGCTAATTGATATAGGAGAGAATAATCTATTTTAGAGTGGTGATATCCTTGGTTGTTGAGCCTGAAATATATATGAAATGTTGATGAGCAAGCTAGGGAGAAAAGAGGGCAAGCCTATAGTTTTTTCATGATTGCTCCTTAAGTTCCTGCATGCAGGATTTTGCTTTGGCTCCTCTCCATGATTGATTGTGACATGGAAACATAATTGAAATAATACCTTTATTTTCTAAGTTTGTTTTGGCCAATGTTTTATTATAGGGACAGAAAAGAATGTTAGAATGTGTGTAAGTTCACTGAAATGTAATTTGCATGCATAGACATGGGCATTTCATGCATCTGTATACAAATAATAAACCAAAAAAAAAAATCCAGATAACCCTGAAACAACATTTTGGATGCTCCTCAAGTATTAACTGAAGCACAAACTCAAAATACATATACTTCAGGGCTTTGTTTAAGGACCAACAGCAATAGTGAAATCAGTTGGATGATTTAATTGACATGATGAGTGCAAGGAACAGTTATCAAAGATAATTACAGATAGTTTTACTTACTTTATTATGGTAGTAGATATAGGGGTAGATATTTGATAGCATTCTTAATGCTATAGACTAAAATATCTTCATCTCCCAGCGTATTAATTAGACCATATTGAAAAAAACAAGAAGTAACTAGTAGTGTAAACACACTGGTACATATAAAAGTAGCCAACTTGATCCCACAGTTCATTTAATTGTTTTCTTCTAACCCTGTAAAGTCAGGAGCATCAGCCATACTCCTGGGAAGAAATCTCAAGAGCTCATGAAGTCCTTATGATTCTTTCCAAGTTTCCATGCATTCATCTCTGAAATCTTGTGTAACTCCACAGCTCATCATTTCAGAGGAAACACTCTCCAATTCATGCTTTGTAGATCTTTACTTTTCATTTCAATAATAATGGTTGTAAGTATAGAAGGACTTCTGACCTGACCAATTGCTGTGATCTCCAAACATGGTGAGGGAAAATACAGAATGTTAAATATCAAACTGATTGATTTTTAAAATTGTCAACCTTAAATCATGAGGCTTGCATTAATGTCTCTATTCAATTATTTTAATTATGAATTACATGTCTGTATTTTTTGCGTCAGTGCTTCTTTATGCATAAGGGAAAGAATCAACCAGGTCTGAGGAAGGGGATCTCGATGAACCAGGAGTTACAATTTTCTCAATGTGGGTGCTAGGACCAGAGCTTAGACTCTCTACAAAAGCACTGTGATCTCTTAATCTATGGGCCAGCCCTCCAACATCTCATATCCATTTTTTACTGCTGAAATTTGTAAAATTGGGGCATATATGTTCTTACAGTGTTTGCAATGCCTATAGAAAGAAGTTGAGGCACATTTTAATGAAAATAGTATATATAACCTAATTGGAAATTGGTTCATGCTAATTTTTATTTTTCCATTTTTCTTACCTTAGTGAAATTGAGATCTTTTGAGTATAATCAAAAAGAGTGTACCTAAAATAATACCTAGACTGCACTCCATGTCTGACTTGATAATTACATACTGACTATTAATAGATTCTCTTTTACAATAACTAACAAGCTTGCATAGAGATTTTAGATAGAATAATTCACAAAAGGCAGAAGTAGATATAATAACAATGCATTTTTGAAGGTTAACATTTATTTCAACATAATTCTAAACAACAGATTTCAAATTGAACTATAAATATAAAAGTCCCCATCATAGGTAATATCTTGATTGTTGTATTATTTATATTTGTGCAGAGATAAAAAGAAAAATGATATTTCAGTGTTACATTGTCACTATGTATTTATCAGAGGAGGAAGCTAGGAATTAGACAAGTAAAACCAATAAAAATAATGAAGAAAATAGCATGGTTCTTGTGCAAATGATAAAACTACCCTAAGTGAATCAATAGGTTGAGACTGTATTTTATTTTAGTCTTCAAGCTTACACTTATAAATGAGAGGGAACAGTGAATGCAATCTAAATATCTATTCAGTTCATGGCAGATAAATATTGTGAAAGTGATAATTTTTACTGAGTTGCTAAGTGAACAGCAGGGTATATTATTTACATAGTATTTTAGTCAAATCGTTAAGCTGTTTAAGAAATAGTTAACACATGTACAAATCTTTAAATTCCATGTATGACTCATTAACATTTTCACATGTGACTGTATATGTAATTAATACAGGAAATTGGGATTCAAAGCCCAGGCTTTTGTATAGTATTTTTTAGACTATATTACTCTTAGAATGAATGACTATATTTTGTGTTAATAACTTTAAATTTCAAGTTTGCTTGGATCTCATTTTTTTAATTGCCACAGAACATCTAGTGCTGTCAGATGACAATGATGGAGAACAGAACAGAAGTGACACAGTTCATTCTCATGGAACTAACTGATGACCTAATTCTGCAGCTTCTCTCTTCATCGCCTTCCTCCGCATCTATGCCATCCTCATGGGAAATCTAGGGTTGATCCTAATTATTGTTCTGGAATCTCAGCTCCACACACCTGTGTACTTTTTGCTGGATAATCTTAGGCTTGTTGATCTTGGTTATTCTTTAGACATTACTCCCAAGACATATATATATATATCACGTTATATTATATACATTATATTATATACATGTATACAAATAATATATACATATATTATATATACAAATATACATTTATGTATACTTGTATATACATATATACAGAAAATATATACATATATATACATGTATGTGTATATATACATATACACACATAATATATACACACATATATGTATATATACATATACATATATGACTATACATATATACATATGTATACACGTATATGTATACATATATGTATATGAATATATACATATATACGTGTATACATGTGTATATATACATATAATATGTGCATGTATATGTATATATACATATATAATATAATATATACATATTGTATATATTACACATATACATGGACATGTATATTTACATATATACACATAATACATAAATATATTATATATACATTATATATACATTTACATTATACACATGTACATATACAGGTACATAGAAGTATATAATATATACATATATTATGTATACATTATATTATATATGTACATATTATATATATATATATATATATAATTGAATATATATTTATTTACATTTCAGATGTAATCCCCTTTCCCCATTCTCGCCCCAAGAAACCACATATCCCATCAGCCCTCCTCCATTTGCTTTTATACCATTTTAATTACAGGCAAATATTAAGGTCAGTTCTAGCTTGAGGAGCTAGCAATACAATAGACACAAATAGTCTAGGAACAATCAAGACAATAAACACAAATAGTAAAAGGACAAGCAAGAAAATAAACAAAGTTCTGTGATCACTCCCATGATCACTATTTCTAAGGGCTTATCAGGATGACCAAAATATCTGATCCTAATTCCTTGTCCTAGCCCAAAGTCATTTTCATGTTTGATGGCTACTGTTTTGTTCTAGCCTTATATTGAGTTTCATGCCTGAAATTATTTCTTTGTTTTAGCCAAATATTTAGATTCCTGCATGAAATTACATTTTTGTTTTAGTCTAATGTCAGATTTCTGCCTGAAGCCTAATTCCTTGTCCTTGGCCAATGTCATATTCCTGCCAAGCAGCCCATTTCTTTGTTCTTGGCCCATGTCAGATTCTTGTCAAGCAGCCCCAAAAGTTCTCTGCCTCTCCCCCACACCCTATTTTTATAAACAATATTAAGTCAGTCTTTGGTCCTTCTGACAAGAATGACTTCCTTACCCATCATGGGATATGCATTATTAAAAGCAATGCACTTATGTCTTAGGTTGGTAAGGTTCTGTGAAGACTGTTATCCATCCTTTGCTTGCCAGCCTATTAATTTAATATCTCATTATGTAGGTTCATTTTCAGTTTCAAGTCATGTATTTTGGCTGCCAACATGTTGATGCTGTTAAAGACAAGCTTTAACATGATGGGCAGGAATAAAATTATTTTCAGAACAAAAAGAGTTAGCGTAATCAAGCCATGTATGCCATTCTTTGAAGCTTGACCAAAATGGAAATACTGACCTCAAGCCATGGGTAATTTTATTAGGAGTAGAGCAGCAGTCTTTAAACTCACAATCTCAGTGTGCAAAGTTAAAACACCCAGAGAGCTGTTAGAATTATGCTAAATACACAGCAAGGGTCTTTAATTTTTTTCCTAATTATATTGAATACCATTGTAAAGTTTAGAAATAACACAATTCCATTGATATTTGGCATGACACTCGAGATGGCTCCTTACTCTTAAACTCTGAACTTCTTTCCATTAATTTAAATAAGATAAGGAGTATCAATCCAATGTTGCAAATGCCTATCTAAATCCTCTTGTATACTCAATGTATTAGTAACATTTTTTTTGCTAAATGATTAACAAAAATAGATCTCTTAACTTCCATGTCAGTGCAATTGCAGAAGCAGTGGTACTAGCAATTAATAAAATTAAAGCTGATATCCCAGCAATAATCAAGCTGAATACCCTATTGCTTCTGCTTAAAACCTGACTCACATTTTTCTGAATTTGCAAGCTGTTTTTCAGAATACCAAGGTTCTGTAATACTTAGGGCAAGAAAACAAAAGCTGGTTGATAGACCTCCATAACAGTCATGCCAGGTTTTCATAAACTAATACAATTAGAAAATGTACAATCATTGCAACTTACAATAAATACTGTAGAAGAAACAAAAGTAATTTTAACCTGACAATTAAAAGAGTCTTAACACAGGTCCTAACATTTGTTTGCAATTCAGATCCTGTTCCAGCTTTATCTCTTGCAACATAACATCCTAGAGAACTGTAGCTAACTTCCAAATATGTCTCTGAAAGTGTCCAGAACTAGCCTTCCAAATGAAGACTGTTACTTCCAATATTGGATTGATTTCTAGATTAGACCATGATTGAGTCTGAATAATTTGTCACATTTAAGAAAAATATAAGAGTCATTATATCTTCTCTTTTTGATTCTCTTTTCCACAGGGTCTACAATCTTGAGGCAAGGCAGCTTATCCCATCTGGAATATAGGCAAGCAAAGGTGGGTCAGGAACATATGTCCAATACAGCTTCCCATGACAGGGATCTTAAAAGGAAACAAAGTCTCCTATTTCTTACAGTGACTGTGCTGCTCTGATGTTCTTTTTTGCAGGCTTTGGTCCTGTGGAAAATTACCTGTTGGCTGCAGTGGCCTATGATTGCTATGCAGCAGTGTGTAAGGCACTACACTATGCTACCTTCATGACTACAGGAGTGTGTGTGTTTGTGTGTGTGTGTGTGTGTGTGTGTGTGTGTGTGTGTCTAATCATAAACTGTTATGTCTTTGGTTTCATGAATGCATTTGTATTCATTGGATATAAGTTAAATCTACTTCTGTAAATCTAACATAATTCACCATTTTTTTCTGTGACTTGCCAGCCATCATGTATATCTTTTGTTCTGATAGACATATGAATGAACTGGTTTCTGTTTGTCTAGCCAGCTTCAATATAATTTTTGCTCTCATAATTATCTTATTGTCATAAATGTTAATTTTTCATTGATATTCTTGAGGTGCACTCAGATACAGGATATATGAGGGCTATATGCACCTGTGCCTTCCACATCACTGCTGTTAATATATTTTATGGAACACTTATGTTCATGTAGTTACAGCCCAGTTCCAGTCATGCAATGAACACTGATAAAATTGTATCTGTACTTTATACTATGAATATCCTCGTGTTGAACCCTCTGGTCTATAGGTTGAGGAACAATTAGGTCAAAGGAGCATTAAGATTTTTTTTCTGATGGAAAAATAAGCTATTTTTCATAACTTTAACATTTAGTTATGTACACTCTCTAGATTAATTCTTACCTCTTTTTCTTCATGTACTGGGTTGCATTTAAAATCAATGATATTTTAAGTGACTGACTTTGACTTCTACTTGTATTTTGTACTAAGAAAAAGGAACATTATATTTAAAAGCATAGTCTGAATAAAGATGCTTTTCATATATTTGATTGCATTTTGTCAAAAATATTATTACCAATATTGACACACTTAATAATTTTCCTTGTATTTTGACTATGATTTACCATTATAGTTAATCCTAATTTTCACTAATGATTCTTTGAGTAATGTCATTAGGTATTTAATTAAAGGCTAACTATTATGAAATATCCACCTTTCCAGTGAAACAACTGATGAGCTGTGGACCTGTACTGATTAAAAAAGAACATGAGAACTGCATAGTAGAGACTATTTCTGCTTCTGTTGTACAAAAACTTATTTTTCCAGCACAAAAATTCTACTTAAATAAACTTACTAAACAACATATTTCCTGACCATGAACAACAAAGCCTCAAATACTGAGATTTACAGAAAAAGAACAAGGAATTATATAATGAGAAAATTATTTAAATCTACAAATTCTGTTCTTTTGGACATTAGCATTATTGGTTCTCTTGATTTCATGATTTGCTCATTGTATGCCATTCTTGACTGCAAACACCATGTCTTTAAAATCAGAATAAATTTCATCACAAACTTTCATGTTCCATAGCTTTCAGATAGCATATAAAGTTACTGCTTAGGATCATGGGATTTGTCTACTGTGGAATGCTAATAAACTGATGTTTAATAATTGTGATCTATTTTCAGTGAATGTATTAAAATGTAAATTCTATAAGTTAAAAAAATACATTTCCATTCTATTATGTCTTACTTTGAGATTTTATAGTTTTATTTAATCTTTTTTTGTATATTTATTTGCTTTTTTACCCTCCAGATGTTATACTGCTCTTAGTCCACCCTCCGACTGTTCCACATCCCATACTTCCTCCTGTCTCCATGAGGAAGTTTTCACCACCCATATCCAATCCCATCAGATCTCTAAACTCCCTGAGGCCTTCAGTCTCTCGAGGATTAGGTGCATCTTCTCTAACTGAATTGAGACCTGGTAGTCCTCTGCTGTTTAAGTGTTGGGGGGCCTTATATCAGCTGGTGTATGCTGCCTAGTTGGTAGTCCAGTGTTTGAGAAACTTTGGTGGTTCACATTAATTGAGACTGCTTATCCTCCTATAGGGTCACCCTCCTCCTTAGGTTATTCCAGTTTTTCTCTAATTGAGCCACAAGGATCAACAACTTCTGACTACTGGTTGGGTGCAAATGTCTGCATCTGACTCTTTTAGTTGATTGTTGGGTCTTCTGGAGGACAGTCATGATAGGTCCCTTTTTGTGAGCACTCCATAGCCTCTGTAATAATGTTAAGCCTTGAGACCTCCCCTTGAGCTGGATCCCACTTTGGGCCTTTCATTGGACATTCTTTTCTTCAGCCATCCTTGTCATTTCCATCCTTGCAGTTCTTTTAGACAGGAACAATTCTGGGACAGAATTTTGACTGTCAGATGGTAATTCCCTCCTTACTTGACACTCAGGCTTTTTGTTGGAGGGAGGTTCTGCAAGTTCTATCTCTCTACTGTCTGGCATTTCATCTAAGATCTCTCTCTCTCTCTCTCTCTCTCTCTCTCTCTCTCTCTCAGTCCTGAGAGTCGCTCACTTCCCAGGTCTCTGGTGTATTCTGGAGGGTCCTCCCACCTCCTACCTTCCTAGGTTGCTTGTTTCCATTCTTTCTGCTGGTCCCCAGGGCTTCATTCCTTTTTTCTCACCCAATACCAGATCTTGTTCCCCTCTTCCCCCCTCCACTTTCCCTCCTAGGTCTCTCCCTCCCTCTCAAATTATGATTGCTTTCTTCTCCCTTCCAAGTGAGATTGAGGAGTCCTCACTTGAGCCCTTTATTTTGTTTGCTCCTTTTAGTTCTGTGGACTGTATCTTGGATATTTTGTACTTTTCTTACTTTTTTTTTTTTTTACCTTTTTTTTTCAGTTAATATCCACTTATTAGTGAGTACATACCATGCATGTCCTTTTGGGTCTGAGTTACCTCACTCAGGATGATATTTTCTAGTACCATCCATTTGCCTGCAAACTCAGGATGTCCTCATTCTTAACAGCTGAGTAGTATTCTATTGTGTAAATGAACCACGTTTTCTGTATCCATTCTTTGTTGTGGGACATCTGGGCTGTTTCCAGATTCTGGCTATCACAAACAATGCTTATATGGACATAGTGGAACATGTGCTCCTGTGCCATTGTGAGGCATCTTTTGTGTATATACCCAAGAGTGGTATTGTTGAGTCTTCAGGTAGATCTATTTCCAATTTTCTTTTTTTTTCTATTGGCTATTTTCTTTATTTACAATTTAAATGTTATCCTCTTTCCAGACCTTCCTCCTAGTAGTCCCCTTATTCCATCCCCCTCACCTGTTTCTATAAGGGTGTTCACCCACCCACTCACTCCTACCTCCCCACCTCAAAGTCCCCTGCACTGGAGCATCCAGCCTTCACAGGATTAAGGGCCTCTCCTATCATTGATGCCAAACAAAGGCATCCTCTGCTACATATGCATCTGGAGCCATGGGTCTCTCCATGTGTAATCCTTGGTTAGTAGTTTATTCACTTGGAGCTCTGGGCTGTCTGGTTGGTTGATATTATTGTTCTTCCAGTGGGGTTGCAAACCCCTTCAGCTCCTTCAGTTCTTTCTCTAACTCCTCCATTGGGGACACCACTTGGGACCCAGTGCTCTGTCTAATGGTTGGATGTAAGTATCTATTTCTGTATTTGTCAGGTGTTGCACCTGAGCTGCCCCACGTTGGGTGCCAAAAATGTCAAGAACCACTCTGCCCCACGTTTGGGGGCCAAAAAACGTTGGAGCCCTCACTGCCAAAGGCTTGGGGGCTAAATTGTTAGAGCCTGCACTGCCCCAAATTGCTCCAGTCTGCAGGTCAGTGTTCAGCAAGAGAGTGAGGACGGACATGAGGAATGGACACCAGACAGAGTGTGATGCAATCCATTTATTCTTCAGTCTCTCTTCTTAGTCCAAGTCCTCAGTCTTGAGTTCCTAGTCCCTAGTTCTTAGTCCCTAGTTACTTTTTTTTTTTTTTTGCTGTTTCCAAAGGTTTATTAGAATGTAATGGCAAAAGTTTTTTTTTTTTATTGGATATTTTATTTACATTTCAGATGCCAATCCCTTTCCCCATTTCCCTTCCCCAGAAAATCCCTATCCCGTGCCCCCCCTTTTCCATTTGGCTTTTATACAATTTTTTAAATGATAATCAAGGGCTTTATAAGTATGGTAATGCTCAATCAGAAGTGCAACCTAATACCCAATCTAGCTATGTAAACGATCTTTGACTAGTGGAGACACGTGAACTTCTGCCTCCATGCCCCCTCTCTCTTTCTCTCTCTTTTTCTCTCTCATTACCGAGCTTCTCATCTACTTCATCTTCTCCTCTCCTTACTCCATCTTTTCCTCTCGGTGCTCCTTCCCCTTTAGCTCCCCCTACATATTATCCTTCATGTTAAAATAGAATTTTTCTCTCAGAATACAATTAGAGCACAATTATTCCTATTTGTACCAGTGAGGTACAAGACAGTCTTAATACCCAGTCCATCCTTTTGTTGACTAGCCAGAACCTCTGCCATCTCTCTTGACTAGAACACTTAGTTTTGAACCTGGCTTTTTCTTGGCTTTAGAATGAATGTCAGCTGAGAACCCTCCATTCAGATCTTTTCTCTCAAGGTAAATAGCCTGGATTGGCTATGAGTCTATAGGTCTTCAGTGCCGTCAGAAATCCAGAATGACTAAATTAACTGAATTTATCGGAAGCAATAAGCATAGCTTCTAATGTCTAATGCCTAATAACTAGTTCTTCCTTCAAGTGCCAAGTGCCTAAGTGTATATGGCTCAAGATGTCTACAAGGATGATAGCTGCCTTCTGTTGGCTCCCCACAGTCAGGCTCTGTCAGAGCCTTTCAAGAGGCAGCTATGTCAGGCTTCTGCCAGTGTGCACTTCTTGACATCCACATTAGTGTCTGTATTTGATGACTGTACATTGGATGGATCCCAAGGTGGAGCAGTCTTTGAATGGCCTTTCCTTAAGTCTGTGCTCCACACTTCGTCTCCATATTTGCCCTCATGAGTATTTTCTCTCTCCATTTTAAGAAGGAGTGAAGCACCCACACTTTGGTTTTTTTTCTTGAGCTTCATGTGGTCTGTGAATTTTTATCTTGTGTATTCTGAGAATTTGGTCTAATATCCACTTATCAGTGAATACATACCATGTATGGTTTTTTGTGATTGGGTTACCTCACTCAGGATGATATTTTCTAGTTTCACCCATTTGCCTAAGAATTTCATGAATTCATTGCTTTTAATAATGCATAGTACTCCATTGTGTACATGTACCACATTTTTGTATCCATTCCTCTGTTGAGGGATATCTGGATTGTTTCCAGCTTCTAGCTATTGTAGATAAGGCTGCTATGAACATAGTGGAGCATGTGTGCTTGTTATATGTTGGAGCATCTTTCAGGTATATGCCCAGGAGTGGTATAGGTGGGTCCTCAGGTAGTACTTGTCCAATTTTCTGAGGAACCACCAGACTGATTTCCAGAGTGGTTGTACCACCTTACAATCCCACAAACAATGGTGGAGTGTTCTTCTTTCTTCACATACTCATCAGCATCTGTTGTCACCTGAGTATTTGATCTTAGTTCTTTTAATTGGTGTGAGGTGGAATCTTAGGGTTGTTTTGATTTGTATTTCCCTGATGACTAAGTTTGTTGAACATTTCTCTAGGTGCTTGTCAGCCATTCAATATTCCTCAGTTGAGAATTCTTTGTTTAGTTCTATACTCCTTTTTAAAATAAGGTTATTTAGTTCTCTAGAGCCTAACTTTTTGAGTTCTTTGTATATATTGGATATTAGCCTTCTATCAGATGTAGGATTGTTAAAAGTATTTTCCCAATATGTTGGTTGCCATTTTGCCCCATTGACAGTGTTATTTGCCTCACAGAAGCTTTGCAACTTTATGAGGTCCAATTTGTCTATTCTTTATCTTACAACATAAGGCATTGATGTCTTGTTCATCAGATTTTCTTCTGTCCCCATGTGTTCAAGGCTTTCCCCCACTTTCTCTTCCATTAGTTTCAGTGTATCTCATTTTATGTGGATTTCCATGATCCACTTGGAATTGGGTTTTGTACACGGAGAGAAGAATGGATCAATTTGCATTCTTCTATATACTGAGCACCAGGTGAACTTGTATCATTTAATAAAAATGCTGTCTTTTTTTCCACTGGATGGTTTTAGTTCCTTTGTCAAAGATCAAAAGACCACAGGTGTGTGGGTTCTTTTCTTGGTCTTCAATTTGGTTCTCTTGATCTATTTGCCTGTCTCTGTACCAATACCACACAATTTTTTTAATCACTATTGCTTTTTAATACAGCTTGATGTCAGGGATGGTGACAACCATTATATTACAGCTATTATTTTGTTGTTGAGAATAGTTGTCCCTATCCTAGGCTTTTTGTTATTCCAAATGAATTTTCAAATTGTGCTTTCTAACTCTATGAAGCATTGAGTTGGAATTTTGATAGAGATTACAGTGAGAGGGATTTGAGTGAATAAATAAAAAAATAAAAATATAAAGCCATGCCTTCTTAATATTCATTTTTTTCTTGTTAGTATTATGATATAGGCTACTCACAGATTAGGAGCAAACTTTCTTAAACATAGATCTCTTTCCAGTTACATAATATTTAAATTATATTTGAATCTGGCCTTTTACAGCAATAACAGTATTTCAAAATTTTTTTCTCTTCATAAAACCTTGGTAGGACATCCTCCCCTAGTTAAGCACTTCTGATTACCAGTCTTCCCTTAAATCTTTAACAAATTCTACTGCTACCTGCTTTTGAAGGTATCAGGTTGCCAATTTTAAAACACATGGCCAATTTTAGCATTTGATTAAATTAATAATGAAGGAGTTGTATAAAAGTGTCTCTTTCTGTTTTTCTTTGTGTGTGTGTGTGTGTGTGTGTGTCTGTTAGGAAAGGACACAAATTTAAAAGCTTAAGTCACTTTCCCCTACTTAAGTAGGGGAAAGGAGGAAGGAACTGTGGATTTCAGGGGCAACAAAACTGGGAAAGGAGATAACATTTGAAATGTAAGTAAAGAAAATATCCAATAAAAAGCCACTTCTTAAGAGTAAGCATGAGATTAAAAGAGCTTTGAAATGAAGTTTGGAGTTTATTAATTCATAATTCAATGTGAACTCTTTCAACACGACATGATAGCATTCCTCATTTTGCATTTTTATTTATTTTAACTTGCCTGTGAAGAAAACATAAAACACAAATCTGTCTGCTTGTATTTGTCTATATTTAGTGGGACATAGGACCATGATTTACAAAATAAACTAATGAAATCTCCATAGTATTGAAAGAGTTAAAAATTTTCAAAAACTCCTAGCAGGCTGAGCAGAACCAAGAGTTCAGGTCAGCTTGGTCATGAGCTTTGTGTTTCAGGAACTTGGCTGACCACAAGATAGATGATTGAGTATTAATAGGCTCTTGAGTATAGCCTATATAAAATGTTCCCAATGACTGTTCCTTGGATCCTGTCACAAACTGAATAATGGGCTGGGACTTTCCACAGGTACTTTCCAATAACCCCTTTCACTCCCCCTGTGTTGTGTTTTTTTCCTTGTAGTTTTTGCCTTTAAATTCCCTCCACCTGAAAGCTAGGAGGTCAGACCTCACTGGCCCTGCGTGGGTTACAGGTCATGACCTCAGCATGCTGATAGAAATATACCTCTTGCTGATTACATTGAGTTTGATGTCTTGTGTGTTATTGGGTGGCCATGCATTCCTGAGGTTTGAGAGGGGGGAGTTCCTCCCTTTCGTGAGGACTTTACAGTATACATTATAGAATCCATGAACCACTTTCATCTCAGTGCATTTTTTTAAAAAAGTACTTTTTGAACAGGTTTTGTATGAGTTTTTCTTCTCATTCTAGTGCATACATAAAGTAGAAGCAAAGCATTTTGAGAGAATCCAAGGAACATGTAATACTGAAAAGTACTAAAGTCATAAAATCCACTACAGTGTATTGTCAAAATTGCATTATAGGAGCTCTGTCTTCTTTAATGAAAAGAAAATTGGAAGAAGAACACAGCATGAATCAAATTTCAAATGAACATGAAGGCTGTGGAATTCTTTTTCCTGGGAAGAATCACTTACCTTCTCTTCATAAGTAAAAACAAAATGTGGTGCAATCCCTTTTTATACTACTTATATGTCACTTCTGTAAATAAAACATGCAGTTATCTACCTGATAAAAAAAGCAATAATTTAAAGTCAATCAATTTGCAGTGGCTATGAGCACTGTCTATCATATACATGTAGAAAACATCATAATGAAACTCACTCTTGTGCACAGTTAATATACCCTGATAGTAGACAAGTACATCCTGTGTGACTTCTGTGTGGAAATCTCTTTGATACTGGCTAAAAGTTCACAACAAATCTTCAGGTAAGTAGAAAAGTTTTGTACTTTCAATAATTATCACTCACATGTTTAACGATGTCTACTGAGTCATGCCCTGAAGGATGTTGTTTAAAACACTGTGACTACAAACAAATTGGGACTTAGAAGGCAGTGCAAGGAGATCTTGAGAGATTTATACAGACTGGGCAAGCTCTGGAAGATTACCCCATGAGAGTACTTGATGAGTTGCCATCCAGTTTTCCTAGAGAAGAAGCAATTCACCTGCCTGCAGAGACCTAAAGTGTTATTACATTTCTTAAAAATGTTTAAGTTTAAAAAGTGTTTTACTGATAACTGAAATTATGCAAATTAGTAATAAAAATGTTTGTTTAGTTTTTTATAATTTTATTCAGTTTGCTCCTTGACAATCTCACTCTGACACATTATGTCTTCTATTATTCTCACTTCATTTGAGATTGTCTCTCTTCCTCCTGACTTCCACTCCTGAGTTTGGAGATTCATGGACTCATGGTGTTTATCCAGGACTATGCATGTGGCCTGAGGTTTGCAAGTACCCTTCAATACTGTTATACTCACTATCCTGTATACAACTGAAGAATTTGATTGTGTCTCACCCATATTCTAATTATGGATAAGAGCTTAAGGATGTTTAATTTCTGTTGAGCCCTATTTCTAGCTATACATGACTTTGCTGTCCTAGTTTAGTAAAGGCAAGTCCAGGAAGCATAAGATGTTGTAAACTCATAATATGGATGGCTGTGTCATGCTAGGAAGACACAATTTTGCAGCCCTTCTTCATGTTTTTTGGCACTCATTCACCTTATGTTTCCTTCTCTGTGATGCTCTCTCAGCTATTGAGTGGTTTGCATAAATGGTCTCTGGAGTCAAAAAAAATCAATGTCACTTGGTCTCAGCACCTTGAGCAGCCATTCTGTATACATCAGTCTTCACAGAAAATAAGAAACTGATCTGAATAAGTCTGAGAGTAGCACTTTTGCACCCCTCTCTCTATTTCTATCTCTCTGTCCCTCCATCCCTCCTTCCTTCCCTCCCTCCCTCCCTGCCTCCTTCCCTCTGTCTTTCCTTCCTCCCTCCCTTTCCCTCCCTCTCTTCATTCCTTCTGTTCTTTCTTTTTTTTTATCAGAGAGTTGCATTTTTTCATGCTTAAGTCTGATATGTAGTGTTTCTCTCTTGATATAAACATAAATATCTAGAATGCAGTTTGGCAGCATGCCAATTTAGCTATACAAAAGTCGTAGGTGTTCCTCCAACCCCCATCTGAGGACATAACATTTCCAAGGTCATGTTTGTCATTTGTTTGTTTGTTTTTTGATTTTTGTTTTTGTTTTTACTATTATTACCAGCCTTGAATTCCCTCTTATAGACTAGGCTCCAAATCAAGAGGATTCTTAGTTGCCCTTATAAAAGCCATCCTACTGTTGTCCTAATGAGTCTATATTACCTGGGAAGTTAGCATTTTAATTCACAGTGCTCACAGCTGGGAAAGACAACTGAAAACTTTATTTTTCTCACAACAGCCTTCGTAGCACCTTTTATCTCATTCTGGAATGTTGACAGCTCAGTTCCAGGCTAATTTCTTTTTATTTTGCAACAAATTTTTAATTCTGCCTTTGACTATAAAATCTTATCCACTATTTATACTATAATTCAGAGGAATGATGAGAATCTGTATTACTTTAAAGGGGCTTCACAGGTGCCCTGTCTATCATTTCATAAGGCAATGTACCAGAATCAGTACTGGGCTTTTTGCATCTCAACCACTTTCAGGATACACACTATTTCACTCTCAAGTATCTTTCATTTATGTGTTTTCATTTGCTTAGAAACAAATAGTTTTCTTGGTTTACATGTGGTCATAAAAGCAAATGTTTGTATTGTTGTTAGAGATTGTGCTGGTTTAGCAAATTAGAGGTTGTAGATTTTCTTCCAATGACCATTAGTTAACTACCACTGATTGATTGTTAAGGTTTGGAGTACCAGGCATGGTATCCCTCTTGTTGAGTGGGTCTTAAGTCAAATGAGAGAGCTCTTGGTTACTACCAATGAATTCTTGCCAGGGTTGTATCCTGGGTGTTATCATGCAATGTGTGTGGTTGATGTGATTCCTAGAATTCATACCTGATTAAAACACACAGTTGTCTCCATGTTTTCAAGATTAGTATAGTATTTCTGCTACCATAAATTCTAGACCCGATGAAGGGGGCATTCAAGTCAGTTTCAGCTCAGGGGTTTATAGGTTCTGGTTCTGAAGTGCAGAGTATCTTTAGCAATAGTGACTTACCTTCTATCTCTGGGGAGGAATGGAGAGCTATAGAAATAAGCTGCTTATTTGGGGAAGCTCTTGCACATCCCTATCCAACAACTAAAAGAAGGCTTTTCATGTCTGGTATTAATGAGTTTGTTTTATGGTCTTTAACTCTTGGAGTAACTATTGTTAGACCACAGGAGAAAGAAATTTAAAACTAAATATGTGTATTTATATATTGAATTATTTGTGCTATTCAGCTTTTTATGTTAATAGTTACTAGTATAATTCCTTGTGAGTTTCTCATTATTTCTAACTGTTATTTAATCCACATTCTCCTTTCTTCAGGGTTGCTCCCTCAACTCCTCTTCCATAAAGAGCCTCCCTTTAACTATTGTTCACATGATATTACATATATCCTGTGATTTCTATTCATTCTTTTCCCATGGAAACCAAAATCCATAATCAATCAAAATTCAGATTTGTGAAGGCTAGTCACATTAGATATATCTACAAAACATACATGCACCTAATTCTCAGGGAACATTGCTGAAAAGGATGTGACATCATTGTAAGATACAGAGATAGAGGGAGTTTGCTCTGAGATTCTGTCTTATAGTAACATTAAAAGCTATACCCATAAATTCTAACCAACATTACTGGGCAAATATGAGCAATGACTCCTCTAGACATGCTAAAGTACACCTGGAAACTATCACAAGGCACCAAGCCTTCACAAATTTCTATAGGTAGCTCAGAAAATCTGGGAACAGGAGTACCACAGAAAAAATTCAATTAAATTTTCAGGTGATATTTTGGAATATATGTGCATATAGATGCACATTTATGCCTGCAATAACAATTAGTAAAATAAACAGGCTATAAATTTGATATTTGAAATATGAAATTTAAGTGTGTGGAGAGAGAATATTGGAGTGTTGAGGAAGGAAATGTGAGTGATAAATAATGTAGTGATATAATTTCACAAAGAAAAATATCAAAAGTACTGCAAAACAATAGATTTTTCATGTGAATTTCTTGTACAAGATTCATTTAACTAAGATCCATTTCCTTTTCATTGTTCCCCATCCATGATCAAACCTTAATGATCTCTAGTACATTCAGGTTGCTATAAATAGATATTTGTATATATAATTAGTATATATTACATACAAAATATTTGAGTAGTACATTCTCTTTATTCTGCAGTCAGCTGAGAACATTTAGGTTTTCATTCCTTTCACTGTGTATTGTGAATACCACTGCAGAGACTGTGTAATGACATGGTTTTCTGCTCTTCTTCTTTCCAAACTGATTTTACTTCCTTTGAATTTTTATTTCAGTACTAGAGTATGGGATGCTCTCTATAATTATGTAGAGTGGTAAAATTAATCTATATTTTAACCAGAAGTATGCAACTGTTATCTTTCTCCAGTGTTTTTATAGAGTATTTTCTGTGTAAAGTTGACAGCCACTTGGGCTAGAGGCTATAGCAGTGTCAGGCCTATGGAGACATGATACTGTGCTCAAATTTCATATAGGTTCTTGAGATCTTACTCATGATCTCATGTTTGTACAGTAAGCACTTTACCCACTGACTCATCTCTCAAGCTTCACTGATTTATTTTTATTGTAAATTCTTGAGATTCAGGAAGCTAGAAGACTTGTATTGAATCATCTCTAAGATGAGGAGCCAAGAAGTGTAGGGAAATGATTCATCTTCAGCTCAAATACCTGATAATGGGGAGGGGAAAGTATAATTTCTGTATGTCTTAGAGACTGAGAAAATGAGAGGGTAGGGGAAAAAGTGGGTGATTAACCTTACCTAATAATTCACTAAAAGAGGTAGCTCTTGTGTTCATGGCTTTTAGTTCTAATCAGGTGAGCACTAAATTTGAAGCATGATAAGGACTGACATTTTTTAACTAAGTATACTTGTTTTCAGTATCAGTTGTAAATACAGCCTCATAGTCTAGTCATGAAACAAGCATGAAATGTTTGCTATGTTCTTCTGGATACCCCCATGAAATGAGGAAAACTAACTGAACATAAGGTAGACACATAAAAAAAAATCCATTTTATATTTCATTACAAACTTTCTGATATCCATTTGTATAAGTCTTCAGAAGAAAATATGAGTATGTATTTTTATTAATGGGCTTTTTATTCACATGATTACATAGGTTTGTATTGATGTGTCAGAAAAACATTTGTGTGGAAAAGAGGTGAATATGATAATATATTCAATAATTTTTATCATAAGCTGTCCTAAAGTTGTCATAGTCATTAGATGTGTGTTTTATTCTTCTGACCAAGATATTAACTTTTTGAAAGCTGACATATTATTGAACAATAGACGAAGTCATCTTAATTTCTTGATTTAATTGTAGGGTGGAAAATAGGATTCAATATATATTTAAGATTAAATCAGTATAGCATATTTGTATTACAAAAAGATAAAATCAAAGCTGTAAATATTATCTTGACTTCAATACAATCTTTGTGAATGCATTCTTCACATCCTTGTTCCTCAGGCTATAAACCAGCGGATTCAACATGGGGATGACCATGGTGTAGAACACAGATGAGATTTTGTCAGTGTCCATGGAGTGACTGGACCTGGGCTGCAAGTACATGAATATGATTGTCCCGTAGAAAATCGAGACAGCAGTGAAGTGTGAGGCACAAGTGGAGAGAGCTTTGCGATATCCTGAATTAGAGCGCATCTTTAGTATGTTGCTAAAAATGAACATGTAGGATATTAAGATGAGTATAAGGGCAAAAAAGATATTGAAGCTGGCTACAGACATAAGAACCAGATCATTAACATGTCTACGAGAACAAGATGCAATCATGACTGCTGGAACGTCACAGAAAAAATGATGGATTATGTTTAACTCACAAAAGGTGAGACTTAATGCATTCACAGTATAGATAGAAGCATTGAGGAAACCACAGATATAACAGCTAATGACTAAACATACACACACACGTGTTGTCATGGTGGTGGCATAATGTAGGGGCTTACATACTGCTGCATAGCGATCATAGGCCATTGATGCCAAAAGGTAGTTTTCCACATTGGCAAAATTTGCAAAAAAGAACATCTGAGAGGCACAAGCACTGTAAGACATGATTTTGTCTCCTATAAGGAATCCAGCCATGACTTTTGGAGTAACTGTTGAAGAGTAACAGAAGTCCACTAAGGACAGGTTACTTAGGAAAATGTACATGGGGGTGTGGAGCTGAGAGTCCAAGAGAATCAACAGAATCAGCCCCAGATTTCCTACCACAGTGATGATGTAGATGAGAAGAAATACGATGAAGAGGGGAAGCTGCAGGTCTCTATCGTCAGTGAGTCCCATCAGGATGAACCATCTCATTTCTGTCCTGTTCTCCATTAGTGATATCAGTTAATCAACAGAAGGCCTTAAATTTTTGTAAAGAAGAGTAGAATTCTGGTTTGAGAGATGTTTTAGTGATTAGAAGCCCTGGCTCTCTCTTTCAATGGACCCAGCACCCATATGACAGCTCACAACAGTCTCTAGTCCAGTATCAGCGGGTCTGTCTGATATTCTCTTCTGGCTTTTTCAGGTACGAGTCACACATTGTGCACAGAGGTACATGTAGAAAACACACATAGAAACATACTTTATTGTTTTTAAAAATATTTAACAACTGGTTAATAAAGGAATTGATATCTTTGAAATTTTAATTTAATTCTATCAAAACTCAATATATATATATGTGTGTGTATGTGTGTGTGTGTGTGTGTGTGTGTGTTTTGTGTTAGCCATCTGTAGACAGTTTTGTAACTGTGAATATTGTCTATTCTAATATGTCTATGTACCTGCTCACTTTTCCTGGGCCATGAAAAGCTAAGGCTCCTCTACTTTCCTGTCAAAAACTGGTACAGAAACAGCATGGTCTATGTCATCACATAGTGAAATTGATAAATTATTTTCTCCAAGGAAATAGTCAAGCACAGGAGGTATAAATTTTCTGTATTTTTAAATATCATAATTAGCAGTTTCTGTTCAGGACCCTGGAAAACTTTTACCCATTGCAAGCTAGAAATCACACATAATTAAAATTAATTATTGTGAATAATTATTTGGTTTTTACCACAGTGAGCTGAGTGGCATACTATTTGGTAATGCCTTTTTGGTCACCATATAATATTTTTTATCAGACATCAAGCAAGCAATAATCTTTTAATCCAGTCATGAAATGTTTTTTTCTGAATACTAGATGATAATGAATGAGGTAATTAGCACCAAATTGTATTTTAACTTTCCCCTGCAATTTCTCATACTTTTAATATAGCATATCCAGATACATCAATAAGGATATATTCAGAAGCATGTTGGCATGATTAGGTCACAGGAGGCTTTGACTCAAATTATTATTGCTCAACATTGTAATTACTAGTATTGTTGAGCTTACAGGTATGTTGGGAGAATGTTTAACCTCAAATAAATTTAAAATGAAGGTATATCTTTAAATAAAATATGGAAAGCTCAATTTCTTGATATATATATATATATATATATATATATATATTAGATAATTCATTAAGTACCCCCAAAACATCTAACTCCACTAAATATCATATTGCCATCTGAAAAATGAAGACAGTAATGAGGCCTACATTGGGATATTACTGCAAATCTAAAATAGTATATCACAGGCAATAAAATGCTGGCCTTTAAGTGAGTACCACTAATCATGTTGTTATTGCTATATGATAGTAGCATAGATGGTCTTAGTTCTGGGTAAGATTAAGTCAGTCTTAAAAATTTTCTCTGCAAATTACCCTTTCTGCCACTGGTATTGCCTATGCCTCCTCGTGATCCTTACTTTGTTTTCACTCTAGGAATATTTGTTCTGATCATATAGTCTTTTATGTACCAATCTTTTAAAATTTTTCATTAATCTAATTCATAATTTTAGATATATCATTCCTCTTATTTCCATTTTTAGTTTTATTTTTCTCAGGATATTTTTCCACAGTAAGAACAGAAATGAAGGAGAACAAGTTTGCAAATTGTGCAGTTTATTTTTCTCAAATATACATTGTTCTTATAATCTAATGATACTTTTTTTTTTGGCTTGGCATAGTTGGAAGGATATTCATTCTAAATAATTACCACTTCTTATCATCCTCTCATTGACCTTTAGTCCATATTAATTATCTGTTTTTATCTTGAAAATATTTAAGTGGCCAATCTTACTTTATATAAAAACATTCATTACTTGCTACATTAGTTTCAAATGAAATTTGTGGAAGAGTGTGCAGACACATGCACTCATGCAAGAAGATCTCTCTCTCTCTCTCTCTCTCTCTCTCTCTCTCTCTGTGTGTGTGTGTGTGTGTGTGTGAAGTAGAAAAGTATTATTTCCTACTTTATGTGAAGAAAAACTTAGGATTTAAGAATTTACATGATAATCTCAATTTTGTCAATACTTTGACAAACACTCAAATTGAAAGAGTTACAGATTTCATTCTACATTGAACCTGAGCTCACAGGATAAGATTTGAAATGTGGTTGAGAGTGTATTCATTTATTTATAAGCCTTCATCTGTATACAGAAAAATAATCTTATTTCCTGGGTTGTGTCTTTTCTGAATAGTTTTATCTCTGACTAAGATGGACATGTAGTGAACTAAATACAGTTACATCAACCAAGTTACATTTTATATTCATTTTATATTATATTGCATTTATATATATTTTATATTCCTTCTGAGAAGAATGATTTATTATGTGATCTTGACATTTATTCCTCAACTCAGTATCTCAAAAATAGTTTTAGAAGAATAAATTTTAGCCTTTAAATTGTTTTAGCTCTTAAAACTATTTTCAGACAACTGTTTTCAAGTAACTTATAATAGGCAAACACAGCCCATTTATTTTATGTGAATTGTTATCCTCACTAATATGCTTATGAAATGTAAGTAGCCAGTTTTTAGTAGGGAAATATATTACCCAGAATGGTTACTCTAAAATCTTAAAAATCTACTATTTGATATTTCATGAATTATCTTCCAGTGGCTTGCTCTTAGAAAATGGTAAATATTTATAGGTGGTCTGGAGCAAACAGTGTTGGGGGAACAGAACTTCTACATAGACCAAGTACTTAATTCACCTTGCATATCTCCTTTTCCCTTGGAAGAGTTACTTACCTCCACATCAGGAGTGTATATTACAGGAACAGAAGACAAAATTACTTCTCTCCCATAATTCTCAGGTTGTGTCTGTATACAAAAAATAAATAAATAAATAAATAAAAAAGGAACGTGTAAGGATTTCCATGAAGAGTTTGCCAGTTAAAAGTTAATCAATGTGATTTATATTTTGAGTGCTTTTTTTCTCACCTTTCTTAAAGGCTCCTAGTTAATCTTTAGGTTAGTCCAAAGATCTGTTAACTGTGACTGAGATTCATAAAGTAAATAGTATGTAATGGAGAATGGCATGCATTTGGGACACGGTGCCCCATCCTGTGTTTCACTGGGATGTCAGATGCTAGTGCATGGAGATCTGGATAGAATTATAGACACTCAGAGAGCTCTCCAGAGTCCCCCAGAGTATAGCTGAAGATCCTCATACTGTCTTTTTAAGGAAAAGCGATTAACTTTCCTTGGGGACCAAACTTGTTTCTGTATCTTGGAGGTTAAATACCCTGTCTGATGGGTATTTGAAAACATAAAAGTCATTCATATTAATGAGGTACTATGCAATGTTTCTATAAATGATGTACATTTAAAATGTTTATATTATTTTATGAATTAAAGCTCTACTTATTTATAATAAAATTTTTCAAAATTCTTCCATCTAAGTTTTTCTTTTTATTTTATAGGCCTTTCTAAACCAGAATACATTATTTTTATCTATAGTATCTTTTATTTCCAATAGCATATCTCCCCTTCTCTTTTCTAGCTAACTATAATTTACTATAATATTTAATGATCATCAATCATCCTTTCATGAGCTGTCCCTTACAGGATTTTCTACAAAATGTTTTGTGTCACATTTTATAAAAATGTCTTCTTGTTTCTATTGACCATTTTTAAATTGTTATTACAAATATGTGTTATTTTTGTATTCATTTACTTATTTCTGGTGTTAGTTTGTAGAAGTCTGAGAATAAGTTACAGAAGTAAGTTCTTTCCTTCCCTCATGTGGGTCCTGAGATTTGAACACAGATCATAAGGGTTGAAAACAGGCTCCTCCTAACCTTTTATCCATCTCAGCAGCCCCCATTTATTCCTTATTTACTATTGAGTTTTGTAGTCACTTTTATATTCTATTAATCCACCATTATTAGATCCATAATTTTGGCTACTTTTTCTATAGTGTAAATTTTTCTTTTTATTCTGTAGGCAATTTTGCCATGTACATTCTTTCTAATTGGAGAAAATCTTATTTATTTCTTGTTTTTGTTTGTTTGTTTGTTTATGTTTTCTGTGCGGTCTTTTGCAACACAAAAAAGCATAAAACAAAACTTCATTTTTGCATAGAAGAGAAAACAAAATAATCACACAAGGCAGAGGGAGGGAGGGATCTGAAAAGGAGAAGGGAGGAGGCTGGAAAGAAGGTGGTTCAGGATCAGATTTGGGAAGGGATAGGAGAGAAGTACAGAGGATAGGGAACAACAGTATAGAAATATGTTGCAGTGGGGGATGGAGAAATGGTGGTAGCCACTAGAAAGTCCTAGACTCCAGAAAAGCAAGAGGCTCCCAGGACCCAGTGTGAATGACTCTTCCAGAAATACTCAACAAAGGGAGAATACAACTCATACAGACGACCTCCAGTAGATAGGCATAACCTACTCCAATTAAAAGACAATGACAAAAATGGAGCAGAGACTGAAGGAAATGCTATCAAGAGACCACCCCAACTAGGAAGCCATCCCAGTTGCAGGAGCCAGTGTTTGATGATAGCTGTCTCCTGAGAGGCTCTGCCAGCATCTGACTAATAGAGGTGCAGATACTCACAATCAAGCATCAGACTGAGTCCTGGGACACCAATGTAAGAGCTAGGAAAGTATTGAAGGAGTTGAAGGGGATTGCAATACCATAGAAACAGTATCAACTAACCACACCACCCAGAGTTCCCTGGGACTAAGCTATCAACCAAAGTGTATACATAGAGGGGTCTAAGGCTCCAGCTAAACATGTAGCAGAGTATGGCCTTATCTGGTATCAGTGGGAAGGGAGGCCCTTGTTCCTATGAAGGCCATATGCCACAACATATGGAGATGCTAGAGCAGTGAGGTGGGAGTGGGTGAGTGGGTTAGTTGGTGGAGGAGCACCCTCTTAGAGGCAAAGAGGAGCGGATATGTTGTGAGGTATTTGTGAAGGGAAACCTGGGAAGGGGGATATCATTTGAAATGTAAACAAATAAAATGATTAACACTAAATAAATAAAATAAAACAACAAAAATTTCCTGATTGTAAAGAACAAAACCACCACCACCACCACCACCACCACCACCAACAACAACAACAACAAATAAACCCCCCAAACCACATTGTCCTCAAATTTCTCTTCTAAAATTTTCTTTAATATTTCCATAGTTTGAGTTTTTTATTTAAATGTTTTATTTATTCTGATAATAGTTTTGTAGCTGGCAAGTTGTAGGATATATATTTTTTCTTCTTCATATGGATAAATTGGTCTCTCAACATCATTCGTTGAAGATTGATCCCTTTTCCAGTGTGTTCTCTTAGAAAACTTGGAGTTATGGGAATGAGCTCATCCTAAAAGTATAATCTGCTGAGTGAGTGGATCGAGTGATTTAGCAAAGACAAAATTTGCAGTACTGTGCTGCCCACAGCTAAGCCACAGGGCAACAGGATAAGAATAAATGGAGACCTGCCTGCTGCCATGCCACACAGCAATGGTGGAAGACAAGTGACATGAGCAGAGGAGGACATGCAACGACCTTCAGTCATGTGGCCTGCCCTCAGTGTGAGGCTCTGCTATAGTGTGCAAGAATGTGGTAAGCAGATGGGAGAGTTAAAGAAGGTAAAGAGTCTGACCATTATGAAGAGAGGTGGAACTGAAGAGAGGAGAGTGGATAGAATCATATTGTTCTAAGTACCCTTCTTTGCCAGCTTAGGCCCAGCTCATGATGTTGTTGAGAGATATTTATGGGCTCCTAGTCATCCAGCAGCAAGGGTCTGTGTCTATAACCATGGCTCATATTACCATTAAAGTTCATGTGAATGCACCCTGTTCTGGGTTGTTACCTAGGACCACATGTATATCCAAGGGCTATGCAAACTTGGCCTTGACCCTCAATGACTGTTTTACTCTGGAGAGAAGCCCTATATCTTGACTGGGCAGCACATTAGAACTGACTCTGGTGACAGTGGCTGGGTTAATTATCTCTCAGGGCATGAGCATGGAAGAGCTCGTCCTCATGACTTGTCTGTCATGAGCTGTCAAGGATGATGCCATCTCCCATCAACTCTTGCCACCTGCAACACTCAGGATAGCTAACTCACAGTTCATGAGAGATGGAGGGTTGTCCTCTACCTTACCAGATGCAGTACTCTAGAGACCAGGCTCTGCCCCTCACCTGGGAAATACAGAAGAGCTGGCTCTGGTAGTGTGGGTGCAAGAAATCTGGCCCCAAGGATATGAGAACTGGAGAACTGACCCTACTTCTTGCTGGGTGCAACACTAGATGGCCTAGGCAGGGCATTACTAAAGTGATTACCTTAGTGGTGTTGATGCAAAAGAGTTATCAGGCTGACCAATTCAGCTACAACCCAGACTCAGATTCAGGGATTTTAATTTGCTCTTCCCTTAAATCTACCTAACCTATGACCTGCTGGAGATGTGAAAGACAAGTTCAACAGATCTAAAACTGAAGGATCACCATAACACAAGGCAAGAACTGGTTAACTGAGAGCAGTTTCAGTGAGGCTTCATTATTGATGGTGTAGCAGAAACCAGATGCCTCAGTTTAGACCTATGGCTTATTGCACTGATCATTTGCAAGTGAAAATGTATGAACAAACGTGGTCACATTGTGACATACTACAGCTTCCATGACAAGATGTTTCCTATGCATCATTTTGTTTTATTGATTTTTATTTGTTTGCTTTTTATTTTCCTTTGCTGGGAGTTTGTTTACACATTCTGCTTCCTCACTCTGGAAGACTAGGCACCAATGTACACTGAGAAGAAAAGTATGAGTGCAGACTGGAATGTGTGGGTAATAATGATCTCAGTTCAGCTATGAATGCAGGAGGATAAGAAAGCTTTCTCCAAGGATTTCAGTGTTACAGCCCTTTTAAACAGTATTCAATGAAACAACTCTTTGAGACAATATTCAGTGAAACAGCTTCATTTTTTTATTTTGATGTGAACCACAGAGAGTGGGAAAATATTTTCAGGCTAGTGTGCACTGGCTGGCGTTTAAAATTTTGAGGTTTGGGGGTCAGGTCTCATTTACTTAGACAGCCATTTCACGTGCTTGACAGGCAGGTTCTTACAGGGAGAAAAGAAGTTGAACCTGTAATTTCACCAAGAGCTACAAGGCATTCCTTGGGAGTAGAATATGGGGGTCAAGCTCCACAGATGATTTCAGGCAGAGACGAGGAAGCCCCAGTTACTTGAAAAAAAAACATATTGGAACAATTGTTTACCAGTAAGGAGTCACTGTGTCCTCATTTCTTTGAATATCATTTTTCCATCCACAGAATAAAGAGTCACAATCTCAAAACTTACCTTGAGGAATTACTGTGGAAAATCAATGAATAAAGCATATATAACAGAAGTATGCTGGACACAGAGGACACCCTGACAACTTCAGTCACAACACTTTTAGGCTGGGTTACTTCACATTGGATAGATCAAGGTGCATACTAAATTGCAAAATTTCACTTACATGTCAGTTTTGAAATATTGAAGCTTTCCTTTCCATTTTTCTTTTTTCCCACATTCCAGCCAACAATCATTCCTATGCTCTCTAGTTTTTTTTTATCTTTAGTCAAAAAATTATGTTGTCTCACTATCTGTTCATAAGTCTATTGTTAATATTTTCCTTGTTATCTTCTATCTGTTTGATGAAAGTCATACCTTCTTTTTTGTTAATGAGCAGAAAGGTAATGAAATAAAGCTTTATTGGTTTCTGCTTAGACAATATTTGTGAACAGAAGACTTACATTCTAAATTAGCAATTACAAGCAGCTCCCCAGATATGGGAAGACTTTTCACCTGCTCCTCTCCATTCATGCTGGTGTTTTTGTTGGCTTAATCCTGTACATGTCTTACACACACAGCGCCATCTTCTATGAGTTCCTATGTGAAATGTACCCATTATTTCTGACAAATATCATTTTGCTCTACTCAACCACTACATCTGTATTATTTCCCTGTTTTGAAACTTCATATAACATCTAATACAGCCAGAAACAATTATTGCATCTGGGTTATTTCATTTTCATTACATTTTGTTGTTTATCATAAAACCTACATAACTTGGATCAGGATTGATTATCTCTAAGCATTTGTTCAGTTCTATAATTACATTAAATATTTTGTTCAAATTGGTATGGTGGAAATTAAATAGTATACATAACTCATATCCTTATAAGCTTTTAGTTTATCTTTAAAAAGCATCAAAATTTATATAAAATAAATAAAAAGAAATTACATAAAATGAATAAAAAAATTAAATATCAACAAATACAGGAACATTTACAATTAAAGTATAATTGTTCAGCACAAAATATGAAAAAGCATCAGTTTTGTATAAGTGTATTTGGGTCGCAGTATAAGGTATATTAAGGCACGAGTTACTTCTAATTTCCATATATTTGTTATTTTTTAATTTTATTTAACAGTTTTTTACACTCCAGATTTTATACCCCCCTGGGTACACTCTCTGACTGTTTTCCATTCCATACTTCTTCCCCACCTCCCTGTCCACGAGGATGTTCCCATCCTGATCCCCCACCCAATCAGATCTCACTCCCTTGGGCCTCCAGTCTATTGAGGGTTAGGTACATCTTCTCTGACTGAGTCCAGATCTGACAGTCTTCTGCTGTATATGTGCTGGGGCCTCATATTAGCTGGTGTATGCCATCTGTTTGGTGGTCCAGTGTCTGAGAGATCTTGGGGGTTCAGGTTAATTGAGACTGCTGGTTCTCCTATAGGGTCACCCTGCTCCTCATCTTCTTCCAACTTTTCCCTAATTCAACCACAGGGGTCAACATCTTCTGTCCATTTGGTTGGGCATAAATATCTGTTTCTGACTTTTATAGTTGCTTGTTGGGTCTTTTGGAGAGCAGTCATGATAAGTCCCTTTTTGTAAGCACTCCATAGTCTCAGTAATAGTGTAAGGTCCCTGGGCTCCCCTTGAGCTGGATCCCTCTTTGGGCCTGTTGCATGACCTCCCTTTTTCAGGCTTTTTCCCATTTTGCCCCTACAAGTATTTCAGATGGGAACAATTATGTGTTAAAGTTTTGACTGTGGCATGAAAACCTCAACCATCATTTGTTTCTGCTGAAAGTGGGCTCTACAAATTCCCTCTCCCCACTGTAGGGTACTTGATCTAAGGTCTCTCCCTTTGATTTCTGAGTGTCTCTCACCTCCACGGTCTCTGGTATATTCTAGAGGGTACCCCCCATCCCCTATCTCCCTAGGTGGCCTGTTTTCATTTTTTCTCCTGGCCCTCAGGTTTTCAGAACACCTGATCATGTTCCCCTACACACTTCTCTGTCCCCTTTCCCACCCAGGTCCCTCCTTCTCTCCCACCATGTGATTGCTTGAATACCCAAGATACTGGCCACAGAACTGAAAATGTCAACAAGCAAAAGGGCCCAAGTGAGGACACCTCAATCCCACTTGAGACTGAGATGAAATCTATACTTTCTTAAAATCCATTCTTCATCTTATTAGTGTTGTGATATAGACTAATTACTGATCAGTAATAAATTGTCTTTAGCACAGATCTGCTTATTTCTTTTTTCCCCTTTTTTAAAATTGGATTTTATATTTATATTTCAGGTTTTATCCCCTAATCCCCTTTCCTCCCACCACCCAGGAACTTCCTTTCTCATCCCCCCTCCTCATACTTCTATGAGGATGTGCCCCCACATACCCCCAATTCCTACCTCCAAACCCCTGAATTTCTCCCACCCATACACACTTGGTGTTCATCCTTCATGGGACCAAGAATCTGCTTATTTCAAAATTTGATAATTAAAAAAAATACTTGAATCTGCTTGTATATAATAATAGTATAATTCTAAATTTTCTTTCTGCTCTGAAACCTTGGTAAGACATCCACCCCAAATTAACTACAATTACCCTTGAACACACCAATTATAAAAGTCATTGTTAGTTTTAGATATCCAATAAACAATAATGCAGAAGTTTTATATACATCTCTGTGGTTTTTGTGTTTCTGTTTATGTGTGTGTGTTTGAGTTTGTGTCTTTGTCTGTCTTTGAATCTGTGTTTGGTAGGAATATTGTTCTTTGGCAAGGAAACTCAAGTTACACTGTGCTTGAAGTATATGGAAGTCATATAATCCAATATATATATATATATATATATATATATATATATATATATATATTTGCCAAAATTCTATTATAGGACCTTTATTATAGGAACTCAAAAAATTTGGAATTGTTAGACCAGGGAAGAATAAATTATTTCTTTCTATTTGGTAAAACAAGTGTCATGCAATCTCTTCTCTTATACAACTTCCATATTATTTCTCTAAATAATGAAATGCAGCTAGTTACCCTTTAAAGAATACTCAAAAGTCAATCAGTGGGTAATATACATTTTATTCATGTAGAAATTGTCTTGTTGAATGTCATTGTTTTACACAATTAATATACACTGATAGTAGAAAAGTCTAACAATATAAGGTTTATATTTGGAATACATCATTTGGAAAACAGCATCTCATTGATGCTGGCTAAACTTTCACAGGAAATATTGAGATAAGTAGAAGGGATTTTTGTTCTCAGAATGATTGTCACTCACTTAGTTAATGATGTTCACCAAGTCATGCTTTGGAGGATGTTCTTTCTGGTAGTTTCATAATCCCAGATATCAATCTCTTCTAGAGATGTGAAGTAAATTGAAATTGAAAAATGAAGACAAGAAAAACATGGTATTCACATAAAAACAGATACTTTGGTCAATGAAAGCAAATAAAAAACCCAGACACACATATAGACAACTTATTTTGATAAAGAAAGCAGTAATATACAATGGAAAAAAGTAAGCATCTTTTACAAATCATGCTCATCTTACTTAATTCTGTCATGTAGAAGAATGTAACTAGATCCTATCATCCTGCACAAACCTCAACTCCAGCTGAATCAGACCTCAACATAAAACTGAATACATTGAATCTGATAAAACAGAAAGTGGAGAACAGCCTTGAAGACTGGATTGCCCCCAGATATACACAGAAGATTCTAACTCACATTATTTCTAAAGTACTCACTGCATGTAATACTTTGTTTTGATTTACTGATATGGATGATAATCATGTTAGTATCCAAAGGGCTTCAGAATTGAGGATTTGCTATAAGTTTTAACTATAGTAAAGAAAAACATTCAAAGACAAATATAAAATTACATAAAAGTTATTAAATTAGCTCTCCCGGTCTCTGTGACTGGAGCAGACATCCAGCTGGTCTGCTCTCATTTGGAAACCATATCCTAAAACATCTGGACCCTGAGGAGTTCTGACACAAGCAAGATAACTGGAAAGACAGGCTCCAGTCAGAACCAGTGAGGACAAGTAGCACTCGAGTTAACCAAATGGGGAAAGGCAAGGGCAAGAATGTACACAACAGAAACTAAAGTTACTTGACATCACCAGAACCCAGTTCTCCCACCATAGCAGCACCATTCAGTTCTCCCACTAAACACCACATCACAATGGAAAAGCAGGATTCAGAATTAAAATCACTTCTCATGATGATGTTAGGGGACTTTAAGAAGGTCATAAATAACACTCTCAAAGAATTTGAGGAGAACACAGATAAAAAGGTAGAAGCCCTTAAAGAGGAAAATCCCTTAAAAAATTGTAAGAAAACACAAGCAAACAGGTGAAGGAATTAAACAAAACCATCCAGGATCTAAAAATTGAAGTAGAAACAATAAAGAAATCTCAAAGGGAGACTATCATGGAGATAGAAAACCTAGGAAAAAGATCAGGAGTCATAAATACAAGCATCACCAACAGAATACAAGAGATAGAAGAGAAAATCTCATGTGTAGAAGATACAGTAGAAAACATTGGCACAACTGTCAAAGAAAATGTGGAATGCAAAAAGCTCCTAACCCAAAACATCCAGGAAATCCAGGACACAATGAGAAGGCCAAACCTAAAGATGATAAGTATAGATGAGGGTGAAGACTCCCAACTTAAAGGGCCAGTAAATATCTTCAACAAAATTATAGAGGAAAACTTCCCTAACCTAAAGAAAGAGATGTCCTTAAATATACAAGAAGCCTACAGAACCCCAAATAGAATAGACCAGAAAAGAAATACTACCTGTCACATAATAATCAAAATATCAAATGTACAAAACAAAGAAAACATACTAAAAGCACTAAGGGAAAAAGACAAAGTAAAATATAAAGACAGACCTATAAGAATTACACCAGACTTCTTACCAGAGACTATAAAAGCCAGAAGATTCAGGACTGATATCATACAGACCCTAAGAGAACACAAATGCCAGCCCAGACTACTATACCCAGCAAAACTCTCAATCACAATTGATGGAGAAACCAAGATATTCCATGACAAAACAAAATTTACACAATATCTTTCCAAAAATCCAGCACTTCAAAGGATAATGAATGAAAACTCCAACACAAGGAGGGAAACTACAACTTAGAAAAAGAAAGAAAGTAGTCTTTCAACAACCCCAAAAGAAGTTAGTTACACAAACATAATTCCAACTCTAATAACAAAAGTAACAGAAAGCAACAATCATTTTTCCTTAATATCTCTTAATATTAATGGACTCAATTCTCCAATAAAAAGAGGTAGACTATCAGACTGAATACATAAACAGGCCCAATAATTTTGCTCCAAACAGAAAACGCACCTCTGTGACAAAGACAGACACTATCTCAGAGTAAAAGGATGGAAAACAATCTTCCAAGCAAATGGTCCCAAGAAACAAGCTGGAGTAGCAATTCTAATATCAAATAAAATTGATTTTCAACCAAAAGTAATCAAAAAAGATAAGGAAGGACACTTTATACTCATCAAAGGAAAAATTAACCAAGATAAACTCTGAATTCTGAACATCTATGCCCCAAAGGCAAGGGCGCCCATATACATAAAAGTAACATCACTAAAGCTCAAAGCATACATTGCCCCTCACACAATAATAGTGGGGGACTTCAACACCCCACTCTCAGCAATGGACAGGTCATGGAAACAGAAACTAAACAGGGACACAATGAAACTAACAGAAGTTATGACCCAAATGTATTTAACTGATATCTATAGAACATTTCATCCTAAAACAAAAGAATATACCTTTTTCTCAGCACCTCATGGTACCTTCTCCAAAACAGAATATATAATTGGTCACAAAACAGGCCTCATCAAATACAAAATGATTGAAATAATTCTGTGTACACTATCAGACCATCATGGACTAAGGCTGGTCTTTAATAACAACAAAAACAACGGAAAGCCCACATACATGTTGAAACTGAACAACGCTCCACTCAATGATGACTTGGTCAAGGAAGAAGTAAAGAAAGAAATTAAAGACTTTTTAGAACTTAATAAAAAGTAGGACACATCATACCAAACCTTGTGGGAACTCCACGAAAGCAGTACTAAGAGGAAAACTCATAGCTCTAAGTGCTTACAAAACCAAACCAAACCAAACCAAAACAAAACAGCCAGGAGAGAGCATACACTAACAACTTGACAGCACACCTGAAAGCATTAGAATAAAAAGAAGCTAATATACCCAAGAGGAGTAGATGGCAGGAAACAATCAAACTCAGAGCTGAAATCAACCAAGTAGAAACAGAAAGAACTATACAAAATATCAACAAAATCGGGGGCTGGTTATTTGAGAAAATCAACAACATAGATAAACCCTTAGCCAGAGTAACCAAAGGACACAGAGACAGTATCAAAATTAATAAAATCAGAATTGAAAAAGGGGGACATAAAAATAGAAACTGAGGAAATTAAAAAAAAAATCATCAGATCCTACTACAAAGGCCTATACTCAAAAAATTGGAAAATCTGGATGAAATGGACAATTTTCTAGACAGATACCAGGTACCAAAATTAAATAAGGAGCAGATAAACCATCTAAACAGTACCATAACCCCTAAAAGAATAGAAGCAGTCATTAAAAGTCTCCCCAACAAAAAAGTCTGCGACCAGAAGTGTTTAGTGCAGGATTCTATCAGACCTTCAAGGAAGACATAATACCAATTCTCTTCAAACTATTCCATAGAATAGAAACAGAAGGAACACTACCCAATTCGTTCTATGAAACTACAATTAAGCTCATATCTAAACCGCACAAATATCCAACAAAGAAAGAGAACTACAGATCAACCTCTCTTATGAATATCAATGCAAATATACTCAATAAAATTCTCACAAACCGAATCCAAGAACACATGAAAACAATCATCCATCATGAGCAAGTAGGCTTTATTCCAGGAATGCAGGGATGGTTCAATATTAGGAAATCCATCAATGTAATCCACTATATAAACAAACTCAAAAAAAAAAACCACATTATCATCTCACTAAATGCTGAGAAATCATTTGAGAAAATTCAAGGTCCCTTCATTGTAAAAGTACTGGAAAGATCAAGAATTCAAGGCCCATACTTAACATAGTAAAAGCAATATAGAGCAAGCCAGTAGCCAACATCAAACTAAATGGAGAGAAACTTGAAGCAATCCCACTAAGATCAGGAACTAGACAAAGCTGCCCACTCTCACTCTACCTATTGAATATAGTACTGGAAGTTCTAGCCAGAGCAATTAGACAACAAAAGAAGTCAAGGGGATACAAATAGGAAAGGAAGAAGTCAAAATATCACTATTTGCAGATGATATGATAGTATACTTAAGTGACCCTAAAAGTTCCACCAGAGAACTCCTAAACCTGATAAACAACTTCTGCAAAGTGGCTGGATTTAAAATCAACTCAAACAAATCAGTAGCCTTCCTCTACTCAAAAGATAAACAGGCTGAGAAAGAAATTAGGGAAATGACACCCTTCACAATAGTCCCAAATAATATAAAATATCTTGGAGTGAATCTAACCAAGCAAATGAAAGATATGTATGACAAGAACTTCCAGTCTCTGAAGAAAGAAATAGAAGAAGATCTCAGAAAATGGAAAGATCTCCCATGCTCCTGGATCGGCAGGATTAACTTAGTAAAAATGGCCATCTTACCAAAAGCAATCTACAGGTTCAATGCAATCCCCATCAAAATTCCAAATCAATTCTTCATAGAGATAAAAAGTGCAATTTGCAAATTCATTTGGAATAACAAAAAAACCCAGGATAGCGAGAACCATTCTCAACAATAAAAGAACTTCTGGGGGAAACACCATCCCTGACCTCAAACTGTACTACAGGCCAGTAGTGATAAAAAACTGCATGGTATTGGTACCAAAACAGGCAGGAAGATCAATGGAATAGAATTGAAGATCCAGAAATGAACCCACACACCTATGGTTACTTGATCTTTGACAAAGGAGCTAAAACCATCCAGTGGAAAAAGGACATTTTCAACAAATGGTGCTGGATCAACTGGAGGTCAGCATGTAGAAGAATGCAAATCAATGCATTCTTATCCCCTTGTACAAAGCTCAAATCCAAGTGGATAAAGGACCTTCACATAAAACCAGATACACTGAAACTAATAGAAGAGAAGATGGGGAGACCCTCGAATACTTAGGCACAGGGGAAAAGTTCCTGAACAGAACACCAATGGCTTATGCTCTAAGATCAAGAATTGACAAATGGGACCTCATAAAATAGCAAAGCTTCTGTAAGGCAAAAGATATTGTCAATAAGACAAAACAGTAACCAAGAGATTGAGAAAAGATCATTACCAATCCTACTTTCAATAGATTGCTAATATCCAATATATAAAAAGAACTCAAGAGATTAGACTCCAGACAACTAATTAATCCTATTAAAATGGGTTACAGAGCTAAACAAAGAATTCTCAACTGGGGACAGTCGAATGGCTGAGAAGCACCTTAAAGAATACTCAATGTCCTTAGTCACCAGGGAAATGCAAATCAAAATAACCCTCAGATATCACCTCACACCAGTCAGAATGGCTAAGATAATAAATTCAAGTGATGGTAGATGCTGGTAAGGATGTGGAGAAAGAAGAACACTCCTCCATTGTTGGTGGGAATCCAAGGTGGTACAACCACTCTGGAAATCAGTCTGGCGGTTCCTCAGAAAATTGGACATAGCACTACCTGAGGACCTGACTATACCACTCCTTGGCATATACCCAGAAGATGCTCCAACATATAACAAGGACATATGCTCCACTCTGTTCATAGTAGCTTTATTAATAATAGCTAGAAGCTGGAAAGAACCCAGATGTTCTTCAACAGAGGAATGGATACATAAAATATTGTACATTTACACAATGGAGTATTACTCAGCTATTAAAAACAATGAATTTGAGAAATTCTTAGGTAAATGGATGGAACTACAAAATGTTATCCTGAGTGAGGCAACCCAATCACAAAAGAACACACATGATATTTACTCACTGATAAGTGGATATTAGTCCAAAAGCTTGAAATAGGCAAGATTCAACTCACAGACCACACATGAAGCTCATGAAGGAGGAAGACCAAGTCTAGATGCCTTGGTCCTACTTGGAAGCAGTGACAGAATGCTCAAAGGAGCAAATATGGTGACAAAGGGTGGGACAGAAAGACAGAAAATCAAGAAGGGGCCATATGGAGACCACTCTACCTTGGTATCCGTCTCATGTGCAGTCACAAAAAATAGACACAGATATGGAAGTCAGGAAGTGCATGCAGACAGGAGCCTGATGTAGCTGTCTCCTCAGAGGTCTGCCAGAGCCTGACATATCCAGAGGCACATGCTTCAACTACCAATTGATCTGATTAAAGGTTCCCAATGGAGAAGTTAGAGGACTGAAGGAGCTGAAAGGGTTGGTGGCCCCAAGAGGAGAGCAACAGTGCCAACCAACCAGAACTCCCCAGGGTCTAAACCACCAACCTCGGAGCACAAATGGAGGCACTCATGTCTTCAGCTGTATACTTAGGGGAGGATGACCTTGTCAGGCATGGGTGGGAGAGATCCTTGATCCCATGAAAGTTGAACACTGAGTTCACTGAGGAATTTGAGAGTGGAGGGGGTGAGTGGGGGTAGGTAGGGGCACACCCTTGTGGAGGCAGGAGGGGGGATGGGATAGGTGGTTCCTGGGTGGTGGGGGTAATGAGGTGAGGGGATAAAAGCTGAAATGTAAATATAATATCCAATAAAAAATATGAAAAAAAGAAATCCAGACCCAGTCCCAGCTTTATCTCTTGTTAACACAACATTATAGAAAACTGTAGCTAACTTCCAAATATGTCTCTGAAAATGTCCAGAACCAGCCTTCCAAATGAAGACTGTTATTTCCAATATTGGATTGACTTTTAGACTAGTCTATGATTGAGTCCAAACACTGGTCACACTTAAGAAAACTACAAGAGTCATTATAACTTCTCTTTTTGATTCTCTTTTCCACAGGGTCTAAAATCTTGAGGCAAGTCAGCTTGTCCTATTTGGAATACAGACAGCAAAAGTGGGTTGGGAATATGCCCAATACAGCTTTCCATGGCTGGGCTTTTAATAGGAAACAAAGTCTCCGATTTCTTACAGTGACTGTGCTGCTCTGATTTTTTTTTCAGGCTTTGCTACTGTTGAAAATTACCTGTTGGCTGCAATGGCCTATAATTGCTATGCAGCAGTGTATAAGCCCCTACACTATGCCACTTTCATGACTACAAGTGTGTGTATGTGTCTAATCATAAGCTGTTATGTCTTTGGTTTCTTGAATGCATTTGTATTCACTGTAGATACGTTCAGTTTCTACTTCTGTAAGTCTAAGGTGATCCACCATTTTTTTTCTGTGATATGCCAGTCATCATGAATATCTTTTGTTCTGATAAACATATGAATAAACTGGTTTCTGTTTGTCTAGCCAGCTTCAGTATATATTTTTTTGCTCTCAAAAATTACCTTATTGTCTTATATGTTAATTTTTTATTTATATTCTTAAGATGCACTTAGGTACACAATGCCAGAAGGCTATATCCACCTGTTCCACCCACATCACTGCTGTCACTCTATTCTATGGGACACTTACCTTCATGTACTTACAGCCCAATTTCAGTCATTTAATGATAAAATTATATCTGTGTTTTATACTATGGACATCCCATGTTGAACCCTCTGGTCTATAGCTTGAGGAGCAAGTAGGTCAAAAAAGCATTCAGAAATTTTTTTTCTGATGGAAAAATAAGCTTTTTGTTTATAACTTCAAGATTTAGTTATGGACACTCTCTAGATTAATTCTTACCTCTCTTTTCTTTTTTTTCATGTACTTGGTTGCATTTAAAACCAATGATATTTTACATGACTGACTTTATCTCTTCCCTGTATTTTGTACTGAGAAAAAAGTAACATTATATTTAAAAGCATAGTCGGTATAAAGATGCTTTTCATATATTTGATTGTATTTTGTCAAAAATATTATTACCAATATTGATACACTTAATAATTATTCTTGTATTTTTACGATAATTTACCATGAATTAATCCTCATTTTCACTAATACTTCCCTGAGTAATTTCATAATGTGTTTAATGAAAGGTTAACCATTATGGAATACCCATCCTTCCAATGGAACAATCGATGAGCTGTGGACCTGTATTGATTAAAAAAGAATATGAAAGATTCATAGTAGAGATATTTCTGCCTCTGTTGTACAAAAAGCTTATTTTTCCATCAGAACAATTCTACTCAAATAGACTTACTAAGCAGCATATTTTCTGGTCATGAGGAACACAGCCTCAAACACTGAGATTTACAGAAAAAGAACAAAGAATTATGTAATCAGAAAGTTATTTAAATTTACAAATTATGTCTGTTTTGGACATTAGCATTATTGGATCTCCTGATTTCATGATTTGTTCATTGTCCATTTGCCATTCCTGACTGCAAACACCATGTCTTTAAATCTGAATTAATTGCAGCACAAACATTCATGTTCCACAGCTTTCAGATAGCATGCAATGATACTGCTTAGGATCCAATCTCACTTTAACAACATAGTATGACAAATACCATATTTCTCTACTCATGTCCTGTGGATTTGTCTACTGTGGAATGCTAACAAACTGATGTTTAAAAATCCTGATCAATTTTCCGTGGATGTATTAAAATGTAAATTCTATAAATTAAAAAAATACATTTCCATTCTATTATGTCTAACTTTGAGATTTCATATTTTTATTTAATCTTATTTATTTATTTATTTATTTATTTATTTATTTATTTATTTATTTATGTACACTTCAGATTTTATACCACTCCTAGTCCACTCTTCCACTCTTCCACATCCCATACCTCCTCCTCACCCCACTGTCTCCATGAGGAAGTTCTCAACACTCACCACCAATCCCACTAGACCTCTAAGCTCCCTGAGGTTTCCATCTCTTGAGGGTTAGGTGCATCTTCTCTGACTGAACCCAGACCTGGCAGTCCTCTGCTGTATATGTGTAGGGGGCCTCATATTAGCTGGTATATGCCACCTGTTTGATAGTCCAGTGTTTGAGAAATCTCGGGGGTTCAGATTAATTGAGACTGCTGGTCCTCCTACAGCGTCGCCCTCCTCCTCAGCTTTTTCCAGCTTTTTCCTAATTCCTCCACAGAGGTCAACATCTTCTGTCACTTGGGTGGGTGCAAATATCTGCATCTGACTTTTTCCATTGTTTGTTGGGTCTTCTGGAGGGCAGTCACGATAGTCCCTTTTTGTGAGCGCTCCATAGCCTTCATAATAGTGTTAGATCTTGGGACTTCCCCTTGAGCTGCATCCTACTTTGGGCCTGTCATTGGACCTTCTTTTCTTCAGCCTTGGTTGTTTCCAGATTCTGGCTATCACAAACAATTCTGCTATGAACATAGTGAAACATATGCTCCTGTGCCATGGTATAGCATCTTTTGTGTATATTCCCAAAAGTGGTATTGCTAGATCTTCAGGTAGATCTATTTCCAATTTTCTTTTTTTCTTGGATATTTTCTTTATTTATATTTATTGCAAATGTTATCTTATTTTCAGTCCCACTTCCTGGAAACCCCCTGTTCCATGTGTCCTCCCCTGTTTCTATGAGGTTGTTCACCCACTCACTCCCACCTCCTCCCATCAAAGTCCCGTACACTGGGGCATCTAATTTTCACAAGACCAAGGGCCTCTCTTCCCATTGATGCTCGATAAGGCTATCCTCTGCTACATATGCAGCTGGAGTCAAGTGTTCCTCCATGTGTAATCCTTGGTTAGTGGTTTAGTTCCTGGGAGCTCTGGGGGGTCTGGTTGGTTGATATTATTTTTCTTCCTATGAGGTTGTAAATCTGTTCAGATCCTTTCTCTAACTCCTCCACTGGGGACACCATTTGGGACCCAGTGGTCAAATGGTTGGCTGTGAGCATCTACTTACGCATTTGTCAGGCTCTGGCAGAGACTCTGAGGAGACAGTAATATCAGACTCCTGTCAGCTTGCACTTTTTGGCATCCACAATAGTACCTGGGTTTGGTGACTTTATATAGGATGGATCCACAGGTAGGGCAGCCTTTGGATGGCTTTTCCTTCAGTCTCTGCTCCATCCTTTGTCTTTGTATTTGCTTCCATGAGCATTTTGTCCCCCTTTCTAACAAGGAATAAAACATCCACACTTTGGTCTTTCTTCTTCTTGAGTTTCATGTGGTCTGTGGATTGTATCTTGGGTATTGCAAGCATTTGGGCCAAAATCCACTTTTCAGTGAGAACACAGCATGTGTGTTGTTTTATGATTCAGTTGCTTCACTCAGGATGATATTTTCTAGTTCCATCAATTTACCTAAGAATTTCATGAATTCATTGTTTTTATTAGCTAAGTTGTGAAAATGTACCATATTTTCTGTATCCATTCCTCTGTTGACTGAAATCTGTTTTTTTCCAGCTTCTGGTTATTATATATAAGGCAGCTATGAACATAGTGGAGCATATGTCCTTGTTATACATTGGAGCATCTTCTGGGTATATGTCCAGAAGTGATATAGCTAGGTTTTCAGGTTATACTATTTCCAATTTTCTGAGGAATTGCCAGACTGATTTCCAGAGTGGTTTTACCAGCTTGCAATGCCACCAACAATGGAGGATTTTTTCTCTTTCTACACATTCTAGTCAGCATCTGCTGTCACCTGAGTTTTTGATCTTAGCCATTCTGACTGGTGTGAGGTGGAATTTTAGGGTTGTTTTGATTTGCATTTTCCTGATGACTAAGGATGTTGAGCATTTAAAAGGTGCTTCTTGGCCATTTGGTACTCCTCACCTGAGAATTCTTTATTTAGCTCTGTATCCCATTTTTAAATAGGTTTATTTTATTTCCTGAAGTCTAACGTCTTGAGTTCTTTGTATATATTGAATATTAGCCCTCTATCAGATGTAGGATTGGTAAAGATAATTTTCCAATCTCTTGATTGCCATTTACTTTTTAAAATTATCTTTATTCTTTTTTTTACAGTCCAGTCATTATTCCCTACTCTGTCTGCCCACCTACAGTTCCTCATTCCATTCCATCTCCCCCTTCACAAAGAGATTGCCCCCACACACCCACAAACCCCCAAAGCCTGTCAGGCATCCACATTCCCTTGAGCCTCAAGTTTCTTGAGGGTTAGGTACATCTTCTCTCAATGACCAGATCAGACAGTCCTCTATTGTATATGTGTTGTGGATCTCAGATCAGCTAGTGCATGCTGCCTGGTTGATGGCTCAAATTCTGAGAGATCTAGGGGTTCCAGGTAAATTGAGACTGCTGATCTTCCTATGGGATTGCTCTCCTCAGCTTCTTTAAGCCTTTTCCTAATTCAAACATAGGGGTCCTGTCTTCATTCTATTGGTTGTGTGTGAGTATCTGCATCTGACTCATTCAGCTGCCTGTTGGGCCTCTCAGAGGGCAGCTATGCTAGGTTCTTAACTGTAACCACATCATAGTATCTGTAACAGGGTCAGTCCTTAGAGCCTTCTCTTGAGTTGCATTTTAATTTGGGTTGGTTACTGGAGCTCTTTTCCTTTAGTCTCTTCTCATATTTTTTTTTGTCCCTGCAATTCTTTTTGACCATTCTATGTCTGAGTTTTTTGACAGTGGGATGGAAATCCCATCCTTCCACTTGATTCCCTGTCTTTCTACTGGAGGTGAGCCCTGCAAGTTGCCTGTCTCCACTGTTGAGCATTTCATCTAAAGTACTAGGTGTTTTGCGTTTTTCAAATCTCTGCTACATCTAGAGGGTCCCCCCACCTCCTACCTCCTGAGGTTGCTTGTTTCCATTATTTCTGCTCGCTCTCAGTGTTTCACTCCTGTTCCCATACCAATACTTGATTATGTTCTCCTTTTTCCCTCCCTGTCCCCTCTCCCATCTAAGTACTTCCCTCCCCCTGTAACACCCCCATGAATGCTTTCTTCTCCCTCTCAAGTGGGGTTGAAGTATCCTCACTTGGGATCTTTGACTTGTTAAACATCTTGTGTTCTGTGGATTATATCCCGGTATTCTATGCTTTTTTGGCTACTACCCAATTATTAATGATTACATGTAATTTATGTCCTTTTGGGTCTGAGTTACTTTACTCAGAATGATATATTTTAGTTCCATTCATTTGCCTGCAAAATTCATGATGTCTTCTTTCTTAATAGCTAAATAGTATTTATTGTGTAAACGAAACACATTTAATGTACCCATTCTTCCATTGTGGCACATCTGGATTGTTTCCAGCTTCTGGATATCACAAATAAGGCTGCTAGGAACATAGTGGATCATGTGCCCCTGCAGCATGGTGGGGCAAGTTTTGGGTATACACTAGGTTCCTGTCTGTAACCACATCATAGTATCTGTAACAGGGTCAGTCCTTGGAGTCTCCTCTTGAGCTGCATCCCAATTTGGGCTGGTTACTGGAACTCCTTTCCTTCATTCTCTTTTCCATTTTTGTCCTTGCAGTTCTTAGTAATATAGCTGGGTCTTCAAGTAGGTTTATTTCAAATATTCCAGATTAATTTCCAGAGTGGTTGTACCTGTTTACAATTCTACCAGCAATGGAGTGATTTCTCCACATTCTTGACATGTGCTGTTATCTGAGTTTTTGATCTTAGTCACTATGTTCAGTGTAAGGTGGAATCTCGGGGTCATTTTGACTTGTGTTTCCATGATCACTATGGAATTTCAACATTTCTATAGTTCTCAGCCATTTGAGATTTCTCTGTTGTGAATTCCATTTAGTTCTATAACCCATTTTTTGACTGGGTTGTTTTGTCTTTTGGAGGTTAGCTTCTTGAATTCTTTATATATTTTGGATATTAACCCTCTAGAGGATGTGGGTTTAGTGAAGAAGAATTTGTCCCAATCTGTAGGTTGCTGATTTGTCCTGTTGACTATCTCCTTTGCCTTACAGAAGCTTTTCAGTTTCATGGGGTTCTATTTTTCAATTCTTGATCTTAAAGCATGAGGCATTGGAGTTGTGTTTAGGAAATTCCCTCAAACCTCTTGAGGGCAATAATTTCAAGGCCCCTTCCACTTTCACTTCTATTAGATCCAGTGTATCTGGTTTTATGTTGAGGTCATTGATCCATTCGGACTTGAGCTTTGAATAAGGTGACAAATGTGGATCTATTTTTTATTTTTCTACATACTGACTGCCAGTTAGACCAACATCATTTGTTGAAGATATTTTCTTTTTTCCATTGTATAGTTTTGGCTTCTTTGTTAAAAATCAAATCTTCATATCTATGTGATTTTATTTCTAGGTATTCAATTCTATTCCATTGATTAAGTTGTCTGTCTCTGTACCAATACCTTGCAGTTTTTAATCACTACTGCTCTGTAGAAAAGCTTGAGATGAGGGAAGATGATTCCCCCAGAATTTCTTTTATTGTTTAGTATTGTTTTCACTATCCTGTGTCTTTGTTTTTCCATATGAAGCTGAGAATTGTTTTTCCATGTCTTTGAAGAATTATGTTAGAATTTTGACGAGATTGCTTTGAATCTGTAGATTCCTTTTGGTAGGATAGACATTTTTACTATGTTAACTCTGCCAATCCATGAGCATGGGAGTTCTCTCCATTTTCTGAGATCTTTGATTTCTTTCTTGAGAGACTTGAAGTTTTTGCCACAAAGTTATTCATTTGTTTGTTTAGTGTTCTCCTGATATGTTTTATATTATTTTTGACTATTATGAAGGGTGTTCTTTCCCTACATTGTTTCTTATTTATGTAAAGGAAGGTTACTTATTTGTTTGAGTTAACTTTATATCTGGCCACTTTGCTGAAGTTGTTTATCAGGTGTGAATCCTGCCTGCTACAATTTTGGGGGTAGATTATATATACTATTATATAATCTGCAAATAGTGATACCTTGACATCTTCTTTTTGGGTTTGGGTTCTCTTAATCAACTTTTCTTTTCTTATTTTTCAGGTTAGACCTTTGAGTACTATATTGAATAAATAAGGTATGGTGGGCATTCTTGTTTTGTCCCAGATTTTAGTGGGATTGCTTCAAGTATCTCTCCATTTAATTTGATATTTGCTGTTGGTTAGACGTATATTGCTTTTATTATGTTTCAGTATGGACCTTGAATTTCTGATCTCTCTAATACTTTTAACATGAAGGGTTGTTGTATTTTGTCAAATGCTTTTTCAGCATTTAGTGAGATGATCATGTGATTTTTTTCTTTGAATTTGTTTTTATAGTGTATCATGTTAGTAGGTTTTGGTATATTGAAGCATCCTTGCATCCCTGGGATGAAACCTACTTGATCTTGGTGAATGATGGTTTTGATATGTTCTTTGATTCAGTGTGTGAGAATTTTATTGAGCATTTTGCATCAAAATTCTTAAGCAAAATTGGTCTGAAGCTCTCTTACTTTGTTGGATCTTTTTGTGGTTTAGGTACCAGAGTAATTGTGGCTTCATAGAATGAATTAGGTAGTTATCCTTCTGTTTCTATTTTATGGAATAGTTTGAAGAGTGTTGGAATTAGCTCTTCTTTGAAGATCTGGTAGAATTCTACACTAATGTCATCTCACATTTATTTATTTATTTATTTACTTATTTATTTACTTATTTTTGGTTGGTATCTACTTTTAATGATTGTTTCTGTTTCTGTTAGTGGTTATGGGACTGTTTAGATAGTTTACCTGCTCTTGATTTGATTTTGGTATGTGGTATCTCTCTAGAAAATCATTCTTTTCTTCTAGATTTTCCAGTTTTATTGACTATAGGCTTTTGTAGTAGGATCTGATGATTTTTTCCAACTTCCTCAGATTCTCTTATAATGTCTCCTTTTCAATTTTGATTTTGTTAATTTGGATTTTGTCTCTGTACCCTTTAGCTAATTTGGCTACGGATTTATTCATCTTGTTGATTTTGTTAAAGAACCACCTTTTGGTTTTGATGGTTCTTTGTATAGTTTTCTTTGTTTCTATTTGGTTGATTTTGACCTTGAGTTTGACTATTTACTGCCATCTACTCCTCTTGGGAGTGTTTGCTTCTTTTTCTTTTAGAGCTTTTGCATGTTTGGTTAATTTCTAGTATAGGATCTCTCCAATTTCTTTATAGCACTTGTTATGAATTGGCTTCTTAGCATTGTTTTCATTGTGTCCCAAATGTTTGGGTATGCTGTGTCATCATTTTCATTGAATTCCAGGAACTCTTTAATTTTTAAAACTTTTTATTGGTTATTTTATGTACATTTCAAATGTTATTTCCCTTCCTGGTTTGCCTTGGAAACCCATATCCCACCCCTTTCCCCATACTTCTATGAAGATGTCCTCTCCTACCCACTTTTGTCTCACTGACCTAGAACTTCCCTACACTGGGACATCAAGCCTTTGTCTCCATATTTACTCCCTTGAGTATTTTGTTACTCCTTTTAAGTAGGACAAAGGCACCCACACTTGCTCTTCCTTCTTCATGAGCTTCATGTTTAATGTGAGTTGAATCTTGGCTATTTCAAGCTTTGGGGCTAATATCCACTTATCAGTGAGTAAACACCATGTGTGTTCTTTTGTGATTGGGTTACCTCACTCAGGATGATATTTTCTAGTTCCATCCATTTACCTAAGAATTTCTTAAATTCATTATTTTTAATAGGTGAGTAATACTCCATTGTGTAAATGTACCACATTTTTTAAAATCCATTCCTCTATGAAGGACGTATGGGTTTCTTCCAGCTTCTGGCTGTTATAAATAAGGCTGATATGAACATAGTGGAGCATATGTTCTTGCTATATGTTGGAGCATCTTCTGGGTATATGCCCAGGAGTCATATAGCTGGGTCCTTGGGTAATGCTATGTCCAATTCTCTGAGGAACTGCAGAACTGACTTCCAGAGTAGTTGTACCATCTTGCAATCCCAACAACAATGGAGGAGTGTTCCTCCTTCTCTACATCCTCACCAGCATCTACTATCACCTGAGTATTTGATCTTAGCCATTGTGACTGGTGTGAGGTGGTATCTCAGGGTTGTTTTGATTTGCGTTTCCCTGATGACTAAGTATTTTGAGCATTTATCAAGGTACTTCTCAGACATTTGAATTCCTCAGTTGAGAATTCCTTGTTTAGCTCTTTACCCCATTTTGTAAATACGGTTATTTGGTTGTCTGGAATCTAATTTCTTTATATATATATATATAATATATATAAAGATATATATATTATATATATATTATATATATAATATAATATTATATATTATATATTTATTAATATATATAAATAATATCCAATATATATATATATTGGATATTAGCCCTATATCAGATGTATGATTGATAATGATCATTTTCCAATCTGTTGGTTGCTGTTTTGTCCTGTTAACAGTATCCTTTGCCTTACAGAATCCTTGCAGTTTTATGAGGTCTCATTTGTCAATTCTTGATCTTAGAACATAAGCCATTTGTGTTCTGTTCAGGAACTTTTCACCTGTGTCTAGGTATTAGAGGGTATTCCCCACCTTTCCTTCTATTAGTTTTAATGTATCTGGTTTTATGTGAAGGTCCTTTATCCACTTGGACTTGGGCTTTGTACAATGAATTAATTTCTATTCTTCTACATGCTGACCTCCAGTTGAGCCAGGACCATTTGTTGAAAATGCTGTACTTTTTCAACTGGAAGGTTTTAGCTCCTCTGTCAAAGATCAAGAGACTGTAGGTGTGTGGGTTAATTTCTGGATCTTAAATTTTATTTCAGTGATCTTCCTGCTTGTCTCTACACCAATACCATGCAGTTTTTATCACTATTGCTCTGTAATATAGTTTGAGGTCAGGGATTGTGATTCCCCCAGAAGTTCTTTTATTGTTGAGAATAGTTCTTGCTATCTTGGATTTTTTGTTATTCCAAATGAATTTGGAAATTGCTCTTTTTATCTCTATGAAAAATTGATTTGGAAATTTGTTGGTGATTGCATTGAATTTGTAGATTGCTTTTGACAAGATGGCCATTTATACTAAATTAATCCACAAGGATGCCAATCCATGAGCATGGGAGATCTTTCCATCTTCTGAGATCTTTGATTTATTTCTTCAGAGACTTGAAGTTCTTCTCATACAGATCTTTCACTTGCTTGGTTAGATTCACCCCAAGTTTTTTTTTTTATATTATTTGAGACTATTGTGAAGGGTGTCCTTTTCCTAATTACTTTCTCAGCCTGTTTGTTCTTTGAGTATAGGAAGGTTACTGATTTGTTTCAGTTGATTTTATATCCAGCCACTTTGCTGAAGTTGTTTATCAGGTTTATGACTTCTCTGGTGGAAGTTATAGGGTCACTTAAGATCATATCATCTGCAAATAGTGAAATTTTGACTTCTTCTTTTCTTATTTGTATCCCTTTTACTTCCTTTTGATGTCTAATTGCTCTGGCTAGGACTTCCAGTACTATATTGAATAGATAGGGTGAGAATGGGCAGCCTTGTCAGGTCACTGATCTTAGTGGGATGGTTTCAAGTTTCTCTCCATTTAGTTTGATGTTGGCTACTGGCTTGCTGTATATTGCTTTTACTGTGTTTAGGCATAGGCCTTGAATTCCTGTTCTTTCCAAGACTTTTACCATGAAGGGATGTTTAATTTTGCCAAATGCTTTCTCAGCATCTAGTGAGAGGATCATGTGTTTTCTTTTCTTTTTTCTTTTTTTTTTTTGAGTTTGTTTATATAGTAGATTACATTGATGGATTTCCAAATATTAAACCATCCTTGCATTCCTGGGATAATGCCTACTTGATCATGATGGATGATTGTTTTGATATGTTCTTGAATTTTATTTGTGTGAAATTTACTGAGTATTTTTGCATAGATATTCATAAGAGGGATTGTTCTAAAGTTCTCTTTCTTTGTTGGGTCTGTGTGAGGTTTATGTTTATGTTTATGTTTATGTTTAGGTATGAGCATGATTGTAGTTTCATAGAATGAATTGAATATTGTTCCTTCTGTTTCTATTCTGTGGAATAGTTTAAAGAGTATTGGTATTAGGTCTTCCTTGAAGGTCTGATAGAATTCTGCACTATTATGTTTGCTATCCTAGGTTTTTGTTTTTCCATATGAAATTGAGAATTTCTCTTTCCATGTATTTGAAGAATTGTGTTGGAATTTTGATGGGGAATGCATTGAATCTGTAGATTGCTTTAGGTAGAATGGCCATTTTTAATACCTTAATCCTACAGTACATGTGCATGAGAGATATCTACATTTTCTGGTGTCTTCTTTGATTTTGCTTCCAGAGACGTGAAATTGTTGACATACAGATCTTTCAATTGTTTGGTTAGTTACCACAATATATTTCATATTATTTGTGACTATTGTGAAGGGTGCTATTTTGCTATTTTCTTTCTTGTTTATAATTTGTATAAAAGAAAGCTACTCATTTGTTTGAGTTAATTTTATATCCAGCCAATTTGCTGAAGTTGTTTATCAACTGTAGAAATTCTCTGGTAGAACTTTTGAGTTCAATTAAGTATACTATCATATCATCTACAAATAGTGATACCTTGACTTCTTCTTGCCAATTTGTAGCTCCTTGATTTCCTTTTGCTGCCATATTGCTCTGGCTAGTACTTCAAGCACTATATTGAATAGATATAGGGAGAATAGGCATTCTTGTCTTGTCCCTGATCTTAGTGGGACTGCTTCAATATCTCCATTTAATTTTGATATTTACTGTTGGTAAACTTCTTTTATTATCTTTAGGTATGGGCCTTGAATTCCTGATCTCTCCACTACTTTTAACATGAAGAGGTGTTGTATTTTGTCGAACACTTTTCAACATTTAATGAAATGATTATGTGACTTTTTTCTTTGAATTTGTTTATATAGTGGATTACATTAATGGATTTTTTGTATATTGATCCACTCTTGCATTTCTGGAATGAAGCCTACTTGGTCATGGTGAATCATTGTTTTGATGTTTTCTATATTTGGTTTGGTAGAATTTTATTGAATATTTTTGCATTAGTATTTATAAGTTAAATTGGTGTGAAGTCCTCTTTTTCTGTTGGATCTTTGTGTAGTTTAGGTATCAAAGTAATTGTGGCATCATAGAATGAATTAGGTATTGTTCATTCTGTTTCTATTTTATGGGATAATTTCAGGAGTGTTGGTATTAGCTCTTCTTTGAAGGACTGTTCAAATTCTGCACTAAATTCATCTGGCCCTGGGCTATTTTTGGTTGAGAGGGTTTCTTGTGTGTGTGTGTGTGTGTGTGTGTGTGTGTGTGTGTGTGTGTGTGTGT
>JANHMN010000003.1:140865324-140877164 GCA_030674055.1 Rhabdomys pumilio
TTATATTTTCCAGCTGTCAAGAGAGTACTTGATAAACTTGTGATACTTATATTCTTTCAAATTTATAGTATTTTGTTACAACACACAGAAGAAATAAAGACATTAGGATATTATGGTATAAAATAAGGGATACCGTTGTTTTCAAAATTAGAACGGATTTTGAAATTTTCCAGTGAGTAACTTATCTAAGAATTTCATATTGCCCTTTTTGCTTGGTCTCAGTTCAGACATAGGTAGAGTTACTAGATTGAGATAAATCATCTCTTCTAAAGATAGTATGATCTATTTTTAATTTAAACTTGAATTTTTTATGCTTGGTTTAGAATGCTGGAAAAGAACATTGGTACTCTGAAAAAAGGCACAGAGAGGACAGACAGAAAGGACCAGCAGCCTCCTTTTCATTCTTATTCTCATCTCCTTTTTTCTTTGCTACAGGGCAGCCACATAATCCCCAATGGAGAACAATACTGAGGTGACTGAGTTCATTCTCACAGGGTTAACAGATAACCCAGAGCTCCAGATACCATTGTTCCTTGTCTTCCTTCTCATCTATCTGGGCACTGTGCTTGGAAACCTGGGAATGGTTGGGTTGATTCTACTGGACTCACACCTCCACACTCCCATGTACCTTTTCCTTAGTCATCTATCTCTGGTGGACTTTGGTTATTCTTCAGCTATCACTCCTAAAGTAATGGCAGGTCTCCTTTCAATAGACAAAATCATAACTCACAATGCTTGTGGCACACAATTTTTCTTCTTCGTGGGCTTTATAACCACAGAAAGCTTCCTCTTGGCTGCCATGGCTTATGATCGCTATGCAGCAGTGTGTAAGCCCCTGCATTATACCACTACCATAACTACAAACACATGTGCTTGTCTGGCCATATGCTCCTATGTTTGTGGCTTCCTGAATTCCTCTATTCACACTGGGAACATTTTCAGGCTCTCCTTCTGCAAGTCTCATGTGATAGACCACTTTTTCTGTGATGCTCCACCTCTCCTGGCCCTTTCATGCTCAGACACCTTTGTCAGTGAGATGGTGATTTTATTTGTGGTGGGTTTTAATGATATCTTCTCTATTGTGGTCATTACAATTTCCTACCTGTTTATATTCATCACTATTCTGAGGATGCATTCATCTGAAGGACGCCAGAAGGCCTTTTCTACATGTGCTTCTCACCTTACTGCAGTTTCCATCTTTTATGGGTCAGGCATCTTCATGTACTTGCAGCCTACTTCCAGACACACCATGGGAAGTGACAAGATGGCATCTGTATTCTATACCATGATCATCCCCATGTTGAATCCTTTGGTTTACAGCCTGAGGAACAAAGAGGTCAAGAGTGCATTCAAAAAGGCTGTGGAGAAAGCAAAATTTTCTACAGCATTCACATTTTAATTATATTGAACTTGCACAAATGCAGTTTTATCTACCTCGAATTTGTCTTTTCTCAGTTTCACAAATAGATTTTCTTAGGGGTAGTCTCTCTTAATTGTTTTTAAACCCATGTAAGATTCTACTATTTTATCTTATTTTATTCTTGTAGTTCTGGGGATTGAATCCGATGCCTGGCACATGGTAAGCAAGTTTGTTTATGCTGAACTAGACTTGATGTCCACATTTGAACATTTTAATATCATTTTCTGTGCTCTAGACATTTTTTCCTCCTGTCTTCGTTAGGGTTTTATTGCTGTTAAAAATGACCATGACCATGACAACTCTAGTAAAGTATCTTAATGCCTGCTATTTCTCCTTGGTTTCTCCAGGTTCATTTTCTTCTAACTGGGACTAAATGTTATGTCTTTCCTCAATATTCCTTTGTTTCACACATGTTACCATTTTTTGTCCATTTTAACAATATATTTTCTAAATTATCTATATTCAAGGTCTGAAATGAAGGGTTAATGACTTAAAAGCCTTCCTGCTGTCTGAGAAACTTACAGGAGGCATGTTAACATGACTGAGAATAACTGTGGACTGACAGAATCCTGTATAATTTTGATAAGAGTATTATCATACCAACTCTCCCATTGCTATCTACAACTTTGGGACTGCAGAAGAACAGACCTACAGATGAAATCTTTCTCAAAAGTTTCCTTTTTTGCCTTAAAAAAATTACCAAACATGCAGCACCATATGTCCACAGTTTCCACCATGCACTGGGGTGGGGGAAAATGACACAGATGACTGGAGTTCTTCAGTTCTGATTAAAGAACAATTTTTATGTCAAAAAGAAAAGAGTTTAACTAGACTGTTATTTGTTCCAACTTATATTTATACCCTAGAAAGGTACAATGTTAAATTGATGTAGCTCTGTGAATATGTGCTCTAAATATAGAATTTTACATTCACTCAGTTAACTGTGTTTAGTAAAATAAAACCATAAACTCTAAATAGGGCTCTTATAGGGAGCTGTTGTATGAATAGGCATTTCTTTGGAAATTTATTGATTCTTAGGAAGGTTCTTTAACACTTTATTATTGCAGTGGTTGTTAAGCTAACCTTTACTTGAGATATTAATGTGTCTACTCTGGTACATTTCAAAGCACCTACAGACCTAGGTTTTAAAGGTTTAGCCATATACAGTAAGAGGATGATTGAAACTGGCCATGTTAGAATAAGCTTCTCTTAAATGTATCAATATGAATAAATTTAAAACAAAAGACTTTTGTGACTGCTTAAAAATTAAACACAAAGATCTACCATGACTGGTTCTCAAAAAACAATGACACATGAGACGCTGCTCAAGAAAGAGAAATAATTGAGGCCAAGTCTTAGCCTTAAAATTTGTACCAGGATTACCACAGTAAAACTCGTTTATTTAGATAGTCTTACAACCCCTGTTCCCAGGTCAGACACAATTAACTAAGCCATTGGAACATATTACCATGGGAGTAAAAGCAAATCTTCAACACTACTGCCTCAACAACCACTGCAACACTGATCAAGACTTTGTTTGCTAGGCAGTAATGTGAAGAAGTAAGCAAATGTCTTCATCTTGAAAATCAGAAATAGATTTGTACTAATCTAATATTGAATGAATTTTGATACCTCTAGTGCCCAGGAGAGTGCTAACTCATGAACTGGCCACTAAGTTCATTGTGTCATGAAGTTTTTTGGCAGAATGGGATAGTCTTTTCATCTGGCAAGTATCATCCATGTCTGGTAGAAAAAGCAGTGTGTGTGTGTGTGTGTGTGTGTGTGTGTGTGTGTGTGTGTGTGTATACTCACTATAATTTCTCTCCAAGAAAGTAGGAAGGCTAACTGCAGATCTTCATTGGTCCCTTCTCTTCTCCAAATCTAAACTCCCAGTGTCACCTCCAAATTTGAAGCATACCACCTGCTATGGCCTTTTGCCCTCATCTCCAGCAGATTACACAGCTTTTTTACTGTAGCCTTCCTCCCTGCTTATTCTGCTATTTTACTCCCAAACTTCAGCAGACATTCTCTGGAAACCTACTAGTCAAGCCTAGTAGCAAACCAGGTAGGCAAGCTACAGATTTTCACTCTTCCTCCTCTCCTCCAGATTGTATTCCCCAATCTCATGCTTAGTTCTGTAGCAACTATCCATTGTGGCATATTCTTACTCACCACCTCCATTCTCAGTAGACAGAGCAGATCTTGGTATAAGACTCCTTTTCATCCCTCTAGTGAACCCCCTAAGCCCTCCCACCTAGTCTATTCCCTAGTCTATTCTGGTTAAGCATCAGAGATCAATATCTAGTAACACATTTTATTCAGAACCTCTTGTGGCTACACTTGGAAAGATCCTAGATCTGCCATGCACCCACAAGAGCCCTACCAAGCACAAATCCCTTCTAGGAACCAGTGAGGACAAAAGAAACCAAGGATCAAAATACACACCCAACAAAGACAATATCAGATATCAGCACCTAAAATTACTGTCTTCTCAAACTCAGATACCTAGATTCCAATATAAAAACACAGTGAATAATAGCTAAGACAATATGTCTCCACTCGAGTTCAGCAATCTTACTATAGTGGGTCCTGAGAAGTGCAATGTAGCTGAAGCACAAGGTAAGGACCTTAAAATAGCTTTAAGACTATGATAGAGATCCTTAAAGAGGAAATGAATAAATCTCTTAAAGAAATCTGTGCAAACACACAAAAAATAGTGGGAGGAAATAAATGAAATGTTCAAGACCTGAAAGTAGAAATAGAACCAATATAGAAAACGCAAACTGATAGAAATCTGTAAATGAAAACTTTATGAGCTCAAATAGGAACATTAGAGGCAATCCTCACCACATAAGAGATAGAAGAAAGAATATCAGGCATTTAGAACATGACAGAAGAAATAAATATGTTGGTCAAACAAAATGCTAATTCAAAACCAAACCAAATCAAACCAAACCACAAACCACTACCAGCACCACTACTACCACCACTACCAGCAACATACACACACACACACACACACACACAGACACACACACACACGCACACAGACACACACACACACACACACACACACACACACACACACACACACCAAAAATTCCTGGCCCAAAATATTCAGAAAATTTGAGACATCATGAAAAGACCAAAACTACAAATAATAGGAATAAAGAAAGGAGATAATAATACCCCAGGTCAAAGGTACAGAGAATATTTTCAACAACATCATAGAAGAAATTTTCCCTAGCCTAAAGAAGGAGATGTCTAGTAAGGTACAAGAAGCATATAGAACACAAAATAGACTGGACCAAAATAATTTCCTTGACACATAATAATCAGAGCACTGAATGTGTAGAACAAAGAACGAATATTAAAAACTGCAATGAAAAAACATCAAATACTGTATTAAGGTAGACCCTTTAGGAAAACATCTAACTCCTAAATGAAGACTCTAAAATCCAGAAGTATCTGGACAGAGGTTCTACAGACTTTAAGATATCACAGATATCAGCCAAGACTATTTATAGCAAATCTTTAAAACATAATAGTTGGAGAAAATAAGACATTCTCTCATAGAACTAACTTTAAACAACAAATTCAGCCTTATATAAGGCACTAGAAGGAAAACTGTAACCCAAAGAGTTTAATCTCACCCCCAAAACAAAAGAAATAATCCCAGACTAACAAATGAAAAGGGACACACACACACATACACACACACACACACACACACACACACACACACACACACACACAAACACACATCTCATCATCATCAAAACATTCCTTCTTGGTTATTCTCAACATTAATGTTCTAAATTCCCCAGTAAAAAGACACATACTAACAGAATGACATGAAAACAAGATTCATCCTCCTGCATCCAAGAAACACACGTTAACACCAAGAATAGCCATTACCTCAGGGTAAAAGAGTGGAAAAAGATATGTAAATAAATTGACCTGAAAACAAACTAGTATAGTCATTTTAAAATCTAGCAAAATTGACTTGGACCAAAACTAATTAGAATAGATAGGGAAAGATGATCAAAACAAACATCTACCATGATCCAGTAGGTTAACCTCAGAGATACAGGGATGGCCCTGTCCATGTAATGATCCATCATACAAACAAACTGAAAGAAAAAAAGCATGATCATCCCACTAGATTTTGGAAAACCTTTCAACATAATTCCAAAACTTCTTTAATGATAAAAGTACCAGAGATATTTGGGATAAAAGAGATATACCTCAAACAATAAAGGCAGTTTAGAGCAAGCCCATAGTCAATATCAAATTAAATGAAGAGAAATTCAAAGCAATTTCACTAAAGTCAGGAACAAAATAGATGTCCACTCATTCCATGTTTATTCAATATAGTACTTGCAATCTTAGCTAGTGAGAGCCATAAGCTAACTGCTGGTCAAACTGCAGGGCTGCATATAGAACTCATATGTAAATAGGTCCATATTTATCATCCTTCACAAAACTCAATTCCAAATGGATCAATGTTCTCAGCATAAAGCCAGATATATTGCTCCTGATAGAAGAGACAGTGGTGAAGCCTTGAATTCCTTGGCAGAATACCATTGACACAGGAACTAAGATAAAAACTTAAGAAATGGGACCTCATGAAACAGAAAAACTTCTGTAAAGTAAAGGTCACTGTCAATCACACAAAGGGACAGCTTACAGAATTGGAAGAGATCTTTACCAACTACACATATGATAGAAGGCTAATATACAAAAATATCTGAAGAATTAAAAATTAAACATAAATAAAACAAATAACCCAATTAAAACTGAATACAGATCTAAACAGAAAATTCTCAAGAGGAAAGTCAAGTGGCCAAGAAACACTTAATGAAATGACCAACAACTCTAGTCATCAGTAACATGCAAATCAAAACAACCTTGAAACTTTATCTTTTTAAAAATGCTGTAGTTTTTATTCTTATATTTTATTATCCATACAATATATTCTGACTATAGTTTCCTTTTAATATATTTCCCCAGCTACTTGTTCCCTCACCTCTCTCCTAGACCTACCTCCCCACCACTTCCTTTGAGAAAAGAGCATGCTTCCAAAAAACAATTATCAAACAGGACAAACCAAGATACGGGCAAGACAAAAGCCTTAACATTGAGGCTGGAAAAGACATCCTAATAGGAGGAAAAGAGTCCTAAGAGCAAGCAAAGAGTCTGAGATACAACCACTCCCACTGTTAGGAGTCCTAAAACACACCAAGCTATCATCAATATGCAAAGTATCTGGTATGGACCAATGCAGGATCCATGCTTGCCACTTCAGTCTCTGTGAGCTCATATGTGCCCTGCTTAGTTGACTCAGTGGATTAGATTATTTTGATTTTCTTCACCATATGACTCCTACAATCTTTCTTCCCTCTCTTTTACATGGTTCCCCAGTTTCCTAGGGGAGGGACCTGATGGTGACCTACAATTTAAATTCTCTAAGCATAATATCTGGCTGTGAGTCTCTGTGCCTGCTCTTATCGGCTGCCAGAGGAAACTCCCCTGATCACAACCAAATAAAGCACCAATCTATTGGTAAAGCAGAATATCATTAAGAATACTTTCATTGATTATTGTTTCATTTGAATATTATTATTATTATTATTATTATTATTATTATTATTATTATTAAATCTTCCTTTATAATCCAGCTGCTACTCTCTTCCTGGTTCATCCACCAACCACTGCCCATCCCATATCTCGTCCCCTGTCTCCAAGAGGATGTCCCTAGCCCTGCACCCCCCATCCCACCATACCCCATTCCCTGGGGCCTCAAGTCTCTTTAGGCTTAGCTTCTTCTCTCAGTGAGGCAAGACCAGGCAGTCCTCTGCTGTATGTGTTGGTGGCCTCATATTAGCTGGTGTATGCTGCCTGGTTGGTGACTCTGTCTGAGAGATCTCAGATGTCCAGGTCAGTTGAGACTGCTGGTCTTTCTTATAGGGTTGCCCTCCTCCTCATATTCTTCTAGCTTTTTTCTATTTCAACCACAGGGGTCCCCACCTTCAGTCCATTGGTTGGGTGTAAGTATCTGCATCTGTCTTAGTCAGCTATTTGTTGGGCCTTTTGGAAGGCAGCCATGCCAGACTCCTTTCTCTAAGTACACCATAGCATCAGTAATAGTGTCAGGCCTTGGAGCCTTCCATTGAGCTGGATCCCAGTTTGTGCTAGTCACTGGACCTTCTTACACTCTGTCTCTTCTCCATTTTTGTTCTTGCAATTCTTTTAGACAGGAAGAATTCTGGGTCAGAGTTTTTGTCTATGGGATGGGAACCCCATCCTTCCCAATCCTGTCTTTCTACTGGAGGTGGAGTCTACAAGTTCTTTCTCTCCACTGTTGGGAATTTCATCTAAGGTCCCTCCTATGAAGTATTGAGATTCTCTAATCTCCAAGGTCTCTTGTATATTCTAGAGGGTTCCCCCATCTCCCATATCCTGAAGTTAGATATTTCTGCTCATTCTGCTGGCCCTCAGGGCTTCACTCTGTTCTTTCCCCTGCTTCCCGCCCCAATACCTAATCATATTTCTCTTTTCCCCACCATTTTCCCTCTCCCATCCAGATCTCTCCTTCCCTCTGCCCTCTTCTTTCTTCTCCCTCCCAAGTAGAATTCAAAAATCCTCACTTGGGCACTTCTGATTGTTAACCTACTTGAGTTCTGTGGATTGTATTCTGTGTATTTGGTACCTTTTTGGCTAGTATCCACTTAATAGTGAGTACATACATCTCCCATTGGGTCTGTGTGTCCTCACTCAGAATGATATTTTCTAGTTTCATCCATTTGCATGCAAAACTCATGCTGTCCTTGTTCTTAATAGCTGAATAGCATTCCATTGTGCAAATGAATCACATTTTCTGTATTCATTCTTCTGTTGTGGGACATCTGGGTTGTTTTTAGCTTTTGGCTATCACAAATAAGGCCACTATGAACACAGTGGAGCACGTGCCCCTGTGGCATGTTGGAGCATCTTTTAGGTATATACCCAGGAGTGGTATAGTTGAATTTTCAGGTAGATCTATTTCCAATTTTCTGAGGAACCCTCAGATTGATTTCCAGGGTAGTTGTACCAGTTTGCAATCCCACCAGCAATAGAGGAGTGTTTCTCTTTCTCCACATTCTCACCAACATGTGTTGTCACCTGAGTTTTTGGTGAAAGGTGGGGTCTCAGGGTCATTTTGATTTGCATTTCCCTGATCACTAAAGACTTTGAACATTTCTTTAAGTGCTTCTCACCCATTCAAGATTCCTCTGTTGTGAATTCTGTTAAGTCCTATGTTCCAGTTTTTGATTGGGTTGTTTAGTTTTTAGAGATTAGCTTCTTGAGTTCTTTATATATTTTAGATATCTGCCCTTTATGAGATGTGAGGTTAGTGAAGAATTTTTCCCAATCTGTAGGTTGCTGGTTTGTCCTATTGACTATATCTTTTTCCTTATAGAATATTTTCATTTACATGAGGTCTCATTTATTAATTCTTGATCTTAGAGCCTGAGCCACTGGAGTTCTGTTTAGAAAGTTTCCCTTCCATGTCCATGAGTTTGAGGCTCTTTCCCACTTTCTCTTTCATTAGATTGAGTGTATCTGGTTTTATGTTGAGGTCCTTGATCTACTTGCACTTGACCTTTGTGCAAGGTGACAAATATGCATCTATTTTTATTTTTCTATACATCAGCTACCAGTTAGACCAGCAGAGTAACCTGGGAACTTGAGGGCTCACAGAGCCTAGAGCCTTCAACCAAGAAGGCTGCTGGAGCTGGAACTAAATCCCCTATACATTTATAACAAAAATGTATCTTGGTCTTCTGGTGGGTCTCCTAACAAGTAGAGCTGGAGCTGTCTTAGTCTCTGATCCCTCCCATTGGATCCCCTTCCTTCTTCCTGAACTGCTTGCTTAGGCCTCAGTGGGAGGGGATATGCCTAATTCTGCTTGGACTTGACTTCTCAGTGTGGTGTGTTACCCAAGGGGAGCCCCTTTTCTCTGAGAAGAAGAGGAGGGGCTAATGGTGGGAGGTATTTGCAAGGGTGGTACTAGGAAGAGAGAACGGAGGGGGTTGAAATCAGGGTGTACAGTGAATAAAAAAATAAATTTCAGATTACAGAAGAAATAAAAGGGTCATTGTAAATTACCTTTAATAAAATCAAATAACATTTTAAATTGACAAAAAGGTTGAAAGCATGCATACTGTGTTTTATATCAATATATTAAAAGCAACTTTTAGAATCATTTCAGCTAATTGTGCCATTTGTGCTTGTGTTGTAATTTCTTGCCATGATGGGGTGCTACTCAGAGGGGACTTCAACAGTCTCAGAGCAGAATAGGAAGGGGAGTGAGTCAGCGACTATGTGAATGAGTGACTGGGATGAAGAGGGAAGCCATCAGAATGTAAAGTGAATAAATAATTGGCAAAAGGTAACTGGATACAAACCCTTCAAATAATTTAATATTTATTGTTTGCTTATAAACCATGACATTTTACTTATACTGAATATATTTCTCACCATTTAATGATCTGTTGCTTCTTATTAGAACTGTGGGGAGTTTTAAATGAACTACCTGCTGATGTAATTACAAGAAAATTACTTTAAACATTAGGAGAATGAAAAATGAATGACAATATAGAGAATGTGTTTCTGTACAGCAGACAATTAACAGTGTTTCTTTAGTGTCATATTATTCATAAGTAAGCACCACAGCCAATTTCCCAATTATCATGTCTGGATAAACTAAAGCTCAGTTATTTCATTCATTCAATTTACAAATATTTTTTGGGAATCTATGAAATATGTCTATTTCAGGTATGATAATCAAGGGAAAAACAGCTACATTGCTGCTTTTGTGAAATTTATATTCTACTCTGGGAAGGTAAATAAAAACTAAATGAAGTATAAAAAGTTACACAGGAGGATGTACACAGTGTCTTTAGCATGTGGATAATAACTGACTCATAACATTGTCAGTGAGGATTCATGTGAAACAGCAACTGGAGCAAATACTTGAATGGAATGGAAATGTCCCTTACTGGATGAGCCAATGCAAAGCAAATGAACAAGATTGGCTGATGCAAAAAAGAAAACCAAATTAAAAAAAAGACTGGGAGAATGACAAAAGAACTTACTAAAAATGAATGATCATTATGAAATATTTCAGAGTGTTTTCTGAAGGAAAACGGCTCATCATAATTTCTAAATTATAAATTTATAATTATTTATAAACATAATTTCTAAAGCTTAAAAATGTCATTTGAAGATGGTGAATAGCATATGAATAATTCCATTTTCATGTGTTTTTTTTATCTGTTGAAATTTCAAGTATAAACATGTTATGGTTATACAAAATGATTTAATCCAGCAAAAATATTTATTAATAGGAAATTTCAGAATTATTCACTTGTGAATGTCAAAGAAGAAACATGTACTTTCAATTAATTATTGATCATGTTTTCACTTGACTCATGTCAACACAGAGAGAAATAAATATTACACAAATATTACAGTTATATAAAGCAATTGAGACATTAAATTATCATTACCATATTAGCTACTTTTCTGTTGCTGTGATAAAACATAGATCCATCCAATCAATTTATGAAAGAAAAAGTTTATTTGGGATTACAGTTTCAAAGGGATAGAAGTTTATCATGACAGAAGGCTTAGCAATAAGAGGCAGAAATTATGGAAGAACTGGAAGCTGAGAGATGACATATTCAGTGACAAACATTAGGGAGAAGTAACCTGATAATGGAAACAAGACTATAAACACTCAAAAGCTTGTACCTCCCCTAGCAAGGCTCTACTACCTAAAACTCCCCAAGCAGCACCAGCATCTGGTGTCCAAGAGTTCAAATAGATGAATATATAGGAGACATTTCTCATTCAAAACACCACATTTACCAAATGCTTTAACTAAAGCATTAAGAAGAACTTTTAGAGTTCTACCTAGAAACAAAATCAATAGGATATAATATATTTGGGCAAATAGAAGGTATATATTGTGGGCATTGGTTCATGTTATATGGAGACTGGGAAGTACCATGATATCTTGCCTTTAAGCTTGAGAAGAGAAGCTGGTAATTAATGCAATCTGACTTAGATTTGAAGATGAAAGTCTAAAGAGTAAGGAAACTAGGTTATAGCAAATCTATACTCTATTCAGAATAGATTTTAAGGTAACCTGGCTGTTTTTCTGCCATCTCACTGATAATAAAATTTTATTAAATTAATGAAGGTGCTGTTTTAAAAAAGAGTCAGAACCTCATCAATTCTGATATCTGAGAGTGAGAAGAGATGAATGCTCAGGGCAAAAAGGGAAAAGGGGAAAGGATAGAGGAAATGAAGTGAGGGAGGAGAGAGAGAGAGAGAGAGAGAGAGAGAGAGAGAGAGAGAGAGAGAGAGAGAG
>JANHMN010000003.1:140877174-140990449 GCA_030674055.1 Rhabdomys pumilio
GAGAGAGAGAGAGAGAGAGAGAGAGAGAGAGAGAGAGAGAGAGAGAGTTGAGGGCAAGAGAGACAGAGAGGAGGGTTGTATTTCTTTGAGGTCTAAGGGTCTAAGTAGTGGGATCATGTTCACCCACATAGATGATAGACTGTCTTAGTTTCTAATTTGGCTGCATCTAATTCTATACACTTGAATTCTTGAAAATATGATCACAGATACCAGTAATGCAGTAAGATGAACACATAAAATTAAGCACCACAAATAGCCACATCACACACACACACAATTCTATAAAATTTACCATACTCATCTGCATTATCATAGAACACCTCTATGCATTTCTCTGTTCATGGCATTTATTTCAAAATTGCTTTATGTGTATTTGCATTGAGATATAGTAGGAAAAATACAGGTAGGTAAGTGATAGATCAGTATTATTAATGGGATTTGAAAACCCTAAACTATTGTATACCATCCAAGTATACAATTCTGTATAAAATATTTTCCAAGAATTTTGAAGAAGGAATAAGGATATCATTTCATATACTTGAATTTGTTGAGGACTTCAACTCTAATTTAGGTCAGGAAGAAGATCTGAGAAGAGTTAAATTATAAACTGCACCATAAAAAGTTAAATTAAAATCCTACCTTTTTTGCAATTAGCAAATGAATATATTCTTCATCCTTAATAATGTAGTATCAACTTTCTAAGTGCATTTTTGACCTCCTTGTTCCTCAGGCTGTAGACTAGAGGATTCATCATAGGAATGACCATGGTGTAGAATACAGATGTAACTTTGTCTGTGTCCATGGAATGACTGGAGCTGGGCTGTAAATACATAAAAATGGCAGTTCCATAGAAAATTGACACTGCAGTGAAGTGGGAGGCACAGGTAGATATAGCCTTGTGATGTCCTGAAGCTGAGCTCATTTTTAAAATGGTGACAAAAATTAACGTGTAAGATGTACAGATAACTATTAGAGCAAAAAACACATCTAAACTTTCAATGTAAAGAAGAACAAGTTCCCTAACTTGATTATCAAAACAAGTGAGAGCCATGATTGCAGGAACATCACAGAAAAAATGATGGACAACATTGGACTTGCAGAAAGAGAGAGTAAATATGTCTGCAATATGGATGGAGGCACTCATAAAACTGATGAAATAAGAGCCAGTGATAAGCCATATATACACACTTGTAGTCATGATGGTGGCATAGTGTAGGGGCTTACACACTGCTGCATAGCGATCATAGGCCATTGATGCCAACAAATAATTCTCCACAGTAGCAAAGGCTCCAAAAAAGAACATCTGAGCAGCACAGTCATTGTAGGAAATGACCTTGTCTCCTATTAGGAGCCCAGTCATGACTGTGGGGGTGACAGCTGTAGAGTAACACAAATCCACCAAAGAAAGATTACCAAGGAAAATGTACATGGGGGTATGGAGCCGAGAGTCCAGGACAATCAGCAGGATCATCCCTAGGTTTCCCATCAGGGTGATGATGTAGATGAGGAGAAAGATGATGAAGAGGGGAAGCTGCAGGCCTGGGTCATTGGTGAGTCCCAGAAGAATGAACTCTGTCACTTCTGTCCTGTTCGTCATCATTGTCATCTTATAATTACTATATTCTCCATAGTAATAAAAAAGAAAAATAGGACAACTTGAAAATTTCATGTTTTTTTTTCATACAGTATATTTTTATCATATTCCTTCCCCTTCTCTCAACTACTCCCAGATTCTTCACACTTCACTAGCTATGTCAACTTTTATTTCTAGATTGTAGGAAACTAGCATGGGCTTTAGAATTAATTTGGGTGAATCAATTACACACATGTCACATTGAATGGCTCTTAATGGAATTCAAAATTTTATGTATTTGTTAATTGTGATGTAAACAATTTAATAAATTGATTTATATGACTTGTATAAATAATTCTTTCCATGAATCCACACTACATTATTATTTTAGCAGTATCCAACACTTTCTTTCCTCTCACCTGTCAAGAACTACTTTTGACTTTTTAAATATTTCACTTTTTTATTTTTTAATCACTAATGTGTTATAGACTGTGCCAAGCTCTGACCCTATGCTTTTGAGGTTTTATGTTTGTATTTTCTTAGGTAAAATTGAATTTGATTGAACTCACTCTTTTGGTTCAAACACACCAAAATTTTGGGGTTTCACAGTTAACCACAAAGTAATTGATTAGGAAGTAATTTAATCTCTTCTGCCACATATTTATTTGTTTTGGTGAAAAAAGAAAGAAAACCATGAAATCTAGAACATGAGATTATACCTTCTTTAATACCAACACTGTCATAGTTCATAGGATACACTATGGAATACTCAGAGTAGCTGATGTTGTGGATAGCTTGTCAGAGAGGGTATTCCACCTGTAGTGTGAGTTCTGAGCAATGTTATGCCATCAGATTTAGTAGACATAGAGCAGAGGTTTCTGGGGGAGATAGATGCCTATCAAATCTACCATTTATGTCTTAAGAGGTATTTGTCCTAGCAAAACTTCCACAAAGATCTTATTTCATTCAATGTGAAGCCATAAATGATAGCCACTTTTATATACTATTGTGAGAAATAAACACAAATCAAAGACAATAAATTGTGAGTTAACTATAGTTTATTAAATAACAGCTATACTCTTATTGTCAATATGAGGTGATGGTCTTTAAATTTGATCAATGTAGGTTATGCCATATTCAAGAGTTTAACCTCAAGAATTATAGAAGCTTTTTTCCCTCATTTTTTTTCTATTCTGTACTGGGTCACTGAGATCATCTGTGTTCTCATGTGCTTCTTAGACTATTCTTATGTCTTACCCATAACTGTTGTCCCTATACCCTGCAGCATTTTCAGGTAATTTTTCTTTTCTATTTTTTAAATAAACTATTTCATTTATTTTAGCCTTTTTTTTACAATAGCAAGTCAAAGTATTTTTCAATTTAAAAATAAAGATAAGCTTAATTGTATATCTAGAATTTGTGCTTCTCAACTTCAGTAATGGTTCTGCTTCTTTACAAAATACAAGAATGATCGTTACATCTTTTCCATATCATGTTTGTGGTTGAAAAATGAGGCAACAAATTTGACAGGAGCAAGGATGGTATATGGGAGAATGTAGAGGGAGACAAGGTAAGGAGAAAAACTATATAATTATATTTTAATCTAAAAATAAAATAATCATCAAAAAGAAAAGAAAGTAGCCAGATTTGGAACATTATTTTCCTTAAAATTTATCTTATATAATACAAAATCAATACATAACTTGCAGTGGACCCTTTATAGAAATGAGACCTTTATTGAAGATTAATATCAATGTCCCAGAAGTAAACCTGGCTCTAGCTGTGTTTTAACTGAGAATGAAGTCCATGTTCCTGGGTTCCATCTTAGCTGTCAGTGTTTCCTAAACGTTTGCTTCCTTATAGGCCTGACGCCTCTTGCTACAAAAGGAGAACTCAATAGTCAGGTCATTTTAAAAATATTTTTTTCTTAGAAACAATAGTTGAGTTAGGATAAAAGAGCCCATTTTCACTAATTCTCATCTTTTTTTCATATTCCTTTCCTGGCAAAACCAAGTCATGGAGACCAAGCTTTGACTGTTCTCAGGTTACGGGCCACTTGTAACTTCACAGATTTCTTTTGGTGATAATTTCCATGTTGGAAAGTATTTTATTTGAATGGATCTTTTTGGTGAAATAATACTATTTTTCTTTTTATTTAATCCTCTCGCATACAATACATCCTGACCACTCCTACCGTTACATGCCATACACCACCTATCCCCGAGATCCATTGTTTCTGTGTTTCTCTTCAGAAAAGAGCAGGCCTGAACTTGGCATAGCAAGTTACAATAAGAGTAGGCTTATACCCACATATCAAGGCTGGACAATGCAGCCCAATATTAAAGTATTATCTTAGTGGCTTAAGGAAATAAGGCTTAGTGTATATTATAAGGGATTAATATGTAGATAGCATGTATGTGAGTGTTGTAGTATGTAAAATAAGTGTTATACTTTATCAATAATAAAGTTGAGTACTTGAGAAATGTGATGCTCTAAAATTACACAAACTGCTTGTTGGGGGAAAAATCTCCAGATTCAGGAATTGAATACATTTCTTAATAATCAGAGGGATGTAGAGGCAAAAAGCATTGAATTTCAGGTTCAAGAAGTTTTAGGAATATTTTCATATTTCAAGATGAATCATTCCCTTCTTTACATATTTGTTTGTGTTTGTAATTTCCACTGAGATGAAAATATATACAGAACATAATAAGGTCACCACTTACTAATCAAAGTGTCATCTATCTTATTTTTTGTTTATATTTTTGGGGAAAATCACCCTGGTGAATAAATCATCAAGTCTCTGTCATGAACATCGAGACATTTCCAAATACTTCAGACTCACATTTGTTGGATCATCTGGATCATCCACCCAGAGCAGGTTTGAAAACATTCTTGTCTTTTCAAGAAACTCATAGCAGATCCATACAACCACCTGTTTCTATATGTGCTAAACTTCTTACTTTAGTGTTTATGCAATATAGATACTTATCAGATTTCTATAAAAAAAAAGAACACTCACCATACAATAGTCAGTACAAAATCATGAAACCATCCTGTGGATTGTTGGATAGGTACCTTCTGAGGAGCACTTTCAGCTAACAGTCAAATATTCCAACCTTAATGAGGCAGAAGAAAAATAAGTAAAATCATATTTACATAAACCAAATTCTAAATTTTTCATTCATTTTTCTATGGCCTTGTAACAGTTACTTCTTTCATATTTGTAAAATTAACATAGTAATAATCACATCTGCCATCCAATTCCCACATTCTGTCTATAAATGACAAACTGCAGTGGCCTGTAGCATATCTCTTGGAAAGGTTATCATTTGAAGGTCATTAAATGTGCTTTTCATCTTTGGCTCTTTATCTTAATTACATTTGCAGGCTGATAGCAAATCCTGAGGCAAGAGTGACTGCTATACAATGACTGAAATGACGTTCAATGGACATAGCGTGTCCTTTCTACAATGAGATGCTGTGGAGTTAGGCTGGTGTTTTGGAGCAGAGATTTGGACAGAGATTGGGCCAGAGATTTGTAGGCTTGGAGATCTCTGGAGAGGTTTCCTTTGAGAATACCTGAAGTTCTTCATCATGCCTTCCTAGGGAAGAAACTATTATTGGTCTTTAGGGATCAAGATGGTTTCAATGTTTTACACATTTGTGATTTGTAAAAAATAGATTTATGAATTAATTCATTTTCACTGGCAAATGTTAAAAATCATTAATTTTGCACATTACTGTAGTGTGGTATCATGAGACATTTTTGCACACACATGCACTGTTTAAGGTTAAAAGTCATGCTAAGCATCTTTGTCTCCTGAAAATATTTATCATCTCTTCATGGTGAAGACTTAAAAAAATCTTATTTCTAGCTTTTAAAATATATAATATAATAAGTATAATATAATATAATATATATATATATAATGTAAAATATAAAATAATATAAAAATATATAATACTGTTATATTTATAGTCTTTTTACTATTCAATAGGCTACTGCTTCTATGTAGTTGTAAGTTAATATTAATTGCCATATTAGGTTTCCAAATATTGATAAAGCTTAAGCAAAAATCAAACATTTTAAAAAATAAACGTTGATTATACACACATTTAAGCTAGTATTTATAACTAAGTAGGCTAATAACATATTAAAAACCTTACTAAGGCTGAGAGAAGTAGGCTCTTGGGCCAGTGACACCCAGACGTTTAGAGGATTTTGGAATCCGAGAGATCGCAGACGGCTGCTTCACAGCTGTCATTAAGCCACAAAATAAATATATTGAATTGTACCACAAATGATATGAATATTGTTCTGACTACCATGAGAAAAAGAGAAAGAAAAAAGGTCGGGAGGCCCATGAACATTCAAAGAAGGCAAAAAGAAAAAAAAATGATTTGCCTAAAGGCTAAGCTCTATCATAAGCAAGCACCATGTCGAGAAAAATACCAATGAAAAAGACTATTAAGGTGCATGAAAAGAGAAACACCAAACAAAAGGATGACAAGAAGATTCCACAAAGAGCAGTCACTGCCTATCTGCTGGACAGAGAGGGGCAGTTGGGAGCAAAAGTACTTTCCATCATGATTAATCAGAAATGAAAAGAACAGGCAGCTAAAATGGGAGGCCCCTCTACCCAAAGTTGGCGCCTAAGGAGAAACATAAGTATTGAAAGTTATTGAAAGAATAGAAGAGAATGGTGACTAAAGTCTGCCTTGTTAGTGATGGTTTTACAAGAAAACAACGTAAATATGAAAGGTTCATTAGGTCAATGGGTTTACATTTCAAAAAAGCGCATGTCACACAACCAGAGCTGAAAGCTACTTTTTGCCTGTCTATACTTGGTGTGAAAAAGAATCCATCATCCAAATTATATACAACCCTGAGTGTGATCACTAAAAGTGCAGTTACTGAAGTGAATGTGAGCGAGTTGGGCCTTGTGACAAAAAAAGACAAGGTTATCTGGGGAAAGTATGGGTACATAAGTGCTGTCTTGCTATCTTGACAGTGACTTCATACAAGTCATTTCACTCACTATTGAAGACTACACACTGTCAGGAAAACACCATCACTGTGATCTTTCTAAACTACCAAGAAGCCTTACCCCATATGCAGTCATCAAGAAGTATTTATTAAGATGTAAGGAAAATAAAACTCTGCTCAATTTTACAATAAAAAACCCTACTAAGTTTAGTTAAGGTTTGAAATTAATTAATTTCTAGGAGCGTGAGTGATGGTAAGCAAAATAAAGTGAGTGCTTCCTTCACAAGTATTAGAATCTGAGTTGGGATCCCCAGTATCTACTTAAAAAATGATATTTGCACAATGACTCACAACTGAACAATGTGCAGAAAATAAGAAACTTTGGAGCACTCAGTACTAAATGAGATGTCTTCGTTAAACCTTTACACAGATCTTAGAGATCTCTGAGGAAGAGGAGGCAGAAAAATAGTAAGAGCCAGAGGTGATGGATGACCCCAGAGAAACAGAGTCCTCCACACACAGCAGCACTGATGCACAATGAACTCACAGTGACTGGAAGCACATAAACGTTCTGCACAGGTTCAAGCCAGACAGAGTCCCGTCTCCAAGACTGAAAGGGAAATGTGGACACAGGGTCCCACTCATAATGAAGAAGTTATTTGTGATTGATGCTCACCAGCAAAGGAAAACTTAGTTTTCTCCGATGGAGCCTCACTGAGTATATCAACTGTCTTCCAGAGCAGGCCCCGAGCTCAGGAGTAGATAGATGGTCAACTCAAAGTGAACTCTTTTATTACTTCCTGTGTGAGGATTTTTTTTGTGTATTTTTGACATATTTTATCATATTTTTTTAGAATGAATGAATGAAGATTGGTCAGTGGGGAGATGAGTAGGATATTGGAAGAACAGGAAAGAAAAAAATAATCAAAATACATTGTATGATAAAACTGCTTTTCAGTTAAAAAGGATTAAATAGGTGCCTAAAACATTACAAATCAGAGAAAAATTAAATAATACAAATTCTAAATTTTATTTTTTTTCAGTTGAATCTGTTTTTTTGGATATTTTTTTATTGGATATTTTATTTACATTTCAGATGCCATCCCCTTTCCTCATTTCCCCTCCCTAGAAAACCCCTATCCTGTGCCCCCTTTTCCATTTTGCTTTTATACATTTTTTTAAAATGTTACCCAAAAGCTTTATAAGTATGGTAATGCTCAATCAGAAGTGTAACCCAATACCCAACCTAGATATATAAACTATCTTTGACTGGTGGAGACACGTGAACATATGCCTCCATGACCCCCTCTCTTTCTCTCTCTCATCATCTTGCTTCTCCTCACCTTCATCTTCTCTCCTTACTCCATCTCTTCCTCTCGGTGCTCCTTCCCTCTTAGCTCCTCCTACATATTACCCTTCCTGTTAAAATAAAGCTTTTCTCTCAGAATACAATTAGAGCACAATTATTCCTATTTGTACCAGTGAGGTACAAGATAGTCTTAATACCCAGTCCATCCTTTTGTTGACTAGTCAGAACCTCTGCCGTCTCTCTTGACTAGAACACTTAGTTTTGAACCTGGCTTTTTCTTGGCTTTAGAAGGAATGTCAGCTGAAAACCATCCACTCAGAACTTTTCTCTCAAAGTAAATAGCCAGGATTGGCTATGAGACTATAGGTCTTCAATGCAGTCAGAAATCCAGAATGACTGCATTAACTGAAGTTATGGGAAGCAGTAAGCATAGCTTCTAAAAATTAGCCAATTTATAGAGACCACTGAACACCTGGACAGCACCTATACTACTGATCGTTGGAGCATCAAATCTTCAGCCTTCTGACCCAGACTCATCTGACAGACCTTAGTGATGCAGAATTATTAAGGGCTGATTACTCTGTCTAAGGCAGATATAATCAGTCGACTACTCTGCAAGTGTGTCCTTTTCTGGACAGTAATTTGTCTGTAGATGGAAAGAGGCAATTCTTGCCTAGTGGCTGTCTCCGCACAACTGGAGTAACTCCAAGGATGCTCAATTTCTTCTTAGAATCCAAGACAGGAAGCTGTCTGGAGCAGACAGGTCTCTAATCAAAATGAACATTAATACAGAAATGTTTGTAATGTCAATTCTATGGACTTTTGACATTTTGAAATCCAACTATCCATGTAGGTAACCTGGACTGTTGTCTGTTAACTCCTCTCATCTATTTCAAAATAAAATATAGAAAACACCCTAACAATAAACTCAAAGCCATGAATTTGCTATAGTCCCTTAACTCACAGGCTTACCGTGCCAAATCAGTTAAAAAAGTTAAAGAAGGACCGTGTCTAAGCCTTGTATTTCTGAATGTGTTATACAGGCACAATGCCCATGAGAGTATCAATACTCATTTCACTTTTATATCAATAAGAAGCTTATTCCAATGAAAACCTTAAATTTGAAACCAAAGTAAATTTTGTTCCATTTAAGAAATTATACAGATTTCTACCAATAGGTTATGATTATGAAGTAAATCCTAGCTAATCCTCCCTGTTCCAACAAAACCATTACTTTTTCCCCAGAAAGATAGCCCAATATTAACCATCTTAGTCCCCAAGCCCAGGGAATAGGGGCACTCACTCTTCTTTAACATCTTCAAGCTGATTACAGGCGTTGAGATATTAGAAGAAGGGAGGAAGAGTAAATTGATAAGCCTCTGATGCTGTGTCTTCACTGCCTCCAGATGGAATTCCAGAACATCGGGTAGATACACCAAGGCTGTGTATTCTGCAATATACAATTCTCAGAACAAGTTTTAGTATCAAAATTTTTTTTTCCTAGAGGGCTGACATTTTTTAAAAGATGTTGGTTCTAACAACTTTTCTTTTTTTCTCTTTTTAAATTGGTTATAATATTTACATTTCATACTTTATCCTCTTATCGCATTTCCCCCACAACCCAGGAACCCCTTATCCCATCCCCCCTCCTTGTGCTTCCATGAGGGTGTGATTTTCCAGTTTCTATGATGCTGTTTCCATTAGCATAAACTACCTCCTAAATTTCTAAATCCTTCCATTTGTGTTATTAAATCTCCTATTTTTCTTTTTTTCTTTCCTTTTTTCTCTTTTTATCATTTTTTCCTTTTTATCGTCTCTTTTTTAAAAATTGTGTATTATATTTACCTTTCAGATTTTATCCTCTTACCCCACTTCCTCCCACCACCCAGAAACCTACTATCCCATCCCCCCATGCTTCTATGAGGCTGTGCCGGCACCTACCACTGCCCCACTACCCCCTCCCCACCCTCACATTCCCCTCCACTCTGTGTTCATTTTTCATGGGACCAAGAATCTCCTCTCCCACCTATGCCCGACAAGGCCATCCTCCTCTACATATACTGCTGGAGTCATAGGTCCCTCCTTATGTACTCCCTGGCTGGTGGTTTAGACCCTGGGGGGCTCTGGTTGTTTGGTGTTGTTGCTTTCCTCCTGAGGTCACAAACCCTTTTTCAGTCTTCTCTCTAAGTTCTCCATTGGGAAACCCTTGATCATATCAGTGGTTAACTGTGAGCAAAGTCCTCTGAATGTGTTAGTCTTTGGCAGACCTCTAAGGAGATAGCTATATCATGTTCTTGACAGCATACACTTCCAGCCATCCACATCAGTGTCTAGCTTAGGTGACTGTAAATGTGATGGATACCCAAGTGGAATGGTCTTCTGAAGGCCCCTCCTTCAGTTTCTGTCCCATGTTTTGTTTCCATAATTGCTCCCTTGAGTATTTTTGTTACACGTTCTAAGTAGAACTGAGGCATCCCCTCTTGGTCTTCCTTCTTCATGAGCTTTATGAGGTCTGTGGGTTGAGTCTTTGCTATTCCAAGCTTTTGGGCTAACATCTGCTTAACAGTGGGTAAATGCCATGTGTGTTCTTTTGTGATTGGGTTAACTCACTCAGAATGATAATTTCTAGATCCAACCATTTACCTAAAAATTTCTCAAATTCATTATTTTTAATGGCTGAGTAATATTCCAATGTGTAGATGTACCACATTTTTTGTATCCATTCCTCTGTTGAGGGACATCTTGGTTCTTTCCAGCTTCTGGCTATTATAAATAAGGCTGCTATGAACATAGTTGACCATATGTACTTGTTATATGTTGGAACATCTTCTGGGAATATGCCCAAAAGTGGTATAGCTGGATTCTCAGGACCAGTTTTCTGAGGAACCGCCAGACTAATTTTAGAGTGGTTGTACCAGCTTGCAATCCCACCAACAATGGAGGAGTGTTCCTCTTTCTCTGCATCCTTGCCAGCATCTACTATCACCTGAGTATTTGATCTTAGCCATTCTGACTGGTTTGAGGTGGTATCTCAGGGTTGTTTTGATTTGCATTTCCCTGATGACTAAGGATGTTGAACATTTCTTAAGGTGCTTTTCAGCCATTCAAGTTTCCTCTGTTGAGAATTCTTTGTTTAGTTCTGTACCCCATTTTTAATAGGGTTATATGGTTGTCTGGAGTCTAAGTTCTTGAGTTTTTTGTATATCTTGGATATTAGCCGTCTATCGGATGTGGGATTGATTAAGATATTTTCCCAATCTGTTGGTTGCCATTTTGTCTTATTGACAATGTCCTTTGCCTTACAAAAGCTTTGCAATTTTATGAGGTCCCATTTGTCAATTCTTGATCTTAAAGCATAAGCCATTGGTGTTCTTTCAGGAACTTTTCCCTTGTGCTTAGGTATTCGAGGATCTTCCCCACCTTCTCTTCTATTAGTTTCAGTGTATCTGGTTTTAAGTGAAGGTCTTTTATACACTTGGATTTGAGCTTTGTACAAGGAGATATGAATGGATTGATTTGCATCCTTTTACATGTTGACCTCCAGTTGAACCAGCATCATTTGCTGAAAATGCTGTCCTTTTTCCACTGGATGGTTTTAGCTTCTTTGTCAAAGATCTAGTGACCATAGTTATGTGGGCTCATTTCTGGGTCTTCAATTCTATTCCATTGATCTTCCTGCCTGTATCTGTACCAATACCATGCAGTTCTTATTACTATTGCCCTGTAGTACAGTTTGAGGTTAGGGAAGGTGATTCCCCCAGAAGTACTTTTGTTGTTGAGAATAGTTCTCGCTATCCTGAGTTTTTTGTTGTTCCAAATAAATTTGCAAGTTGCTCTTTCTATCTGTATAAAGAATTGATTTAGAATTTTGATGGGGATTGCATTGAATCTATAGATTGCTTTTGTCAAGATGGCCATTTTTACTAAATTAATCCTGCCAATTCAGGAGCATGGGAGATCTTTCCGTCTTATGAGGTCTTCTTCTATTTCTTTTTTCAGAGTCTTGAAGTTCTTGTCATACAGATCTTTCACTTGCTTGGTTAGATTCACTGCAAGATATTTTATATTGTTTGTAGCTATTGTGAAGGGTGTCATTTACCTAATTTCTTTTTTAGCCTGTTTATCTTTTGAGTATAGGAAGGCTACTGATTTGTTTGAGTTGATTTTATATCCAGCCACTTACTGAAGTTGTTTATCAGGTTTAGGAGTTCTCTGGTGGAAATTTTAGGGTCACTTAAGTATACTATCATATCATCTGCAAATAGTGATATTTTGACTTCTTCCTTTCCTATTTGTATCCCCTTGACTTCTTTTGTTGTCTAATTGCTCTGGCTAGGACTTCCAGTACCATATTCAGTAGGTAGAATGAGAGTGGGCAGCCTTGTCTAGTCCCTGATCTTAGTGGGATTGCTTCAAGTTTCTCTCCATTTAGTTTGATGTTGGCTACTAGCTTGCAGTATATTGCTTTTACTATGTTTAGGTATGTGCCTTGAATTCCTGCTCTTTCCAAGACTTTTAACATGAAGGGATGTTGAATTTTGTCAAATGCTTTCTCAGCATCTAGTGAGATGATCATGTGTTTTTTTTTCTTTGAGTTTATTTATGTAATGGATTACAATGATGGATTTTTGAATATTGAACCATCCCTGCATTCCTGGGATAAAGCCTACTTGATTATGATGGATGATTTCTTTGATGCGTTCTTGGATTCGGTTGCGAGTATTTTATTGAGTATTTTTGCATCAATATTCATAAGACAGACTGGTCTGTAGTTCTCTTTCTTTTTTGGGTTTTTGTGAGGCTTAGGTATGAGTATAATTGTAGTTTCGTAGAGTGAATTGGGTATTGTTTCTTCTGTTTCTATTCTGTGGAATAGTTTGAAGAGAATTGGTATTAGGTCTTCCTGGTAGTTCTGGTAGAATTCTGCACTAAAACCATCTGGCCCTGGACTTTTTTTGTTGGGGAGAATTTTAATGACTAATTTATTTCTTTAGGGGTTATGCAACTGTTTAGATGGTTTATCTGCTCCTCATTTAACTTTAGTACCTTGTATCTATTTAGAAAATTGTCCATTTCATCCAGATTTTCCAATTTTGTTGAGTATAGGCCTTTGTAATAGGATCTAATGTTTTTTTTTTAATTTCCTCTGTTTCTGTTGTTATGTCTCCCTTTTCATTCTGATTTTATTAATTTGAGTGCTGTCTCTGTGCCCTTTGGTTAGTCTGGCTAAGGGTATGTCTATCTTGTTGATTTTCTCAAAGAACCAGCTCCCGGTTTTGTTGATATTTTGTATAGTTCTTTCTGTTTCAACTTGGTTGATTTCAGCTCTGAATTTGATTATTTCCTGCTGTCTACTCCTCTTGGGTACATTAGCTTCTTTTTGTTCTAATGCTTTCAGGTGTGTTGTCAAGTTGTTAATGTATGCTCTTTCCATTCTCTTTTTGTGGGCACTTAGAGCTATGATTTTTCCTCTTAGTACTGCTTTCATGGAGTCCCACAAATTTTGATATGAAGTGTCCTCATTTTCATTTAAATCTAAAAAGTCTTTAATTTCTTTCTTTATTTCTTCCTTGACCAAGTTATCATTGAGTAGAGCATTGTTCAGTTTCCATGTGTATGTGGGCTTTCCATTGTTTTTGTCCATGTCAAAGACGAGTCTTAGTCCATGATTGTCTGATAGGGTGCAAGGGATTATTTCAATCTTTTTGTATCTGTTGAGGCCTGTTTTGTGACCAATTATATGGTCTATTTTGGAGAAGGTACAATGAGGTGCTAAAAAAAAAGATATATTATTTTGTTTTAGGATGAAATGTTCTATAGATATTAGTTAAGTCCAATTGGTTCATAACTTCTGTTAGTTTCATTGTGTCTTGGTTTAGTTTCTATTTCCACGATCTGTTCATAGTTGAGAGTGGGGTGTTGAAATCTCCCACTATTATTGTGTGAGGTGCAATGTATGCTTTAAACTTTAGTAAAGTTTCTTCTATGTGTGTGGGTGCCCTTGCATTTGGGGCATACATGTTCAGAATTGCAAGTTCCTCTTGGTACATTTTTCCTTTGATGAATTTGAAGTGATCTTCTTTGACTTTTTTGATTACTTTTGGTTGAAAAAATAGTTTTGCTGGGTATAGTAGTCTGGGCTGGCATTTGTGTTCTCTTAGGGCCTGTATGATATCAGTCCAGGATCTTCTGGCTTTTATATTCTCTGGTGAGAAATCTGGTGTAATTCTTATAGGTCTGCCTTTATATGTTACTTTGCCTTTTTCCCTTACTGCTTTTAGTATCTTCTATTTGTTTTGTATATTTGATGTTTTGATTATTTTGTGATGGGAGGTGTTTCTTTTTTGGTCTAGTGTATTTGGGGTTCTGTAGGCTTCTTGTATATTTAAGGACATCTCTTTCTTTAGGTTAGGGAAGTTTTCCTCTATAATTTTGTTGAAGATATTTACTGGTACTTTAAGTTGGGAATCTTCACCCTCAGCTATACCTATTATCTTTAGGTTTGGCTTTCTCATTTTGTCCTGGATTTCCTGGATGTTTTGGGTTAGGAGCTTTTTGCACTTATTACCAAAAATAAAAGTAAAAAATAAAAAATAAATTTCATCATGTCTTTAAGAAGTACAGGCATTATATATCAATGTTCACATATAAATCTATATCCTTAAATATAATCAGCAATTAGGAGGAAATTTGCAGAAGAACTGAAAGGATGTAGTCAAATAAATCAAGTCCCAAGAGATACCTATGCACTGTCTTACACAAGAAAAAATAGATATTTTGAAAGAACTACCTTATTATGGAAATTAATGTGAAGAACAAGTTTTAGTGGCAAATATATATTTATGAAATAGAATCTGAGTAATATATAAATGAAACAGGCCAAATTTTTGAATCAGTCCATTGAATAGATATTTTATATAATTTCAGTTTAGAGACAAGAACTGCATCTTCAAAATTTTGTATAGTTCTAAAACCCACTGATATAATCACTAATGCAAAAAAGGAGCAGTGCTTTTCGAAACACCTGTATGTCACACAAAGCTCTGAATACTGATGGCTCCTGCATGTTCTCCAGTGACACTAAACTGTGCCCTGTGGTTCACCAGACTGTGGACTCACTTCCAGGCCTATGCTGTAGTGATATATACAACATATTTGTTGAGCTTGAGAGGCTTCATGGACAGGATTATCTTCACCAATTAATATTATTTGATGTTTTTATTATTGATATTTTTATTATAATTTTCAAGCAGATATCATTGTTTTCTCATGGTCTCAGAACTACGTGATGGTGGTTGATCTCTTGTATATATTAGCCTCTCAATTATTAATTCATAAATTATATCAATATCTCAAAAAATTTTCACTAGAATAAAGAGATCTTGAGATCAGGAGTTCTGATTCGCACAATTATGTCTTGCAAAAGTTTATATGTATCTTAGTTTATGTTGTAAACTTAAAAAAAGAAATATTCTCTGAGTTCTGGTTTAAGATAGGATACACTTTATGTGTACTATGGCTGAGAAGACATAATGGCAGAAAATGAAGTAACAGTCTTTTACATTTAGAAGGAAAAAAGGTAAATTCTTGGACCCACCCAAATTTTACTTTTCATATGTGCTCAAATAACTGCTTATTGAATGATAACCACTACAGTTATGATTGTCTTTATCTTTCAGGTGAAACTTTCTATAAATAACCTCATAGATATACTGAAGGAGTGTTTCTATAGTGGGCCTAAATACAGTCAGGTTACCAACAAAGTTAACTATAATATTATCATAAAATGCGAAAATAAATCTATCAAATATAGAAATATTGGTAATGTTAATTTTAAAGAAAAAGAGATCAAAATATTCAAAATATTTTTATTTAAGCATTATATTTCTTACATAAGTTTTTCCTAGGGAAAAACAAACAGCAAATACCTGGGAGTAGAATAGCTAGGTTGAGTGGTAGACCAATTTTCAATTTTCTGAGAAATGACCATATTTATTTCCAAAGTGACTTTAAAAGTTTGCACTCCCACCAGCAATGAAGCCGTATTCTGTTTGCTACACATTCTCACAAGCATTAGCTGTAACTTTTTAATCTTAGACATTCGTACAGATATAAAATGAAATCTCAAAATTGTTTTGATTTGCCATTGGGGAAAAGTTAAGAATGTTGAATATTTTCTAGTGTTTCTTAGCAACTTGATAGTCCTCTGTAGAGAATTCTCATTTAAATCTGTACCCCAATTTTAATTGAATCATTTGTCTTGTTTATGTCTAGTTTCTTGAGTTCTTTATACATTTTGGATATTAGCTCTCTCCCAGATGAAGGTGCTAAAAGTGTTTTCTTATTTTAGAGGCTGCTATTTTGTCCCATTGAAGGTGTTTTTTACCTAACAGCTTTTCAGATTCATGAGGTATCATTTGTTGTCTATCTTAGTGGCTGTATTACTGGTGTTCTGGTCAGGAAGTTATCATCTCTGCTAATTCATTCAAGAGTATTCTCCACTTTCTCCTCTATCAGGTTCAGAGTAATCAGTTTTAAGTTGAGGTCTTTGTTGCATTTGGGTTTGAGTTTTGTACAGGGTGGTATATCTAGATCTACATTTATTCTTTGCATGCTGACATGCAGTTATACTAGCATCATTTGTTGAAAATGCTTTCTAGTGTAAATTTCGACTTTAAAAAATCAGATCTCCATAGGTATATAGAGATACTTTGGAGTTACCAGCCTGAATATATCTCATCTGAATATTATGTTTCTTAAAGTTTTCTTGATTGTAAATTGCATGTATTTAAGTGTATATCTCTATTAGAGAAGATTGAGAGTAAGAATGAAAATCAGTGGGGATAGGCATCTGTCATGATTAGCTGGAGGCCTGTCATGGGAAGGGATTGAATACATGGAGCAGGATATCAATTTATCCACAGAAACCTCAACCCCAAACATGTCTTGCCTACAAGATGTGCAGGATGAAGATGGAGCAGAAACAGAGGGAATAGTCAATCAATGACTGCTCTAACTTGAGACCTATCTATGTGAATGATGTAACCCCTAACACTATTAATGATGTTCTGCTATACTTGCAGGCAGGAACCTAGCATAACTGTCTCCTCAGAGGCTTCACCCAATACTGGGTGGAGGCAGATGCAGAGACCCACAGCCAAACATTAAGCAGAGCTCATGGGGTCTTGTAGAAGAGAGGGGGGACAAAAGTGATCAAGTTGAAGAAGTCAAAGACACCATACGAAGACCACCAGAGTCAACTAATCTGGGACCATGGAAAGTCACAGAGCCTGGGCCACGGGGTATCCAAGAGCTAGATCTATACTTCAAACACATTTGTAGCAAATATGCAGCTTGGTATTCATATGGGTCCCCAAACACTGGAGCCAGCACTGTCTCAGTCTTTGTTCTCTGCCATTGGATTCCCTTAATCACTACTTGGACTGCTTGGTTGGGCCTCGGTGGGAAAGGATGTGCGTAGTCCTCTAGGAAATAAATTTCCCAGGGTTGGGGATGCTATTCCCCATTCCCCAAATGCGATTCCCGTTCTCTGAGAAGAAGGGGAGGAGGCAATGCTGTTAGTATTTGCAAGGGTGGAACTGGGAAAAGAAAAGGTACAGGAGTTATGATTGGGATATAAAGTGAATAAAATATTTAAATAAATGAATAAATAAGAAAGTAAAATTAAAAAGGACGAAGCTCCTGTTTCCTGACTTTTTATTCTATCCAGGTGAGCCCTTAAAGGGTTGTAGGATTATAGTATTCTACATTTTGCTTTTATAGCCAGCTATTGTTTGTTGAGCCCCCAGTTAAGTACCAGGTATCATACAAATTTGTTAAGTACCAGGTATCATACAAATTTGAATGGTGATTCTCACCACATTATAAAGTGGATTTTATACAGGAGTTTAAAGTAGAAAGCTCAAGTTCAAATTAACATGTCTATGAAAATAAAGAATTCAAAACTTCACTGTTCTTGTATCAATTTCCTTGTTTGCTTTCCTCTATTGTTGTTGTTGCTAAGATATCTTATGTTGCCCAGACTGATCTTGAAACATTTAGCTTAAGTGATACTCAGCCACAGCTGCCTAAGTGCTGAGAGAACAGGCAAGTAAGTGCACAGTGTTCATCTTAGTGACACTTGGTAGAAATAAGGAGTGTAGCTCCTTTTCCAATCACTTTTGGTTCTATTCAAGTGAACCCTCAGTAGGTTGGAGGATGATAATGATTAAAATTCTTAACTAAGTCTACTTGTTTTAAATGTCACTTTTAAGTGCAAACTCATATTCTAGTCATTAATGATGAACTAATTTTTTGCTATGTGCATTTGAACATCCCTATACAGAAATGAGCACAGTTAACTGTAGACAAAAGTGTAAACACATAACAAATTCATGACATATTACTGGAAGTTTCTAACATACATTTGTAATGGTCTTAAGAAATCTATGAGTGTGTCTTCACTTTAAAGGACTTTGTAATCAACTGTTTTCATATATTTGTATTAGTATGACAGAAAAAGTATTGTGTGGAAAAAGATTGAATGTGGTGATATAGTAAATTAAGTTTTTTTGCTTTTGTTGGTGTTGTTGTTTTTTCAATACAGGGTTTCTCTGTATAGCCCTGGCTGTCCTGGAACTCACTCTGTAGACCAGGCTGGCCTTGAACTCAGAAATCTTCCTGCCTCTGACTCCCAAGGGTACCACCATTGCCTGGCAGTAAATTAAGTTTTTCAGAGTCTGACTTATAGTTATCATAGACATGTCACTCATGTCTTACTCTTCTGGAGAAGATGATACCATTCTAAAAGCAAACACACTATTGCAAAGATTAAGATGTCATTTCACATTCTTGAATTTGGTATAGGATGGGAAAATATGATTTATTAAAGTTAAGATGAGATGAATGTATCCAAGTGTTTTTCTTCTTTATTTTTTTTAAAGATTAAAATTGTAATTGGTGTTAGTATTCTGTCTAAACTCCACCTCCTCAGTTATGCTCTTCTCCACAGTTACTGTCAACAGCCAGGTAGGCCTGGTTCACTATAAAAGGGGCTGCTTGCCTCCTCCTCTTTCTCTTACTCTGAATCTCTTACCCTCTTGCTTCTCTGTCCCCTCTCCCCTTCTCTTCCTCTCTCTTCACGTGGTCATGGCCAGCCATTACTTCTCTTCTTCCTCTTCTTCTCTCTTCTTCTTCCATCTTCTTCCCCCCACCTTTGCCCTACCTCTTAAATAAACCTCCCCCCATTGGAACCATGTGTGGTCTGGAGTGGTCTGTTCTGAACTCCGGTCAGATGTCTGAGCTAACAACTAACAATTGGTAACTAAAAAACACATAGATACTAGCAGTCTATAAGAATCTCAAGTACACATAGATACAAAAAATTTGAACCATATATTTTCAAAATTTTTTCCAATCTACTTTTATACCTTTTTAATTATGTGCAAGTATTAAGGTCAGTTCTAGGATGAGGAATTAGCAATACAATAGATGCAAATGGTCTAGGAACAAGCAAGACAATAAACACAAATAGTCAAAGAACAAACAAGGCAATAAACAAAGTCCTCTAATCACTCCCATGATCACTGTTTCTAAGGGCTTATAAGGATGACCAAAGTATCTGACTCTAATTCTCTGTTCTAGATCAAAGTAATTTTCATGCCTGAAGCTACATCTTTGTTCTAATATAAGATTTAGATTCCTGCCTGAATTCCATTTCATTGTCCTTGGTCAATGTCAGATTCCTGTTGCAGTTGAGCATTTGAGATGTTTTGTCAACAATCTAATATTACCCATATTACAGGGATTTCTTATAATCCCCAAGGACAAGTATTGTGGAACAGGCCAAAGTGAGTGTTTTTCATTCTAAAAACCTAAAATCAAAGTAGTAAACATCATCTTGACCTCAATATAATCTTTGAGAATGCACTTTTCACATCCTTGTTCCTCAGGCTGTAAACCAGAGGGTTCAACATGGGGATTATCATGGTGTAGAACACAGATGCAATTTTGTCAGTGTCCATGGAGTGACTGGAGCTGGGCTTCAAGTACATGAATATGATTGTCCCATAAAAAATGGAGACAGCTGTTAAGTGTGAGGCACAAGTGGAGAGAGCTTTGCGATATCCTGCAGCTGAATGCATCTTTAGTATGTTGGTGAAAATGAACACATAGGATATCAAGATGAGTATAATTGCAAAAAATACATTGAAGCTGGCTACATAAACAAGAATCAGTTCATTAACATGTCTATCAGAGCAAGCTATAATCATGACTGCCAAAACATCACAGAAAAAATGATGAACCATATTGGACTCACAGAAGGAGAGACTTAATGCATCCATAGTATAGATGGAAGCATTCAGCAAACCACAGATATAACAGCCAATGACTAAAGATGCACACACACGTGTTGTCATGGTGGTGGTATAATGTAGGGGCTTACATACTGCTGCATAGCGATCATAGGCCATGGCAACTAAAAGATAGTTTTCCACATTGGCAAAGTTTGCAAAAAAGAACATCTGAGAGGCACAAGCATTATAAGACATGATCTTGTCTCCTGTCAGAATTCCAGCTATGACCTTTGGAGTAACTGTTGAAGAGTAACAAAAGTCCACTAAGGACAGGTTACTTAGGAAAATATACATGGGAGTGTGGAGCCGAAAATCCAAGAGAATCAACAGGATCAGCCCCAGGTTTCCTACAAAGGTGATGGTATAGATGAGGAGGAAGGTGATGAAGAGGGGAAGCTTCAGCTGTGGGTCATTGGTGAGTCCGACCAGGATGAACCATGTCACTTCTGTTCCATTCTCCATTACCAATATCAGTTAATCAACAGAAGACCTTAAAGTTTTAGAAAGCAAAAGAGTACAATAAAAAGCTAGAGAGGTGTTTAGTGGTTACAGCTCTGGCTGTCTAGTCAGAAGGACCCAGAAACTTCATGGCAACTCACAACAGCTCGGGCCACAACATTCCAGTACCATGGGATCTGTCTGACATCTTCTTTGTTATAGACATACATGCAGGCAAAGCACCTGTACACATAGAGTTAATTTTGAAAAATGTTTAAGAATGGGGTAATAAGGGAATTCTAATCTGTGAGATTTCAATTGACTTTCTACCAAAAATTGAAATGATATAAATGTGTTAGCCACATGTAGACCATTTAGCAACTCTATAAATTGTTTCTTTTAATGTGCCTATGTACTTGTTCTATTTTCCTGGGCTGTGTACTACTGACACTACTGTTCTTATCTGCCAAAAGATAGTATAGAAACAGCCTGTTTTCTGTCTGTAGTGTGATGACTGATAAATTCTTACCTCCAAGGAAATTGTCAAACACAAGAGATATAAATTCTCTGCATTTTAAAATAATACAACTAAACCTTTAACCCATTGAAAGGTATGCATCAAAATAATTTGACTTGAGTATAATGAATAATTTTTCTTTTGTTTAACAACAGCTGAGTGGCACTCTATGTAGAAAGTTCTTCTTGGTCACTATATAATTCTTTCATTAAATATTAATTGAACAACTAATTCCTAATCTGAACATGAAGTATTTCTTCTGAATACTAGAAGGTTATGAATGAAGCAATGAGCTCTGAATTGCATTTTAATATTTTTTCCACACAAATTTTCATGGTTTTAATAAAGCATTTCTAGATGCATTGGTAAATTATATACAGAAGTTTGAAAGTATGATGATTAGACCACAGAAGGTTTTAATGTGAATCAGTATTGTTCAACACTGTAATTACTATTTTGTTGAGCTTGCAACTATGTTGGAAGAATGTTCAACCTCAGAATCTATTTGGAATAAAGACATGTCATATAAAATATAGAGATTCAAATTCTTAGAAGAGACATATACTAGATCATTCATTAACTACCTCAAAAGTGTTTGTCTCCTCTAAACAGCATTTGCCATCTGCATTTGAAGACAGTAATGAAGCCTACCTTGTGATATTATTGCAAAAATAAAAGAGTATACTAAAGGCAATATAATTCTGGCTGTTAACATGGCATAGTGCATGTTACTGATCATGATGTCATTGCTGTGTAATAACGGCATAGAAGGCTTTTATTCTGAGTAAATTCAAGTACTGAGTTATTTCTCCAAATTGCCTTTTGTGTGTTTAGGTCACTGGCATTGCCTTGCCTCCTCATGATCCTCAGCTTGTTTTCACTCTAAGTCTATGTATGCTGCTCATGCTATTACGCATGGCCCATTATTTTAAAAATTTGCATCATTGTAATCCTTAATTTTAGATAAAACTTGTCTTTTCTTATTTTTAGTTTTACTTATCTCAGTATATCAACCATCAGTGCAAATAGAGATCAACATAGCTCAAGTTCCTAAGTTATACTCTTTATTTAGTCTCAGATAAATGTAGTTCTTGCAGTCTTGTGATACTTAAACTTTCTTGTCTGGCATAGCATATTTGAAAGTATATCTTCTCTACAATAACTATTATTTGCTGTCATCATTGTGTTGAGCTTTTGCCCACTTTAGTTATGTAATATACCCTGAAAACATTTAAATGGCCAGTCTCATATAATTACTTTCAACATTTTCTATGTTATTTAAAAATGTATATTGTATGTGTATGTGTGTGTGTTTGTGTATGGTAGAAAGGAAGTAATCTTTCTTACTTCATTCATAGGAAAATGTACGATTTAGGAATTACATGAAAATCTCAGTGTTTGAAAATACATGAGAATCGCTCAGGTACAGGAGTTGTGGATTCTATCCAACAAAGCCTGACCTGAGTTTATACATTTGTAAATGTTATAGAGAGAGTATTCATTTAGATCTAAGCATTCATCAGTGTATAGAAAGATCATTTTATCTTCTAGGTCTGCATCTTTCCTCATTGCTTCTTTTATCCAATTGAATAAATCATATATTAAGAACATAAAGGTATATCAATCAAATTACATTTCTATTATTTCTGAGAGGAAATTTTTAATAATTGAGTCATCTAAATTCCTGTAGTGTTTTGACACTTAGACTCAGCATCTCAAAACTAGTTTAAGAAGAATAACCTTTAGCCTTTAAACTGTTTTAGTCCTCAACGTTATTTTTAAACCACTGTTTTCAAGTAACTCACAGTAGTTATACACAGTCTATTTATTTCATGGAATTATACTTCACATTGGTTTATAAGTAGGCAGTTTAAAATGGGGTATTATTTTAACCAGAATAACTACTGTAATATCTTAAAATTCTACTATGTGATATTTCTCAAAACTCTTTCCAGCTGGTTGTTCTTAGGAATGGTCAATTTTTACAGTTTGTCTAAAGCAAGAGGTGTTCAGAACTTCCACACAGACAAAGTTCTGAATTTTCCAAGTATTTTACTTTTTCCCTTGGAAGATTCACTTACCTCCTCACCAGGAATGCACACTACAGGAATACAAGACAAAATGACTTCTGTCCCATAGGTCATAAATTATGTCTGTATACAAGAAAAAAGAAAAAGGAATCTGTAAGGAAACCCATGACGAGTTTGCCAGATAAAAGTCAATCAATGTGTCATTTTATCTTTGTTTTTCTCACCTTTCTTGAAGGCTCAGATTTAATATTCCCATTAATCCAAAGACCAGCACATGATAACAATAACTGTAATTAATAAAGTAAATAACATCTAACAGAGAATGGCATGCACTGTGTCTTCTCAGGTGCCACACTGTTATTTCAGAGGCTAGTACATGGAGGTGTGAGGAGAATTATAGACACTCAGAGAGCTCTGGAGAATCCCCCAGAGTATAGCTGAAGATCAACATACTGTCTTCTTAGGGAAATAAATAAACCAGCCAAGGGGACCAAGCTTCCTTTTGTATCATAGTAGTTAACATTTATTTTTAATAGATAAATGAAAACACAAAAGTCATATATATTAATAAGGTTCCCTACAATGTTTCTATACATAATGTACATTGTAAAATGTTAAAATGTTCAAATTTCATTAAGTATACATGTCTTCACAAGCACTATTTATTTGTTGTAAAACTTTCAAAGTCCTTTCTTCTAGCAATATTTTTATTTCTTCCAGCCTTCCCCAAAATATACTACATTATTTCTATCTATAGTAACCCCTTTGTCCAAAAAGACATCTAAGCTTTCTTCTCCTCACTAACTATAACTTCCTAAAATACCCAATGATCATTGATCATTCTTTATGAGGTGTCCATTTCAGAACTCTATAGAGTGCTCTATGTTATGATTAACAAAAATATCTTCTTATTCCTACTGACTTGTAATTATACTTATTAAAGTTTTATTACGCATGTGTGTGTGTGTGTGTGTGTGTGTGTGTGTGTGTGTGTGTTTCTTCTTTTAATTGATTATGGAATTAGTGTGTAGAAGTCTGAGAACACCATACAGAAGTTAATTCTCTCATTCATGTTGTCTAGGATTTAAACACAGATCGTCAGATTTCTAAACAAGCTTCTTTATCCATTGAGCCAACTCACCTATCCTATCGTATTAATTATTTACTATTGTGTTTTGCAGTTATTTTTTCTTTTTCTCTTTTTAGATTTTTTAATTTTTTCTTTAATCTTTTTTTAAAGTCCAGGCTTTATCCCCCTCCTAGTCTACCATCCCACTGTTCTACATCCCACGTTTCCTCCTGCCATCTCCAACATAATGTCCCCACTTACTCACCCCACCTGACTACCCTATGCCCTGGAGCTCCAAGTCTCTTGAGAGTTGGGTGCATTTTCTCTGACTGAGTCCATACCCAGAAGTTCTTTGCTGTATACGTGCTGGGGGTCCTCATAGCAGTTGGAGTATGCTGTCTGGTTGATGGTTCAGTGTCTGAGAGTTCCCAGGCTTCCAGGTTAGTTGACGCTGCTGCTCTCCTATAGGGTCTCCTTTAAGTTTTCTAATTATTCTTATAGTATGAAAGTGAACTTCTTTGCAGATACATAATTTTGGATATTTTTTATCTAATACTTTAATTGTTTCTTTTTATTTTATGGAGTATTTACTTTACCAAGCAGGTTCTTTCTACCTTGAGACAATTGTATTTTTATTTTGTTTTTATTTGTTTATATTTTCTTTGTGATATTCTGAAAAACAAAAAGATAAAAGCTCTCTATCCATTGCCATGTAATATCTTCTAATGTCTTCTGCATATTTTCCTCTAGTATTTTCATAGTTTTTGTCTTTAACTTGAGTTACTTATTATTTATTTATTTATTTTTTAATTAATTTATTATTAAACTTGGATATTTATTTTTATCTTATGTTCTTTACATTTTTTATTAAATTATTTTATGTATTAACATTTCCAATGTTGCCAAGCTTCTTGACCCCCCCTCACCTAGTTCTTCACATACTCCCTTCTCCCTTTTGTTTCTGTGTGTGCTCCCCCCAACTCCCTCTTCACACCTGCCAGCATCTCCTTCCCTGGGGCATCAAGGTTCTAGGGGAATAAGTCAATTCTCTCCCACTGAGGCCAGACAAGGCAGTCCTCTGCTACATATGTGCTGGGGCCTTGGACCAGTCATGTATGTTCTTTGGTTGGTGGCTTAGTCTCTGAGAGCTCAGAGTGGTGCAGATTTATTAGTTGATATTGTTGCTCTTTTTATTATGTTGTAATCCTATTCAGCTCCCTCAGTACTGCCTTTAACTCTTCCATAGGGGTCCAAGAAGGACCTCAATTCAATGCTTGGCTATAAATATCTGCATCTGTATCAGTCAACTACAGGTAGAGCCTCTCAGAGGACAGCCATGCTAGACCTCTGTCTCCAATCACAATGTGGCACCTTTAACAGTGTCAGGGTGTGATGGGTCCCAGGTTGGACCAGTCACTGGATGGCCTTTCCTTCCATTTCTGCTCCATTTTTGTCCCAGCGTTTCTTTTAGACAGAAACAGTACTGCATCAAAAAAATTAATGTAGGGTTTGTGAACATCTTTTCCCAATCTCTAGGTGGCTGTTTTGTATTATTGAAAGTGTCCTTTGCCTTACAAAAGCTTTTCATTTTCAAGAGACCTCATTTGTCAATTGTTGACCTCAAACCCTAAGCCATTGGGTTCTGTTCACCAAATTTTCTCCTGTGCCAATGTGTTTGAGGCTATTTCCTCTTCTATTAAATTCAGTGTATCTGCTTTTATGTTTAGACCCTTGACCCACTTGGACTTGAGCTTTGTACAAGATGATAAATATGGATCAATTTGTATTGTTTTACAAGTTATTGCCAGTTATACCAGCTTTATTTGTTGAAGATGCTTTATTTTTTCCACTATATGATTTTGATTCTTTGTGTCCATAGATGTGTGAGTTTATTTCTGGGTCTTCAATCCTACTCCATTGATTGACCTGTCTGTCTCTGTACCAATGACAATGTAACTCTTATTTGAAGGTTTGGTAGAATTTTGCACTACAACTATCTGTTCTTAGGCTTTTGTTTGTTTGTTTATTTGTTTTTTTTTGGGGGTGTGCTAATGGCTGATTCTACTTAGAGTTTATGAGAATGTTTAAATAGTTTACTGGATCTTCATTTAATATTGGTACATGGTATCTGTCTATGAAATCATCCTTTTCTGTCCATTTTCTAGTTTTCTTGAGTATAGGCTTTTTAAAAAAAAAAAAGCAATAAGATCTGATGATTTTCTAAATTTCCATAGTTTCTGTTGTTATCTATCCATTTTCATTGCTGATTTTGTTAATTTGGATACTGTCTCTGTGCCCTTCAGTTAGTTTGGCTAAGGGTTTAAATATCTTGCTGGTTTTCTCAAAGAACCATCACTTGGTTTTATTTATTCTTTGTATATTACATATTACAATGGCAAGTCCAGATTGTTTCTTGGCACCATTTGCTCGGAAAACATTTTACAAGGTTTTTAAGTCAAGGTAGTTACTGTTTTTGTTGCTGAGGTGTGTTTCTTATAGGCAGCAAAATGATGGATCTAGTTTTCATATCCAGTCTTTTAGCTTATGTCTGTTTATTGGTGAATTGAGTCTGTTTATGTTGAGGGGTAATAAAGACCAATGGTTGTTACTGTTTTTTGTTGTTGAGGTAGTATTTCATGTGTGTGTGTGTGTGTGTGTGTGTGTGTGTGTGTGTTTGTGTGTATGTGACTCTATATTTGGGTTTCTTATGAGATGATTAATTTCTTGTGTTTCCTTGGGTGCAGTTTCACTCTTTGTGTTGGAGTTTTTCTTGTAGTATCCTCTGTAGGGCCAGATTAGTAGAAAGATATTGCTTAAATTTGTTTTATTTTTTCATGGAATATCTTGTTTTCTCCATCTATGGTTATTGAGAATTTTGCTGGGTATAGTAGGTTGGGCTAACATCAGTGCTTTGGAAATCATCAGTTCAGCATCTTCTGGCTTTTAGCATCTCTTCTGAGAAGTCTGGTGTAATTCTGATAGGTCTGCTTTTATATGCTATGTGACCTTTGTTAAAAAAAAAAACAGTTTCTAATATTCTTTTTTTTCTTTTTGCACTTAGTGTTTTGATTATTATATAGCTGGAGGATATTCTTTTCTGGTCCACTCTATTTGTACAAGATGTCTATCAGCTTCCTGTACATTTATGGACATCTCTTCTTAAGGTTAGAGAAGTTTTTTCTATGATTTTGTTGAAGATGTTTTCTGGCCCTTTGAACTGGGAAACTTTTACCTATTTTATTGTTATTACTCTTACATTTGGTCTTTTAATCTGTCTCAAACTTCTTGGATGTTTGGGTTTGTAACATTATACACTTTCTGTTTTCTTTGACAGATTTGTCAATATCTTCTATGGTATTTTCTACACCTGAAATTCTCTCTTCCATCTGTTATATTCTGTTGGTAATGCTTGAATTTTTGCTCTTGATATTTTCCTTGATTTTCCATATCTAAGGTTGCCTCCATTTATACTTTCCTTATTGTTTTTATTTTCATTTTAAGTTCTTGAACCTTTTTGTTCAATTCCTTTACCTGTTTGATTATATTTTTCTGTATTTCTTTAAGGGATTTGTTTGTTTTCTCTTTAATAGGTTCTATCTATTTGTCTTTGTATTCCCTTATTTCTTTAAGGGTGTTATTTCTATCTTCCTTAAAGGCCTTTATCATCTTTATAAGATGGAATTTTATTTAGAATCTATCTTGCTTCTCACGTGGGTTAGGGCATCTCCAGGGCTTGCTGTGATGGGAAAACTGGGTTCTGATGGTGCCAAATTACATTGGTTCTGTTGCATATTATTGTGCTTGCCTCTTACCATCTGGTTATTTCTTGTGTTAGCTGGTCTGGGTGTCTTGAATTAGAGCTGTGTAACCTAGGTTAGAGCAGGCCTCCTGAGAGACAAGCAATGCTATCTTTGGTTATGGAAGGCTGCCACTGTCCCTAGTTAGAGGAAGCTTCCTGTGTCCTTGTGTTCTTGTGTCTCTGGTTAGGGAAGACCTCCTAGGAGACAGACTGGCTTTGTGGTTCCAGGGCAGGCAGGTATATCTACTGTAGGTTTATGTGGAGGTGTAGATAGAAAAGACAATGCAGCTCAGGCAGAGCAAGATAGATGAGTTGGGAAAGGGAAGCTAACCTATTTGGTTCAGGAGCCTCAGGTCTAATGCAGGTGGGGAAAGTATCATAGGGAGAATGGAAGACCCTGGGGTTATCAAGCTACTCAGGAAAGCATGGCTTCATATATATTTAAAAAATCTATTTCAAATGTGTTACCCCCTTTTTCAAAGTGTGTGTGTGTGTGTGTGTGTGTGTGTGTGTGTGTGTGTATGTGTGTGTTAAACATACTTAAGTTCTACCTACTAGATCTGTATAATATTACTTGTATGCATGTTTCATGGCTGTCTATTTGGTATTTGGTAAAATATTGAACCAATTGGTATGCTTTTTGGGTAAAATCTTGCTTTCAGAATTTGTTAGTAACTGTTGCTTAAAGTTCTTTGAGTAAGCTTGATAGCTCATAGGGTTCCCTCATCCACTTTGTGGTTTTTAGTGGATATTTATTTATTTACATTTCAGATGTCATCTCCTTTCACCATTTCTCCTCCCAGACCCCCCCATCTCATCCCCCTAATTCTTTTTGCTTCTATACCATTTTTATTACATGCATGTATTAAGGTCAATTCTAGATTGAGGGTCTAGCAATACAATAGATGCAAATAGTCAAGGAACAAGCAAGACAATAAACACAAATAGTCAAAGAACAAGCAAGGCATTAAACACAATCACATGAACACACCTGTAATCACTGTTTCTAAGGGCTTCTCAGGATGACCAAAATATATGAGCCAAATTAGATGTCCTAGTTCAAAGTCATTTTCATGTCTGAAGCCTACTTCCTTGTTCTAGCCTAAAATTTAGATTTTTGCCTGAAATGACTTCTTTGTTCTAACCTAATATTTAAATTCTTGCCTGAAATTTTTTTGTTCTGGCCTAAGATTTAGATTCCTGGCTGAAATTACTTCTTTGTTTTAGCCTAATGTCAGATTTCTGCCTGAAACCTATTTCCTTGTTCTTGGCCAATATCATATGCCTGCCAAGCAGCCCATTTCCTTGTCCTTGGCCCATGTTAGATTCTTGCCAATCAGCCCCAAAAGCTCTCTACCTTTCCCTCCCCCTTTTTTATAAAGAAGATTAAGCCAGTCTTTGGTCTTTCTGACAAGAATGCCTTCCTTACCCATCATGGAATATGCTTTATCAAAAGCAATGCACTTATGTCTTAGGTGGTATGGCTCTGTGCAGACTCTTACCCATCCTTGGCTTGCCAGGTTGTTAATTTAATATCTCTTTGTGCAGGTCCATTTTCAGGTTCAAGACATGTACTTTGGCTGCCAACATGTTGATGTTGTTAAAGACAAGCTTTAACATGCCCCATCTTCTTTGCCTGTGTGTTGCTGTTGTCCTTCTTCAGTTTGTGTTAAGGAAGTAGTATTGACAAAACATTATGAGTATAGCACCTGACAATTCTAGAAGACACAACCTTACAACAAATTTCTTGATCCTATGGCTCTCACCATCTTGTTCCTTCTTTTGAAATGCCACTTGGGCTATGGGTATGGGAATTGTATTATAGATATTTCCATTTGGACTGGGATCCACAACTCTGAATTTGATTGATTACAGTTTTCTATAGTAAGTTCTATCTTTGGCAAAGAGAAATTTCCTTTATAGAGGTAAAGACTACTCTTATCTCTGGGTATAAGAAAATATCTTTAGAATATAATTAAGGCCCATGCCACTATTGTGCCAATATTTCACAAATGTGCATATTTCACAAATAGGCTTGATTTTGTAGCTTGTGGCAGTACTATGTTGAGTAAGCGGGTTTTAAAATGAATGCATGGAGTTGTGAGGAAAACAAGTGGTTGGGGACTATAGGAGAATTTGGAAGTAAAAGAGTAGAAGAAAATAGATTTGAATAAAATATATTATATACATACACAAAACTCAAAATATTAAAATATTATAAATGCATAAACCCATTAAAATTATGTCATCAGCCACGTAAGTCATCTTTACTCATAATAACCAAATGCTAACATTAGCATAGTTATTCTGTAATTGCAAACCAGAAAAACTAATTTGTAATATCCTTATACTGGCATATTTCTCTTCTTTAAAAGTGGTTCTATGTTTGAAGGTTCAAGCAGGGGAGTGCAGCTACTCATACACTTTTGACCAAAGACTGGTCCTCTTCTGTTTGAGAAAGGTCACCCTCTTTGACCAAGCTCACAACTTTGGGAGAGACCCACATGGAACAGTGAGGGAGGAAGGAGATATTCACCTAGCCAGTCAGATCATCCAAATCAATCCTGGCGATCAATGGGGTGACAGATAATCCAGCTAGATTGCCATCACACCATCAGGATGTTCTAGCTTTGCATAGTGAGCTTATGAATTTAAAGAATGCTGTTCTGCTGAGAGTTGATGCAGCAGATACTGATGATAAAATTATCCATGGCCTGAGGGCTTATCAGGATGACCAAAATAACTGAGCCAACTTACCTGTCCTAGCCCAAAGTCATTTTCATGTCTGAAGCCTACTTCCTTGTTCTAGACTAAGATTTAGATTTCTGTCTGAAATTACTTCCTTTTTCTGGACTAATATTTATATTCCTGCCTGAGATTACTTCTTTGTTTTACCATAATGTCAGATTCCTGCCTGAAGCCCATTTTTGTGTTTTTGGAAAAACGTCATATTCCTGCCAAGCAGCCCATTTCCTTGTCCTTGGCCCATGTCAGATTCTTGCCAAGCAACCCCAAAAGCTCTCTGCCTCTCCCTCCTTTTTTTTTCATAAACAAGATTAAGCCAGTCTTTGGTCCTTCTAACAAGAATCACTTCCTTACCAGTCGTGAAATATGCATTATCAAAAGCAATGCACTTCAGTCTTAGGTTGGTAAGGCTCTGTGTAGAATCCTACTTGTCCTTGCTTTGCCAGCCTGTTAAATTAATAACTCTGACTGGGAGTCCATTTTTAGGTTCAAGCCATGTACTTTGGCTGCCAATGTGTTGATCCTGTTAAAGAAAATCTTTAACATGATGGGCAGGAACAAAATAGTTCCAGAACAAAAAAGGCTATCATGATCAAGCTATATATGCCATCATTGAAGCTTGACCAAAGTGAAAATACTGACCTCAGGCCATGGGTAATTTTATCAGCAGTATCTGCCACATCAATGCTCAGCAGAGCAGCATTCTTTAAATTCATATGCTCGTTATGCAAAATTAAAACATCCAGAGAGGTGTTAGAATTATGCCAAATACACTACACATGTCTTTAAGCTTTTTCCTAATTATAATGACTATCCTTGTAAATTTTAGAAGTAACATAAATACAAGGATATTTGGCATGACAGTCGAAATGGTGGCTCCTGACTCTTAAACTCTCAACTTACTTCCATTAATTTGAATAGGACAAAGAGCCTCAATTTGTTGTTCCAAATGCCTATCTCAATCCTTTTGTATAGTGAACACATTAGCAACATTTTTTTTTTTTGCTAAATGATTAACAAAAGTAGTTGTCTTAAATTCTTGTGTTAAAGCAATTACAGAAGTAGTGGTGCTAGAAGTTAATGTAATTAAAGCTGTTATACCAGAAATAATCAAGCTCACAACCCTCTAGATTCTTCTTTAAGTCTGACTCACTTTCCGTACTTGCAATCTTTTTTTTTTTCAGAATACCATGTTTCTGTAATTTTTAGGGCAATAAAACAACAACTGGTTGATAGACCTCTATAACAGACATACCAAGTTTCAATACACTAACACAATTAATAGTGTACAATCAATGCAACTTACATTAAATACTGTAGAAGAAACAATAGTAATTTTTACTTGACTACTAAAAGTGCCTTAACACATGTGCTACACTTGTTTGAAATTCAGCTCCTGTCTGGATTTTATCTCTTGCTAGCATAACATCATGGAGAACTGCAGCTAACTTTCAAATATCTCTCTGAAAATGTCCAGAATCAGTTTTCCAAAGGATACTGTTATTTTCAATATTGGATTGCTTTCTAGACTAGTCCATGATTGAGTCTGAATAACTGGTCACATTTAAGAAAAATACAAAAGTCATTATAACTTCTCTTTTTGATTCTCTTTTCCACAGGGTCTAAAAACTTGATGCAAGACTGCTTGTTACATCTGGGACATAGGCAAGCAAAGGTGGGTCAGAAACATATGTCCAATACAGCTTCCCATGATTGGGTTTTTGATAAAAAAACAAAGTCTCCTATTTCTTACAGTGACTGTGCTGCTCTGATGCTCTTTTCTGCAGGCTTTGTTCCTGTGGAAAATTGCCTATTGGCTGCAATGGCCTATGACTGCTATGGAACAGTGTGTAAGCCATTACACTATGCCAGCTATCTTTATGACTACAGGAGTGTGTGTGTGTGTGTGTGTGTGTGTGTGTAATTATAAGCTGTTATGTCTTTGGTTTCATAAATGAATGCATTTGTATTCACTGTAGATATATTCAGTGTCTATTTCTATAAATCTAACATTATCCACCATTTTTTTCTGTGATTTTCCAGTCATCATGTATATTTCTTGTTCTGATAGACATGTGAATGAACTGGTTTCTGTTTATATAGCCAAGTTCAGTATCTTTTTTGCTCTCATATTTACCTTATTGTGTTATATGATAATTTTTCATTGATATTCTTAAGATGCACTCAGGAACAGGATACAAGAAGGCTATATCCACCTGTGCCTCCCACATCACTGCTGTTACTATAGTCTATGGGACACTTATGTTAATGTAGTTCCAGCCCAGTTCCAGCCATGCTATGAATACTGATAAAATTGTATCTATGTTTTATACTATGGACATCCCCATGTTGAACCCTTTGGTCTATAGCCCGAGGTCTCCAGTCATTTGAGGGTTATATGCATCTTCTCTAACTGAACTGAGACAAGGCAGTCCTCTGCTGTATATGTGTTGGGGACCTCATATCAGCTGGTGTATGCTGCCTGATTGGTGGTACAGTGTTTGAGAGATCTTGGGGCTTCAGGTTAATTGAAACTCTTTGTCCTTCTACAGGGTCACCCTTCTTCTCAGCTTTTTTTTTTTCAGATTTTCCCTAATTCAACCACAGGTGTCAGCAGGTTCTGTCCATTGGTTGGGTGTAAATAGTGCATCTGACTCTTTCAGTTGCTTGTTGAGTCTTTTGGAAGGTAGTCATGATAGTGCATTTTGTGAGCACTCCATAGCCTCAGTAATAGTGTTAGGCCTTGGGACCTCCCCTTGAGCTGGATCCCACTTTGGGCCTATCATTAAACATTCTTTTCTTCATCCTCTTTCCCATTTCCATCCCTGCATTTATTTCAGACAGGAATGATTATGGTTCTGAATTTTGACTGTGGGATGGCAATTTCCTCCTTTACTTGATGCCCTGTCTTTCTGTTGGAGGTGGGATATAAAAGTTCATTAGGGGTGATCTGAGCTCTATCTTCTCAACTCTAACATCAGGCTTATGGCTCTGCTCCCTTCCTAAGGAGACCTTAGGAACATTCAGTTCTACCTGGAGTACAGCCAGCAAAGATGAGCAGAGTGCTCTTTCCTTAGCTACATTATCAGGCATAAGGTTCACCTTTCTTCCCGAAGACGCTTGTCAGCATCAGGTATATGCAGCCAACACAAGGGAAAACAAAATGGATAAAGGTTAGATTAAAAACACAATTAACAAGAACTTCAGCAATATGACACCAGCAGAGCCCATCTAACTACATCGAGACCTGGACATTCTAACATAGTCAACACCCAGAAAGATGACCTTAAATCTAATCTTATAATGAAGATAGAGGGATTTAAAGAGGAAACAAATAAATTACTTAAAGAAATACAGGAAAATATAATCAAACAGGTGCAAGAAATGAATAAAACTCTTCAGCATCTGTATGAAGAAATAGAAACAATAAAGAAGACACAAACTGCGTGAATCCTGGGGATAAGAACCTGAGGGATGAAAACAAGAACTACAGAGACAAGCATCACCAAGAGAATTCTAGAGATGAAAGAGAAAAATCTCAGGCATCGAAGATACAATTGAAGAAACTGATAGTCAAAGAAAATTTCAAATCTAAAATGTTTCTGACACAAATCATTCAAGAAGTCTGAGACCTTATGCGAAGACCAAATCTAAAAATAATAGGAATAGAAGACTCCCAGACACAAGGTTCAGAATATATATATAATTTTTTTCTTAAAAAAAGTCTTATTAGAAAACTTCCCCAACCTTAAGAAAGAGGTGCCTATAAACCAACAAGAAGCTTACATATCACCAAATGGATTAGACCAGAAAAGAAATCCTCCTGCAACATAATAATCAAAACACCAAATCTACAAAACAAAGGAAGATTATTCAAAATTTAAAGTGAAAAAGGCCAAGTAACATATAAAGGTAGATGTATCAGCTTCATATCTCACTTTTCAATAGACTTTAGAAGCTAGAAAGGCCTGGACAGATATTTGAAGAACCTAAGTGAGCATAGATGTCAGCCCAGACTACTATTCCCTGCTAAACTTTTAATCTGCATAGATGTAGAGAAAAAGATACTTCATGACAAACCCAAATTTAAACAATATCTATTTATAAATCTAGACATATAGAATACACTAAGAAAGAAAACTCTAACCAAAAGAAGGTATAAATACACCCAAGAAAATGGAGGGATAAATAACCACACAGCAGAGAAAACAAAAGAAGTGCACATGTGCCTTCATGACAAGTGCATGTTTGCACATTAACTCATGCATGCATACACATTCGTGCATTGGTGCAGTCATGTACACACATAAACACATACAAACTCCTTCTCTCTTTCTCTCTCTCTCATACACACACAAACACACATAAATGCTCTCTCTCTCTCTCTCTCTCTCTCTCTCACACACACACACACACACACACACACACACACACACACACACACGTTCACCAACATCAAAATAAAAGAATCAACAATCATTGGTCATTAATACCTTTCAACACCAAAAGACTCATTTTTCCAATAAAAAACCACAGATTAACAGAAAGGATGCAAAAACAGATGCATCTTTCTGATGCATAAAAATATAAAACAAAAAAACAAATCAAAAGCAAAACAAAAACAAAACAAAAAATACCACCCTAGCAAGAGAGATAAACATTTTTCCAGTGTAAATGCTAGAAAAGGGATTTCTGAGCAAACAGACTCAAGAAGAAAGCTGATGTAGTCATTCTAAAATATAGTAAAATAGACTTCCAACCAAAATTAAGAAAAAGAGATGTGAAAGGACACCTTTTACTCATCAAAGAAAACAATTAACCAAGATGAAGTCTCAGTCCTAGACATCTATTCTCCAAATAAAAGGTGCCCTCATTTGTAAAAGAAACTTTACTAAAGCTTAAATCATTCATCAAAACCCTACACATTCATAGTGGGAAACATTGGCAGCTCACTCTTATCAACTGACAAGTCATAGAGACAGAATCTAAACAAAGAAATAGTGAAACTAACTGACATTGTGAATCAAATGGACCTACCAAATATCCTCAAAACATTTCATACAAAAATAAAAGAATATACCTTGTTTTCAAGACCTCACAGAACCTTCTCCAAAGTTGGCCATATAGTCAACCACAAAGCAAGCTTCAATAAGTACAAGAAACCTGAAATAACCATTTGGATTTTACCAGTTCACCATGGATTAAAGCTGCACTACAATAACAGCAGAAGCAATCAAATACCTATAAACCTATGGAAACTTAACAATCTGAATGACCACTGGATCAGGGAAGAAATAAAGAAATGAAAGACTTTCTAGAATTCAATGGAAATGAAGACACAATGTACCCAAACTTATGGGACAAAATGAAAGCTGTGCTAAGAAGAAAGTTCATAGCACTCAGTGCCTTTTAAATTAGGAAAGTTCTCATAGTAATCAAGGCTTTTTCCCACTTTCCCTTCTGTTAGTTTCAGTGTGTCTGGTTTTATGTTGAGGTCCTTGATCAACTTGAACTTGAGCTTTGTACAGGGAGATAAAAATGGATCAATTTGCATTCTTCTTCATGCTGACCACCAGTTGAACCATTATGGTTTGTTGAAAATGCTGTCTTTTATTCACTGGATGGTTTTTGCTTCTTTGTCAAATATCAAGTGAACACAGGAGGGTTCATTTCTGGATCTTCAATTCTATTCCATTGATCTACTTCCCTCTCTCTGTACCAATACCATACAGTTTTTATCACTATTGCTCTGTAATATAGCTTGAAGTCAGGAATAATGGTTCCCCTAGAAGTTCTTTTATTGTTGAGAATAGTTTTTGCTCTCCTATGTTTTTGTTTATTATAAATGCATTTGTAAATTGCTTTCTCAAAACTCTATGAAGAGCCTTAAAACATCCATTGACCCTTGTTTGTAATTCAGACATTGTCCCAACTTTATCTCTTGCTCTCATTACATCATAGTGAACTAGTGCTAACTTCCAAATATGTCTCTGAAAATGACCAGACCCAGACTTCAAAAGTAGACTGTTATTTCCAACATTGATTGATTTCTAGACCAGTACATGATAGAGTCCTAATAGCTGGTAACCTTTAAGAAAAATAAAATTTCTCTATTTGATTCTTTGTCCCACAAGTTCTAAAAACTTGAGGCAAGGCAGCTTGTCCCATCTGGGATATAGGCAAGCAAAAGTGGGTCAGGAAGGTATGTCCAATACAGCTCCCCAGTCACCCTTGTCAAACCACTCAGCAAACTCACAGGTCAGCATCATTCTTTGTCTCATCAACAGTTTGACTCACCAGTCTTTTTATTTTTTTATTTTTTATAGGAAAATAACTTTATTAAGTAGGCTTTCGAATCCAAAAATGGAACTCTGGATACAATGTTTTTAAACCCTTAAATCAGTTCAGCAAATATATAATCAGTGATTTTGCTGTCAAAGATTAAAGGTCTGTTGCTGTATTTAAAATAAAATATATTTTAGTTCTTAAAATTTATTCCGTAAAGTACATATATCTAATATAAATTCCCTACATATACACAGGAAGTATGAAGTAAAAATAACAATAAAAAACTTTATAAACCTTTCTTAAAAAAAACAACAAAAAAAGAACCGCAACAATGAGTCTTAATTTAAAAACAAAACAACCACAATAAAACAAGTTATAAATCTGTCGATGGCACCCCCCCCCTTGAGTACCCTCCCATTACCCTCCTCTAGGCCACCACATGGCTGATGTACAAAACGGTATATGTTTGTCCCCCAAAATGGAGTGTGTGTGAGGGGGAAGCCACCTGCCTTTTGAAGTTTCTACAAGAATCCACAACTGTTAAATCCAGTAAGAGTTGTAAATATCGTGTTATTTTTTGTTTTAAGATCACCCCGGAAACGGGGAGGGGCGTCTTAATAAAAAGTGTAAACAGAGAATTTTTCGGTTTATTGTCACTGGCTCACTCAATACTGTCACTTGTGAAGAACGAAGGCGCTGCTGCTGGGCCACAAGTGCGAATGGCTTGGGTAGCCGGCTTGCAGCAGGCGGGAAACTCTGGTTCACTCTTCCCACAGATGCTGACAGTGCAATCCATGCAGAAAAGGTTGTGGTCACAGGGGACTAACGCATCCATGGCCTCGCCTTAAGAGCATACCACGCACTAATTGGCCAAGGCTGCCGAGGGTGGTCCAGGGGCGGCAACAGACGCAGAGGAGTTCGGTGCTGTGGTAGATGGCTTGTGGTTGCCCTCCGAGGGGACAGTGTCCAGTGTGGAGGACGCCGGGGTTGTATTGGGCAGAGAGGGGGTTGTAGAAAAGGGGGTGCTGCCAGAGAAGGGTGGCAGCACACTCGAGTGGGGGAGGGGGTGGTTTGCCAAGGAAACGCACCCACTGGGACACTTCGACGTGCCAGTGGCAGCTCCAGGCTCAATCCTCCTGGCTCGGGCAGCATGGGTGAGTGGCGTGGCGTGGTGGCGACCCCGCCACCGCTGCTGCGCCCTGTGTCTGTGTTGGGTTGTGTGGGTGCTCCATTAACTGCGGGGCAGCCGCTGAAAGCTGGCAGGGGCGCAGCTCTCTCGAAGGGCGCCCAAATGGTAGCCGTGGCAGGCAGGGTCAGGTCTAGCGCCAGGAAGTCAAAACCAAAGTCACAGTCCTCTGGGGTGGCTGTCCCCGTTGGGGCACCGAGACCGTCCCCACCAAATGTGAAGCCCCCGTTGCCCTAGCCCCCATGTGGGCTGCTGGGGCTTGGGTCTGGCAGTGGTGGCCCTCCACGGCTCCCCACATAGAAGGGCTCAGGGGTGCTGGCTGCACCCAGGGCAGTATCCCCTCGAAGCCCGCTGGTGGCTGAGGGGGACCTCCGTCCTGGGTGGGGAGCCTTGGCCCAGAGGCTGGCTGCAGCTCTCAGCAGTTCTAGACACACGTCGGTACCTTTGGTGTGGAAGTCACTGTCCGGGCCCGCATCTGTGAAAGCCCCGGTGCGCAGAGTGATGTGGTCCTCAATCTCCTCCCGCGCACGGTCCACGTTCTCTGGCATCCCGGTCACAGCGAACACTGGCTCCTTGTCGCGCCCAGGAGTCACGATGTCCGTGTGCGTCCTTTGCTGGATCCGTTTGATGGTGGTGCCCTTGGGCCCCACCACCAGCCCCACCACACGGTAGGGCACGCGCACCTGGATGGTGGTCTGTCCAGGCAGGTTGGGGGGGCTTGGAGTGGCCCCCCGACAGCCTGCCCGCCTTGCTATGCGTGGCTTGGATTAGTGAGAAGTGCTCAGCGGCCGATAGGATCTCCCGCTTGGGCATCTCCACATCTTCCTTGCGCCTGGTCACGATGAAGACCTGCTCCTCCCCGCGCACCGGAGTCTTGATGTAGGTATTGGTCTTGGCACGCAGGGCCTTCCTCTTGCACCCCTGACGACCCACGATCTCCGCGACATGCTCCGAGCTGGGCACCGGCACACACTCGGTCATGTTCACGATTTTTTTTCGACTGCCGATCACGGATCACTTTCAACTGCTCAGCCAGCAGCGTCGAGGGACCCAGGGCAGCCGGGTGTGGCGCAAAGCTGGCGAAAATGTCTGGGGGAGATGGTTGGGGACTCACGTCGGGGTTCAGAAGAGGCAGCCCGCCAGGGGCCATCGAGGAAGCCACGGCTATCGTGGGTGCCAGGGTCACCGAGGGTGTCAGTGTCATCGAGGGTGCCACTGTCACCAAGGGTGCCACAGCCATGCAGGGTGCACAAGTCACCGCGGGTGCCAGGGCCATTGAGGGTGCACAAGTCACCGAAGGTGCCATGGCCATCGAGAGTCTCACGCCCATCGAAGGCGCACCAGTCACAGGGGGCGCTACGGCCGCCTCTAGCTCGTCGTGGTGCGCGGGCTCATCCTCTCCGTATTCCGTCGCCCCGTCGGCGCTGCATGTCGCCATCTCCTCATCTCCGGGGTGCGCGCCCCCCAGCCCGAGCGCGGATAGGTGGTCCAGCGCCAGGCTCAGCGCAGCGCAGCGGCCGCGTCGTTGGGCTCGGGTGGCGGCCGGGCCGCGGCGTCCTCGGTTTCCGTGAGTGCAGGGTGCGGATGCCAGGGGTCGCCGGAGGTGGTCCGGGTTCCCTCGCTGCCCCTTGAAGCCTGGCATGGCTTTAGCGCTCAGGCCCGCGCCGCCGCGGCGCCGCCCTCCACTTCTGCGAGCTCGGCCGCTGGCCGCCAGGCATCCAGCAGTGGGGCAGGGACGATGGCGTGGGGATGCTGCAGGGACGCGGGGCTGCAGCGCGGTGGTGATGTGGCAGGGCTGGCGGTGGAGGCGGCGGTGGCACGGAACCCTCGTTCCCTCCCTCGTGTCAGCCTTCCAGCTGCCCTGCCCTGGTCCCACCCCTCACCAATCTTTTTAAAGTTCCATGGGCCTCTACCACAATACCTTATCCTTGAGAATTATACAAAATCCCCGTAATAAGTTGTTGACAAAAATGTCTTGAGTGCGTGACTATAATTGTCAGACCCACTATCTGTTCTTTTATTGGATATTTTATTTATTTACCTTTCAATGTTATCCCCTCTCTCATTAATCCCCAAACCCCTTATTCCATCCCCTACTCCTACTTCTGTGAGGGTATGCCCCCAGCATCCACACATTCCTGCCTCCTTGCTTTTGAATTCCCCAACACTAGGGAATCCAACCTTTCAGGAAGCAAGGCCCTCCTCTTCCACTGATGCCTGACAAGGCAATCCTCAACTACCTATACAGGTGGAGCCATGAGTATCTCTCTTTGTGGTCCCTGGCTGTAGGTTTAGAAACTGGGAGTTCTTGTTGAGTATTTTGATACTTCTTCTAAGAAGTAGCAAAGCACCAACACTTTGGCCTTCCTTCTTCTTCTTGAGCTTCATGTGGTCTATGTACTGTATCTTAGGTATTGTGATCTTTTGGGCTAATATTCACTTAACAATGAGTGCATACCACATGTGTTCTTTTTTTGATTGGGTTACCTCACTCAGGATGATATTTTATAGTTCCATCCATTTGCCTAAGAATCTCATGAACTCATTGTTTTTAATAGCCAAGTAATACTCCATTGTGTAAATGTACCACATTTTTCTGTATCCATTCCTCTGTTGAAGGACATCTGGGTTCTTTCCAGGTATTGGCTATTATAAATATGGTTGCTATGAACATAGTGGAGCATGTGTCCCTGTTGTATGCTTGATCAGGCTAGCCCTTCTTGTCCTGGAAATACCTTTATTCCTGCCCATTATGTTAAAGCTTTTCTCTAAATACACCAACAGGCTGGCAGTCAAAGTACATGGCTTGAAACTGATAATGGATCCCCAGCCAGAGTTATCAATTTAACAGGCTGGCAAATCAAGGACAGGTAAGATTCTGCACAGAGCCTTACCAACCTAAGACAAAAGTGCATTGCTTTTGATAATGTGTATTCCATGATGGGTAAGGATGGCATTCTTGTCAGAACAACCTAAGACAGGCTCAGTCTTGTTAATGAAATAAAAAGGGAGAGAGATGGAGATCCTTTGGTGCTGCTTAGCAAGAAGCTGACATGGGCAAAGGACAAAAAAATGGGTTGCTTGGCAGGAATATGACATTGGCCAAGGACAAAGAAGTAGGCTACAGGCAGGAATATGACATTAAGCTAGAACAAAGAAGTAGTTTCAGGTAGGAGTCTAAATCTTAGGCTGCAACAAAGAAAGTAATTCCAGGCAGGAATGTAAATTTTAGGCTAGAACAAGGAAGTAGCCTTCACATAATTGGATGTAATGCCTTTTTTTTTCCTTTGACTATTTGTGTTTATTGTATTGCTTGTTTCTTGACTATTTGCATTGATTGTATTGCTAGACCATCAGTCTAGAACTGACCTTAGTACATGCATGTAATCAAAATGGTATAAAAGGATAAAGGAAGAAGGAGTATATTATAGAGGGCTCTACGAAGGGGAATGTAGAAAGCCACGGTGAGCGGTGACAGCATTCGCCATTACAACATGGCGCTCCCGCGGGTAAACAAGTAAATTGCACATGTGCAAGTGGTGAAAGCACGCCAAGTCACTGCCCAGCCCGGGGCGTCATTCGGGGTTTTGAGCAAGCAACCAATCAGATATGTCCACGCCACCCTAGGGTGTATATAAAGCAGCGCCATCTTGGGTCTCTCTCTCTTCCTCCTTTCATTGCAATAAACGCTTGCTGCAGAAGGATCCTGGTGCCCGCGTGCGTTCTTGCTGGTGAGACAATTACGCGGGGCACAGGGGAAATTGGGAACAGGGATGACATTTGTGTTGTAAATAAATAAAATATCCAATAAAAAACAAATAAAAAACTGTATGAAGAATTGAGTGGGAATTTTGTTGATAATTGCATTGAATCTGTAGTTTGCTTTCTGGAAGATGACCATTTTTACTATATTAATCTTGCCAATCCATGAATATGGGAAATCTTTCCATTTTCTGAGATCTTCAATTTCTTTCTTCAGAGACTTGAAGTTCTTGTCATACAGGTCCTTTACTTGCTTGGTTAGAATCACATCAAGACATTTTATATTATTTTTGACTATTGTGAAGGGTGTCATTTCCCTAATTTCTTACTCAGCCTGCTTATCCTTTGAGTAGAGGAAGTCTACTAATTTGTTTTGAGTTAATTTTATATCAGCCACCTTGCTGAAGTTGTTTATAATGTTTAGGAGTTTTCTGGTGGAATACTACCATGTCATCTGCAAATAGTGATATTTCAACTTCTTTCTTTTCCAATTTGTATCTCTTTGACCTCCTTTTTTTTCCTCTAATTGCTCTGGCATGGACGTCAAGTACTACATTAAATAGGTAGGAAGAGAGTGGGCAGCCTTGTCTAATCCCTTATTGTAGTGGGATTGCTTCAAGTTTCTCTCCATTTAGTTTGATGTTGGCTACTGATTTGCTGTATATTGCTTTTACTATGTTAGGTATGGACCTTGAATTCCAAGACTTTTACCCTGAAGGGGTGATGGAGTTTTTTCAAATGCTTTATCAGCATCTAATGAGATGATCATGTGGGTTTTACTTTGAGTTTGTTTACATAGTGGATTACATTGATAGATTACTGAATATTGAACCATCCCTGCATTCCTGAAATAAAGCCTTGTTGTTCATGATGAATCATTTTTTTTGTCGTGTTCTTGGATTCGGTTTGCAAGAACTTTATTGAGTATTTTTGTATCAGTATTCATAAGGGAAATTGGTCTGAAGTTCTCTTTCGTTGTTGGGTCCTTTTGTGGTTTAGGGAACCAAATATGTTTAGTGCAGTATTCTATCACACCTTCAAAGAAAACTCAATACCAATACTCTTCAAACTATTTCATAAAATAGAAACAGAAGAAACACTACCCAATTTGTTCTGTGAAGCCACAATTATACTTATACCTAAATTTTTTACTGCTTTTAATATTCTTTCTTTGCTTTTGCTTATAGTGCTTTGATTACTGTGTGACAGAAGGAATTTCTTTTCCCATCTAATCTATTTGGGGTTCTGTAGGCTTCTTGTATGTTCATGCATGTTTCTTTAGATTAGGAAAACTTCTTCTATAATTTTGTTGAATGGCCTGTTTAGTTGGGACTCTTTGACCCTTTCTATAACTATTATCCTTACGTTTGGTATTCTCATTGTGTCCTAGATTTCCTGGATGTCTTGGGCTAGGAGTTTTTGGCATTTTGCATTTTCTTTGACTGTCATGTCAATGTTATCTATGGTATCCTCTGCATCTTAGATTCTCTCTTCTATTTTTTGTATTCTGTTTGTGATGATTGCATCTATGACTCCTGATCTCTTTCCTAGGTTTTCTATCTCAAAAGTTGTCTCCATTTTTGATTTCTTTATTGTTTCTATTTCCATTTTTAGATCATGGACAGTTTTGCTCAATTACTTCACCAGTTTGGTTGTTTCTTCCTGTAATTCTATAAGGATTTTTTGTGTTTCCTCTTTAAGGGCTTCTACTCATTTACCTGTGCTCTCCTGTATTTCTTTAAGGAGGTATTTATGTCCTTTTTAAAGTCCTCTATCATCATTATGATATGTGATTTAAAATCTGAATGTTTCTTTTAATGTGTGTTGGGGTATCAGGACATGCTGTGATGGAATAACTGAGTTCTGATGATGCCAAGTAGCCTTGGTTTCTGTTGCTTAGGTTCTTGTGCTTACCCCTATTCTTCTGGTTATCTTTGTTCTTGATGTGTGCCTGGTAGCCTATGATCTTAGGTAGATCAGCACTATTGGAAAAACAGTTCTCTCCAGGCAGAATTTGTGTGTAGAGAGCTGTGACACTGGGTTAGCTCAGGGGTGCTGATAGAAACTGGAAAGATCCTGTTCCTGGTTTCTCAGAGGTTCCTGTGCCCTCTGTGGTGGGCCACTCTTGCACCAGTTATTGGAGGAAAAGTTGTGATCTCACATGTGAGCTTAGGAGTGACAGCACTCCTGGGAAAGCAACTCTCTCCAGGGGCGATTTGAGTATGGAGGGCTGTGGGACAGTCCTAGCTCTAGGGTGCAGATGTAGACCAAACAATTCTTAACAATAAAATAACTTTTGGAGAAATCATCATTCCTGACCTCAAGTATACTACTGAGCAATAGTGCTAAAAACTGCATGGTATTATTACAAAGATAGACAGGTTGATCAATGGAATAGAATTAAAGATCCAGAAATAAAACCACACACTTTTTACAGGTGATATGTAACAAAAAAGCCAAACTATCTGCATCATTTAAATTCTAACTTATTCCTCTCCAACTCTTAGTGCCATCCTATTCCTTCTCAGATTCATAGCCTTTTACTTTTAATTATATTTGTTACAGAAACACAAGAATACACAAATGAACACACACACACACACACACACACACACACACACACACACATGCATGCATACAACCCCCTCACACGCACACATGAACACATACCTGACTGTATATTGCCACATTTTTACATACAGTCATAACCCAAAGAGGCACATAAAAATAAAATGTTTTAAATAAAACAAATCTCAATTTTATTTTGACTCTAATTTATTCAAATGTGAAGATTCTGTTCTTTAATTTCTTGTGTTATTGTCTAATATGTTCTTGTAGAACTATATTTTAGTTTTTCTTCAAATAGTGCTCAATTCACTATTTATTTTATCTAATATTAGAGCATAAACTCTAGCATACAAATCCTTCTTTTTTCTACTTGCATAAAGTATAAATGTTATCCTCCATTCATATTCAAATTGAATCTTTCATTTTAAGTATTTTATGCATCATGAAGTTTATACATTTTAAAAATTTTTTTCTTTCTTTCTTAAATATTTAAGCACTTACACATGTTATATACTGTCACTTTCTGTTGTTTCTGTCATTCATCATGTGAATTTCCCCCGAATTTTGCAACACATTTTGTTTGATTTTATTTGATTTTTTTAATACACAGCTTGTATAATGTAATCATTTGGGCTTCCCTTTTATTGGACTAGTGTAACTCCTTCATGCAATAATGAAAAGAGCCATGCTGTGTAAAAAAATGAAATATGATGTGTAAGCATATAAAAAGTAGGTCATTTTCCTAGCTACTTGCAGAATTGGAGATGACAATGCCTAGAGAGATATTAGAACTAGCTGCTTTTCTTGCATAAGTTTTAGAAACGTGTGAGAAATTATTTTAACTTCATTAGTCTGTCATTTTTCTGTTCTTTCATGAAAATAGATGTCTGTTAGGTACATTTGATTCATTGAGTCTCTTAGTTTCATTCATTCCTTGTTTACTTTTTGTCTATATATCCTTTCAATTGGTGTGAGTTATATGGTGTAGTCTCCAACCTTTAATGATAGAGATTGATGTGTGATTTAAGCTTTAGCAATATTCCTTTTACAAATGTGAGTGCCCTTGTATTTGGGCAATAGGTTTTCAGAATTGAGATACCATCTTTTTCTTTTTTTCTTTGATAAGTATATAGTGTCCTTCTCTGTCTCTTTTGAATAATATTGTGTGAAAAATCTATTTTATTAGTCATTAAAGTTGCTAATCTGAGTTGCTTCTTGGATCTGTTTGGTTGAAAAACTTTTTTTTAGCTCTTTACTCTGTGGTAATGCCTATCTTTGTTTCTGAGGTGTGTTGCTCATATGCAGCAGAATGATAAATCCTGTTTTTGCATTCATCCTGTCAGCATGTGTCTTTATATTAGGGAATTGAGTCCATTGATGTTGAGAGATATTAATTAATATCAATAATAATTAATATTATAATAATTATTAATTATTAAAAATAATTAATATAATTTAATTAATTAATATTAAAACGGTGATGATTGTTATTTTCTGCTATTTTGATGTTCTCTCTTTCTCTCTCTCTCTCATGTGTGTGTGTGTGTGTGTGTGTGTGTGTGTGTTGTGTATGTGTGTGTTTCCCTCATTTTTACTGGCATGGAGTTATTTATTTCCTGTGTTTTCTTGGATGTAGTTATTCTCTTTGGGATGGAGGTTTCCTCTTGTATTTTCGGTTGGGCTGGTTTGTAGATAGATATTGTTTGAATATGAATTTGTCTCAAAGTACCTTATTTTCTAAATCTATGGTTATCAAGAGTTTTGCTGAGTATAATAGTCTAGGTTGACACCTGTGGTATTTAGAGGTTGTAAGATGTCTGTCCAGGTCTTTCTAGCTTTTAGAATCTCTGTTGAAAAGTCAGGTGTAATTATGATACGTCTGCTACTGTTTGTTACCTGCACTTTTCCTGTTACTGCTCTTAATATTCTTTTGTGTATTTGTTCTGCATATTTGTGTTTTGTTTATTCTTTGGCAATAGGCTTGTTTTTCCTGGTCCAGTCTTATTGGTGTTCTACAAGCTTTTTGCATGTTTATAGGCATCTCTTTCTTTAGGTTAGGAAAGTTTTCTTCTATGATTTTGATAAAAATATTTTCTGGGCTGTGGAGCTGGCACTCTTCACCTTTTACTATTTATGTTATTTTTAGGTTACAAAATTTCATGACATCCCAAATTTCCTGGATGTTTTGTGTCAAGAAGTTTTTAGATTTAATATTTTCTTTGATTATGCATCATTTTTTTCCTATTGTATTGTCCATGTCTGAGAGTCTCTTTTAGATTTCCTTTATTCTGTTGGTGGTGGTTACATTTGTTGTTCCTGTTCCCTTTCCTAATTCCCATCTCTAGGATTCCCTCAGTTTTTGTTTTCTTTATTGCTTCTATTTCCACTTTCAGATCTTGTACAGTATTATTTTTTTCTTTTAACTACTTAATTATATTTTTTCTGTATATTTTTAAAGGATATATTTTTCTCTTTAAAAGATGTCTTCCTGTTTGATTGCATTTTCCTGTATTTCCTTAATGGATCTATTCATTTCTTTTTAAAGGCCTATGTTGTCTTTATAAGATTGGATTTAAGGTCATTTTCTTGTTCTTCTGTTGTGTTAGGATATTCAGGGCTTGCTATAGTGGGATAGCTGAGATCTGAAGTTATCATTTTTGCCTTGGTTTTTGTTTATTTTGTTGTTTTGAGGGCCTATAGCCATTTGGATGGCTTTGGTCACTGGTTATTGCAGTTGAAGCAGGTAATGGGAGAGGTTATAACCTTGGTGGTGATGGTATGGCAGGCCATTTTTGGGTATCTTTAGGTTATATGGTTCAAAATCTATAGGTATGTGTGGTCCATGAGCTGTAGTCTGTTTGGTTCTGGAGTTGCAGTTCTGATAATGGTGGGAAGAGAAGTGGTGGGAGAATGAATATCTGCCTGGGTCAGCAGGCTGTTTAGAGCATCTTGACTTGTTCCAGAGGATCCAGTAAGCAGAGAAGATGAGTGGGAAAATGGACACTGACATGTATTGTTCAATATTTACAGGTCTGCAGAAGGTGGTCAGGTGTGTGTGTGTATGTGTGTGTGTGTGTGTGTGTGTGTGTGTTGCATGTGTGTGTGTCTGTGTTTGTGTGTGTGGTGGGTTCCCAGGTGATAGTAGGCTGCTTAAGGTAGATTGGTTTTGCTCCAGAGAATCAACAAGTAGGGAAGCAGCATCTATGTTCCTGCATGAGAAAGCCTTCATTATTCTGTCTAATAATCATTTTCTTTTAAGTGTAATAAGTTGTATGTTTCCTGTTGTTCTCTGAGCATATATTTGACCTTCAGTGTTGCCATTATAGTATATATGTGTGATTGTATGTGTGTGTTTGTGTCTGTCTGTCTGTCATCTGTCTGCCTATGTCTATATTTATCTTTATTGGTATGTATATGGTGTTGATTGGAATGGGTTCACTTATTTTACAAATTTACATTTTAGGACATATTTTAAAATTCCTTGGGAATACGTGTAATTGAAAGCAAATATTTATCTCTTGTTGCCATACATTATTTTCAGAATCTGAATGTAATGGTAATACATGTGCGTATAAAGAAGAAACTATTTTCTATGGATGGAGAATTGTTGGATGAAGGAATTGTGCCAGAATGAAGTGATATAAGGGGGTACAAGAATGGACCAAGGGAAGTGAACCAACAAGAACAAAGGTAAATATGCTCTACTGATGCTTGTTAATTTTTCATTAATTTCAAATAAATACTGAATCCATTTTCTAAGTTAATTTCTTGAAGTACATTTCATAATGATCTCAAATGAAAGTAAAATAAAAAGAATCACTATAAATTATAGATTCCAAAATCAATTAATAACATACAGTGCAAAAAGATGTGTTCATATTAACCAATATGTTTCCCTTGGGTTATTTAATTGCTTCCTCTCACAATGTACAGATGACATTGCAGATAAACTACTGAAGGAATTCTCCAGAGCTTGCCAGGTCCATATAATTTGCTCCATTTTTGCACATAATAGACTCTGAAAATCAAATACAACTCCATAATACAGCTTTGAAGAAATAAACTTTATATCATGCTTTATTCATCAATGATTTTATTTCAGAGATATAATTAACCATAAAGACTTTTTACCAGAGGATTAGCAAGGAGCCTGAAGCAGGGTGAGAAAAATTATTCAAAAATAAACATTAGATTAATATACTTTAATATTGTTAACTTCTTGGGATTTTGAGTAATGTCTATTATTCAGGCTTCACAGCTAGAGTCTGCAAAATATGTAGCAGATTTGATATTACCTATGAAGCAGAAAGAAATTATTGTCAGCTTAGACACTGATCCATATTAATGTTCATTCTTCACCTTTCTGTACACAGACTTGTGTGAGTTTGTGTCTGTAATCACACTTATGCCACATTCCATTTTCTTTATATCAGACTGACTGACCTGGCTGAATTAACCTTTTTTTTTTTTTTCAAGCTAACTGTTAAAGGTGACTGTACAGCAAAAAGTGTAATTCATGTCAATCCAGGTGAAGATGTATCCACTGTGACTTATTGAACAGTGCAAATATTATTTTTAGTAGCATCTAAAATCTAAGTTCTAACTGAATGAGAGAGAGAGAGAGAGAGAGAGAGAGAGAGAGAGAGAGAGAGAGACTTTTCACTGTTTTCACTGTAGGTAATATACAGATGGTTCCTATGTGCCATGCAAAGCTAAGAATAACTACTGAGCAGAATAACACTGTCATATTAGTTGATGCTATTAATTTAAATTTTGTTTATCTATCATAAAAGGTTAAAAAAGAGTCAACATAAAACATTCTAATAATGAAATAAGAAAAATGATTTTTAAATGATAAAATTTTCCAAAGTATTTTAACAGTCTCCGACTTTGCCTTATCCTTTAAAAAAAATCATAAATCTGCCTTAGCTATACGCATTTTAAATAAACATCATCTTGTGGCTCTTCAGTCTTCATATAGGTATATGACAATTTTTTCTCTGTTATCTGGCCTTGCATCTAATATTTTTTCCTTAGTATGTTTTAAAAATTACTTTGCATACATTGTATAAACATTAGCAAAACATCTGTTAGGCAAGAGAATGTTTATAGAACCAGGGTAAAGAAATATCTGATAAGTCATCTTGGAAAGAATTTGCATTTATTGCTGTATCAAAACCCTTCCTAGGCAATTAACAGTGGCCACCATGTTGACTATTTCAGATGTTGTTCAACAGCTTTTTTCCTTAAATATTACTTTGCATTATATTTGATATTTTATCTTTGCTTATCATTTACTGAAATTTCATAAATTCTTTTTCAAGACTTTATTTTCTTCCCTGAAGTAAAATTCACTTGAGTTTTACTCTAAGTTTTGGATCTTTTAAAATACAAATTTGGTACACATCACTTAGTTGTGGTAAAGTATTGGGATTTTATTTTATTGTGATTATAATAAAATTTGTCATTTTCCTGCTTAAAAAAAAGAAGAGAGATAAATTCAATTTGGTTAAATCTGTTCTTGGTAGGTGACAATGTGAAAATCTCACACTTTATTGAGTTCAGAAATGAGATGATAGATATGTTTTTGTGAGATATTGTTTTCCAGTTACTCAAGACTTGATTAACACATAGACAAAAACTTTTATTTAAAAATTTTGTGCAGAATATTTTGATCATGTTTTCTCTCCTGCTATATCTTTTCCCAGATCTTTTCTACTCATAGGACTTTTATGTGTCATCCCTTACCCTTCAACACACACACACACACACACACACACACACACACACACACACACACAGAGAGAGAGAGAGAGAGAGAGAGAGAGAGAGAGAACACACAAATACAACAAACCATCCAAAAAATTTAAAAGACAAATAATGCTCCAAATCCAACAAGTAAACAATAGTCTACTAAAAATCATAGCATTTTTTTTTTATATAGTCCAACTACTCATGGGCTTGGTACCTAGTCTGCAATGTGTTTGATATACCAATGAATCTGAGAATGCATTTGGAAAAAGTGATTCCCCTTTTATCAAAATATATCTATTGCAGGTTACTTCTTGGTTCTACATACACACTTCTCCCTAAGTGTTTGGCACCTCATCTGGCTTGAAGTTCTATAAGTTTTATGTGTGTTGCCCTAGTGTCTGTAAATTCATTTTTATATAAGTCCTGTTTTATCAGGAAGATTCTGTTTCCTTGGAGTCATCCATTCCTCTGGCTCTTGCAATCTTCCCAAATTCTTTCCACATAGAGCCCTGAAACCGGTAGAGTGGTGTGAGATAAAAACTTTTCATTGAGAAGAAGTTGTTCCAAAGTCTCTTACTCTCTGCACACTGATAGACACTACTTTCTATTTTTTATTAATTGGTTATTTTATTTATTTACAATTCAAATGTTGCCCCCTTCCTGGTCTCCCCTCTTTCAGAGGCCAATTCCATCCACCTTCTTTTTGCCTCTAAGAGGATGTTTTCCCACCCATCTACATAAACACTCCTGCCTTACCACTCCAGCATCCAGGTATGCTTGGCAAAATGCATTCACAAAACCAAAAGCTTCCCAGGACCCAAGAAGGATGACATTAGCAGAAATACCCAATAAAAGAGACATAGTGCCTGAAGAGACCACTTCTAGTAGACAGCATGGCCCCCAGTTGAGGGATGGAGAGACTCACCTAGTCCAAAAATTTTAAATCAGAGTTATTTCTGACTAAATTAAAAGTTAGGAAAAATGTAGCAGATACTGAAGAAAAAGACATCCAGAGAAACTACTTTTAAATTGCATAAATGGTTTATCAAAAATTCCATGTTTAAAAGCATACATATCGAGCACATGAAATTCACCTCAATGTGTAGACTATTTTAGAGAATTTTTAAAATCAAGTTACTCCAGTGACTATACGTATTTTGTTTATCTTTCTCAATCTTTACTTTGCTTACATTGCTTTCCCATTACTGCAGAGTATTGCTTGTTTGTTAGATGTCACCACTGAAGAACTTGACAGAAGTGACACACTTTCTCCTGCTGGGACTTACCGATGATCCAGGCCTGCAACTTCCTCTCTTTATTACCTTCTTCCTCATCTACATCATCACCCTTGTAGGGAACATGGGAATGATCCTGCTGATTCTCTTGGACTCTCGGCTCCATATTCCCATGTACTTTTTTCTTGGTAACTTGTCTCTGGTGGATATTTTTTACTCTTCAGCTATTACACCGAAAGTCATGGCCGGGCTCTTAATAGGAGACAAAGTTATTTCTTACAATGACTGTGCTGTTCAGATGTTTTTTTTTGCAGCCTTTATTACTGTTGAAAATTACCTGTTGGCCTCAATGGCCTATGATCGCTATGTGGCAGTATGTAAACCCCTACACTATGCCACCACCATGACTCCAAGTGTATGTATGTGTCTGATCATGGGCTGCTATGTTTTTGGTTTCTTTAATGTCTCAGTTTACCTTGGAGATACATTCAGTCTCTCTTTCTGTAACTCTAATGTGGTCCATCATTTTTTCTGTGATATGCCAGCAATCATGGCTCTCTCTTGTTCTGATAGACATGTTAATGAACTGGTACTTATTTATCTAGCCAGTTTCAATATCTTCTTTGCTCTCACAATAATCTTAGTATCATACATTATAATTTTTATTACAATCTTAAACATGCGCTCAGGAGCAGGATTTCAGAAGGCTCTTTCTACATGTGCTTCCCACTTTACTGCTGTTTTTATTTTTTATGGAACAACAATCTTCATGTATTTGCAACCAAGCTCTAGTCATGAAATGGACACAGACAAAATTGTGTCTGTCTTCTACACCATGGTCATTCCCATGCTGAACCCTTTAGTTTACAGCCTGAGAAACAAAGAGGTAAAGAGTGCATTCATGAAAGTGGTTCTGAAAGAAAAATTACTGTTATGATATTAACTTTAAAAATTTTGTGATGTAATCTTAAAATTCTTATGACATATTCTATATACAGTAGATTATATTATAAGCTTGATCTGAGTGCTTATTTTTGCCTGTGAATATCATTTTGTCCCCTGGACACGAAGGAGCAGTATTTTTAAAAGCATAATCTGGAAATTAGATAATTTTGAATTTTTGTGCTTGGGTTGTCAAAAACCTTTTTTTTTTTTTTTTTTTTTTTTTTTTTTTTTTTTTACCATTATTGATACATTCAAATATTTTCTTTTACTTTCTTTTCTGGTATACTGTTATAGTTAACAATCATTATCCTTTTGACTGATAGGATTTTTGACTACACATTGAAATACATATCTGGGGAAGTCCATTTTTATACACCTATGTTTGCTGGGTTTTTGTTTCATTGTCTATTAAAATCTAATACAAATCATTATCTTATTTTTTTTCTTTATATTCAGATATTAGTATGGACTTTGTATGGGGAGAATTTACTATTGAAATTGTCTATTTTTGAAATTATGTTTATTTGAATGTTTTTCTTTGCTAACTCCTCAATTTTTACACTTGTTTCTTTTTTTCTGATTTTACTTTTGACCATCCACATATTCTCAGTATCTTGTATTGTTTTCTGCTAACAGATATGCTGCTATGAATGTTTTGTAGTATATTCTACTATAGATCCATATGTTGTTCTGACCTCTACTCAGAATTTGAAATTTCATATACTTAGATAAATAGTCTCAGATAATAAATGTAAATGAATAGTATATTGCCTCCAAAACCTTAAAAGAATACAAAGAAGTCAGGAAAGTCTTTGTTTTCTAAGAAAGGTCTAATAAAACAATTTATACTTTATCTTAGATGAGCTATGTCAAATATCCCACACTATTTGGGTTTCTAAAACTTCATTTATATTGAAGATTATCTAATTTATCTTGAGTTGACTTTTTTCAACCTGTCATTATATGCCTTTCTTGTAATTCTACTGAAGTTTCTACATTTTGGTCACTAAGCTTATTTAGCTTATTTATCTTGACGTAGTGTAACTGTGTATAATTTTTAGATGGAAAAACTATGAAGTTCCCTGATATATAGTTGCTCAATGTAAAATCTGGTACTTCAGCTAGACAGGACACTGTGGGAGCATTGCCAGGAAAATCAAAGTAACTTCACTTTGTATCCATTGACATGGATGAAAAAAATTTTATCAATATATCTGCAAACTCAATACCTTAATATGTGTTGATTGTTAGAACAATGGAACCATAGCTCACAGAGTAGCTGTAACTTGAGTAAACAATTGATTAAGTAAACTTAATAATTCTCTTTTAAATTCCAAGTGTCATTGTTTTTCTTAGAGGTTAAGATGATGATTTAAATAGAACAATGTGAAATTACATATCCATTCTCCTTTTAACATTTCAATAGGGGAAAAAACTTCTGCAAACTTCTATGATTATTATTTTGCTTTTGACTTACTTTTTTCAGGTAATGTTAGTTCTAGTAACTTCTCCTACATCTTTACAATTTTCTAATTTTTCAAGTCTCTCCAGAAAGAAATAGAAGATGTCAGATAGTGGAAAGATTTCCCATGCTCATGGATTGATAGGATTAACATAGTAGAAATTGCTATTGTATCAAAAGCTATCTATATATTCAATGTAATCCCCATCAGAATTCCAACACAATTTTTTAAAGACATGGAAAGTGAAATTCTTAATTTCATATGGAAAAAAACTCAGGATAGTGAAAACAATTCTGAACATTATAAGAACTTCTGAAGAAATCACCATCCCATTACTGAGCAATAGTGATTTGAAAACTGCATGGTATTCATACAGAGATAGACAGGTTGATGAATGGATAGAGTAGAATTGAAGAGCCAGAAATAAAACCAAATACTTGTTGATGCTCAATCTCTGAGAAAATACAAACTATTCACCTCATTTAAACTGTACCCTATTTCTCTCAAACTCTCTCTCTCTCTCTCATATATATATATATATATATATATATATATATATATATCCCTCTTAGATTCATAACTTTTTACTTTTTAATTCGTTTTGTTACAGAAATACAAGCACACACAAATGAACACACATGCACATACATATGCATATACACATACACACATGAGTACACACATGACACTGTATTGTCACACATTTTACATACCCCTATAATCCATACATGCACATAGAAATAAAATGTCATTGTCAGCCTTCCCTTGTTGAGGCATATACTTTATATCTCTGGCTGATATCTAGATTGGTCTTTTTCACTTTGGAGAAATATGCAGCAGAATCCCCCCCAGGCTGTCAGGAGCAGGTCTGGTCCTCTCCAGGCTTGGGTCAGTGGGTCCTTCCATCTGACTCATATTGAACTATAGGAGATGGAGAAAGTCCAATGTTTTTGAAACAGAGACATTGAGGATTTTCTTTTGAAAAATTTGTGAATACCAACACAAAAATAATAAATTTCTCACAAACCTAATCCAAGAACACATCAAACCATTCACGATGATCAGGTAGGCTTCATACCAGGTATACAAATTTGGTGCAATATATGAAAATTCATTAATATAATACGCTTTGTAAACAAACTCAAAAGAAAAAAAATCACATGAACATCTCATTAGATGCCAAAAAATATTTGAAAAAATACAACACCCTTTCATGTTAAAAGTATTGGAAAGATCAGGAATTCAAGGCCCATACTTAAACATAATGAAAGTAATACACAACAAACCACCAGTCAATAACAAATTAAATGAAGAGATACTTAAAGCAATCTAACTAAAATAGGGCACAAGACAGGGTTGCCCACTCTCCCCATATCTCTTTATACTGTATATACTTAAAAGTCTAGCTAAAGCAATAAGACAACAAAAGGAGATCAAGGGAATACAAACTGGCAAAGAAGAATTCAAGGTATCACTATTTGAAGATGGTGTTATTTTTATACATAAGTTACCTAAAAACTTCTAGCAGAGAACTTTTACAGCTGATAATCAACTTAAGCCAAGTGGCCAGATATAAATTTAAATCAAACAAATCAGTAGCCTTCCTTTGTACAAATGAGGAACTCTCTGAGAAAGTAAATATGGAAACAACACCCTTCAAATTGTCACAATTAATATAAAATACCTTGGGGTTACTCTAACCAAACAAGTGAAAAATCTATATGACAAGAATGTCAAGTCTCCCAAGAAAGAAATTTAAGACCACAGAAAATGGAGAGATCTCCCATGCTCATGGACTAGTAGGATTAACAATAAAAATGGCCATCCTATCAAATGCAATCTGCAGATTCAATGTATCCTCATCAAAATTCCAATACAATTCTTCAAAACATGGAAAGAGCAATTCTCAATTTCATATGAAAAAAAAAAGCTCAGGATAGTGAAAACAATTCTTAATCTTAGCCAATTTATAGAGACCGCTGAACACCTGGACAGCCCCTATTCTACTGAACGTTGGAGCATCAAATCTTCAGCCTTCTGGCCCAAACTCATCTGACAGACCTTAGTGATGCAGAATTATTAAGGACTGATTACTCTGTCTAGGCAGATAAAATCAGTTGACTATTCTGCAAGTGTGTCCTTTTCTGGACAGTAATTTGTCTGTAGATGGAAAGAGGCAATTCTTGCCTAGTAGCTGTCTCACCACAACTGGAGTAATTCCAAAGATGCTCAATTTCTTCTTAGAATCCAAGACAGGGAGCTGTCAGGAGCAGACAGGTCTTTAATCAAAATGAACATTACTACAGGAATGTTTGTAACATCAATTCTGTGGACTTCTGACGTTTTTAAAACCAACTATCCATGTAAGGTAATCTGGACTGTTGTCTGTTAACTCCTCTCAGCTATTTCTAAATAAAATATGAAAAACACCCTAGTAATAAACTCCAATTTAGAAGCTATGCTCTGTGCTTCTGATAATTTCAGTTAACTCAGTCATTCTGGATTTCTGACGGGGTTGAAAACTTATAGTCTCGTAGCCAATCCTGGCTATTTACTTTAAGAGAAAAGAATTGAGTAGATGGTTTTCAGCTGACATTCATTCTAAAGCCAAGAAAAAACCCAGGTTCAGAACTAAATCTTTTAGTTAGGAGAGATGACAGAAGTTCTGGTTAGTCAACAAAATGATGGACTGGTTATTAGGACTAACTTGTACTTCACTGGTACAAATCGGCATAATTATGCTCTAATTGTATTTTAAAAGAAAAGTTTTATTTTAACAGGAAGGGTGATATGTAGGAGGAGATAAGGTGGGAGGAGTATGGAGAGGAAGAGAAGGAGTAAGGAGAGGAGGTTAAGAAGAACAGGATAAGCTAGGTGATGAGAGAGATAAAGAGAGAGAAATACAGCTCATTGCATATGTATAAAGAGAGAAAGAGGTGAGGGGACATGGAGGCAGATGTTCACCTGTCTCCACCAATCAAAGACAGCTGATATATCTAGGTTGAGTATTGGGTTATACTTCTGACTGAGCATTACCAAACTTATAAAGCCTTTGATTAACATTTTAAAAAATTGTATAAAAGCAAAAAGGAAAAGGGGGCATAGGATAGGGGTTTTCTAGGGAGGGGAAATGGGGAAAGGGGATGACATCTGAAATGTAAATAAAATATCCAACAAAAAATTAAATGTATGTGTAGATGTATTAAAAAAAAACTACAGTAAACAGAGAGCCAGACTAAGCAGTAGAGTCAAAAAAAAAAAAAGAAGAAATAAAATCTTTCAAAGAAAAATAAATCTGTTTATGTTCAGATTACTTTTGACCCTTTACTCACTAAGTCTAATGGAAGTAGTGCTAATGGAGAAATAGTCTATTCTTATACAATGTAGAAGTAAAAGTAATCATTTTTTGTGGATTGTTGCACAAAGTCCTGAGATGAGGAGCCCTAAAGTAGTACACTGAGGTAGTATTGCTGTTTGATGTCTGAAAGTAAGTATCGTTGTGGTCTTCATTAATAAAATGAAAGGGTTTTTTTTGTTTAGGTCTTAAAAACATTATTTATAAACTTGAGAAGTAGGATCTGGTAGGAGATTTTCACTATCCTTCCTATCTATCATTACACTCTGAGTGCTGAGATGGTCTGCTGGTAGGAAACCATTTTACCACCTCAACAGAATCCACTGGCGTCTCAATATTTTGGTGTAGATCCAGGGTCCCCTAGTAATTTTATTCCTGTCTATATTGGCTTCATTGTGAAAAAAATCAAGTGTTCATAGGTGCATAGTTTTATATCTGTGTCTTTGATTCCAGTCATCAACTTGTCTTTTTCTATACCAATACCACACAATTTTCTTACTATTGCTATGCAATACAGCTATAGATCAGGAATGCTGATACTCCCATACGTTCTTTTATTGTACAGGATTGTTTTAGCTTTTATGGGCTACTTTTTTTTATATGAAGTAGAAAATCATTCTACCATGGTCTGTAAAGAATTGTATTGGGATTTTCATGGAAATTGTATTGAATTTGGAAATATATCTTGGTAAGTTATCCAACAACACTTATACAGCTCATTGCATATGTAGAAGTAAAGCTGGTGCCCAACCAGAATTTATACACATACTGATTATTAATCATGGTACTTGTAAATACTCTGCTTATTACCAGAGAAAATAGGTAATCATTAATCCAGCTGTAAACACTTCCACTTATAGCAGTGACTTAACTGTGATATATTCTGTTGCAATAGTGCTACAAAATTTATGAGAGTAACCTATTAATCTTTGATTGTGTTTATGGCCTGTCCTATGAGATAAAACCATGTTTAATACCACTAGAGTGGCCAAGATATTGAGACTCAATAGGTCATAAGCCTAGGGGGAAACATAGTATTATTGTTTTCGTAGAGGCACATAACAATAAAATGACTCTGGATGACATAAATCAGTGCTTTACTCAGCTATCTTTAGGGACTCATTACAATTGATAATAACTAACACAGAGTACCACAACTGGACACTGTACAGAAAGTGAGAGACTTTGGAGTACTCAGTGCTAAGTAGGAGGTCTTACTAAATCTCCTTCCTTCAAGGCTTCAGAAAGACTGAAAGAGACAGAGGTCAGAGATCACTCCTAGGAAACAGTGTCTTACAGATACAAAATGATTGGTACACATATGAACTCACAGAGACTGGCAGTGTATATAAGACCTGAAGAGTGTTGAGTGAAATAATGTCCCAGTATGGATAAAGAGAAGTGAACACAGGGTCAAATCCTTAACCTGGAAGCTGTCTGCAGTTGATAACAATTGTGAAAGAATAAAACATTTTTAGTTTTCTCCAGTGGAGTCTCTAACCACTTTTCAGGGTAGGTCTCATGTCCAGGAGCAGTTGATCAACACTAAACATACTTAATGGTATATTTGAAGCCTCTTGGTCTCATTTTTGTCTTCTCTTCTCTTCTCTTCTCTTCTCTTCTCTTCTCTTCTCTTCTTTTTTCTTTCCTTTCCTTTTTCTTTTGTCCTATATTTGTCTTCTTTTTATACTTTTTAAAAGGTGTGTTTATTTGTTTGTTTCCTTGATTGTTTCTTTGTTTCTTTTTTTAAAGAGAGAAAGAAAGAGCATGGGATTATTTTGTTGGGGAAGTGAGGAGGATCAGGGAGGAGTTTGGTGAAAGAAAAAAGCTGATCGGAATGTACTATATGAAATCACTTTTCAATTAAATAAATAAAGAAACTTAAAAAAAAGAATGTTGGAAAAATGCAGAAGCTGCAAGTCTAGTTTATAATATTATAGAAGGAAGCAAAAATTTATTTGGGTATTTATATATTATTTTGTGAACAAGTTGTTTCTGGCTAGGTGGTGTTAGAAAATCAGTTTTAATTAAGAAGAGACTAGCTTCACTGAGGTGCACTCTTTGAAAAGTATTTCTTCAGGTGGCGCATGCCTTTAATCCCAGCACTTGGGAGGCAGAGGCAGGCTGATTTCTGAGTTCGAGGCCAGCCTGGTCTACAGAGTGAGTTCCAGGACAGCCAGGGCTACACAGAAAAACCCTGTCTCAAAAAATAAAAAACAAAAAACAAACAAAAACAACAACAACAAAAAAAAACAAAACAAAACAAAAAACAAACAAAAACAAACAAAAAACACAGAAGTTGCACTGCAAAGATGTAGTCCAGGCAGTGTCAAGGTTGAATGTCTATTGAATGCTGGTTATTGGTAATGTGAACAAAAACATATAAATACAAGTGTTATCACAACAGATAATTTTACAAACATACAATGTTATGCAAACATCCATCAACAAATAAGCTATGATAGCTGATAAATAAAATCAGTAAAGTTTCAAACTCAGTATGTAACTTCAGTCACACTTCTATGTAACAATAATGGATTATCTGAAATGGAAATCAAGAAAATAAGTTTACTCATAGTAATGAAAGTTTTTATAATGAAATCTGAAAACTACGAAACTTGAGAAGTGGACACAATGGAAAGGAAACACATCTTGTTTGCAAAGAATGAAATAATAATGTTTTGTCAAACCAACCTATAGCCTTCAAACTTTAATTTCTATCAAAATGCCATTGACACTCTTCAAAGAAGAATTAAAAATTTACACAATGCTTTGTGGAGCAAATTATTACTTGATGAAACCATGTAATCAATTAGTCACTTGGTTGCTAAAGATAATTTTAAAAAATTAAATAAGTATGCAAAAGATATATCTTAGACAAAGTTCACTGCAGTTGCCTGCACAGAGGCTAGGAAAAGCAAACATCCAGATCATTCATCGGTTGCTGATAGGATAAAAAATTGCGGAGTGTGAACACAATGGAACACTGTTCATGCTTAAGCAAATGAACTTCCATTTGGGGCAACATGGATGGAACTTGAGGTCATTGTGATAGGGACAAGGAATAAACTGACAAACAATTACTTACTGATTGACCTCATTAAGAATGTGTGGCACCTAAAATGTGGATCTCACAGAAGTTGAGAATTAACTAGTGGTGACAAGAGAATAAAGACAATAAGATGAAGGGGTATCAGAGATGTGTAGAATAGCTAATGGTATAATACATTAGGATATGCATTGTAATGTTTTTACTGATACATTGAAGAAGGCATTTTATTTTAAAGAGATAATAGTCACTTTGATCTCCACAGGCAAATTAATTGCCTCTTTTGTAGAATGTTTAGGTGTATGGGTTACATATTCTCTGGAGGGAAATCTCTAGAGACTTTTAACTCTCTATAATTATTCTAGTTTTCTATGCATTACCGAAAGTGACTCAACATCATGCATTTTATAAAGAAAGCACAATTTTTCCATTGCACATTCTTTGTTTGTATGAACTTTAATCATTTTGAGCAACCAAGAGCCTTTTCCTGACTTTATTATTTGCTGTCAAGCTTCCATCATGGTGAGCAAAGAGATTCAAGAGAAAAAAATTGTGATTTCAATGATAACATCTCTGTACAATATTTTATGGCCTTTTATTTATTATTTATAGACAATTTTTAAATTGTGAGAGAAAAGTGATGTATCTTTTACAAGAATGGCTCTTCCAAGGATATAGAAAAAAGTATGAGTTATATTTAAAATTTGGCCACTGTTGATATTCTTTCCAACATTCTACCGTGCTTTACAAAGAATTTTTATCCCTTCTCAAGAAAGAATACCTAGTAGTATTTACTAAATATAATATAACTGAATTAATGACTTCAAAACCACTTTCTAAACTGTATATTCTTCTTCTCATAGTTAAGAAACATACTACTTTCAAGTTCCAAGATTATTCAAGTGAGAAGTATAATTTATGCAGCTGTATTGGGAAATGTTTTTCAACTGTTTGAAGATAGAAAGAGATGTTTTTAAGAGACTTATCTGGAAACAGAGGTAAAAATGGAGCATAAATATTAAAATATCTATCACAGATTATTCAGAGATTCATTGTATGAGTCATGCCTCCTAAAGTATTAATACATGTAAAATAAATGATATTTTGATTGATTAGTGACTATCTTGTGTACTGTATATTTGAATTTCATTAAAGGTTTGAAACACACACAAAAAGACAGACATATAGAGACAGAGAGACAGGGAGACATTGAGACAGAGATGGAGAGATGGAGAGGGAGAGGGAAAGGTAGAGGAAGAAGGAGGAGAAGGAGGGAAAGAAAAACACCCAAACCCTGATTAACTAATCATCTTGCATGTGGGCTATACTGACGCTATAGTTGCAGTTCACATAAGGAAATATTAAATATGGTCACTTCATTAGAAAAGTTTGAGAAGACGGAATGCATCAGTACTATTGGTATAAGTAATAAATTCTGCAAGTAGTGTGGAATTTTCCATCTCTCAGAATCCATGATATTTGACTGTGATATGGCAGTTGCAGAAGAAAGATTGAAAATTAAGAGTAATGAACTCTTTTGCCCAGATGAAAATGAGAATTTCAGAAAGTATTTTTTTAAAAATAGGTTGTTTAAATGTATTTCAGAAACCATATGCTTATAGTAAGATAAGATAAATTCTGAAGCATACAGTCACTGACACCAAATTCTAAGAGACGAAAAACTGGGCTTCAAAATATCAACATGTCATTCATGACAAATGAACCTCTGCTTTACTATTATTGACCTTGTTCAAAATGTGGTATTTATTGTCATATCCTAATAGCAACATGTCAGCCTTAGTCACCAGTAGTAAACACTCAAATGTCAACTTTTTATTATATACTACTTTGTTCCAGCAATGCTAACTAAAATTAAGTCTCATTTATTGTCTTCATGTTTCAGATAGAAATATGATGTTGAAAGATAAATGTCAGATATTTGCTACAAGGACCTGAATTCTCTTCTGCATACATCTGGGTATATACATTAATTTGATTTGCCTCTGCAGTTGAATTACTCTCATAATCTCCCAGATACTTTAGTATTTAATCATTCATTGAAATGTAATATTATTCAGTAGTTAACTCCTTTTAAATCTTAGTTTATAATCATAAACATGCATGAACGCACAAGTAATAACCATGAGTTAGTGCAGCAAAAGGTCACAAGTCAAAGAAGGATCATTAATTAATTCTTGGTGACTTTTTTCATTAAAAGAGAACTGATGTAATTTTTTAGGATTCCATTGACTTGGTTATAACAGCGTATGAAGTTAAAAATTATTGTGAAAAACATGTTAAACAGACTAGTAACCAAGTTAATTGCTAAGTGCTGAAATTGAGTCAAAGGTTTAAATTTAATTTAACTTAAATCTACTTTAGACCTACTTAAAGCCTGAATTAAAGTTAAATGTGATTACAGAAACAAGATAGCAACCAAGAATCCTGCCACTACTGATGAATTACTGTTTCTTGTGTTAATTAATTTATAGAAGTATGAAGAACATCATTAGTGAGGTTATTGTGAGGGCACAGCAAAAGTATCCATAGCAATGTTTTGACAGGTAAGCAAATGAAAATGTGAGTTTTAACTGTAATTAGGAGAAATGAGTTATCAGATATGTTCATCTACACTAATCATTTTCATCAAGTTATTAAGTTGTTTATACATCTGTTTTAAATTTATAAAATGTCAGTGTTATGGATGTGATCCATATATGGTGCTATGTTAAAACATTGTCTTTAATTTTCAAGTTTAGTCATTTTGAAATATTGTAAGATAAAACTTATAGCTACAATGACAGAATACATATCATCCTCATACCTTCTAATTACCATTTCATTTCTTTATCACATTGAACTTTTTAATTTTTTTTATTGCTGCAGAGATTGTTCAACATGATGGAGAACAGGACAGAAGTGACAGAGTTTCTCCTGTTAGGACTAACCGATGACCCAACCCTACAGATTCCACTCTTCATCACATTTCTTGCCATTTACACAATCACCCTGGTGGGGAACCTGGGGATGATGCTGTTGATTCTCATGGACTTTCGGCTTCATACCCCCATGTACTTTTTTCTAGGTAACTTATCTTTGGTAGACTTTTGTTACTCTTCAGCAGTCACTCCAAAAGTCATGGCTGGTTTTCTTGTAGGAGACAAGGTCATTGCCTATAATGACTGTGCTGCTCAGATGTTCTTCTTTGCAGCATTTATTACTGTGGAGAATTACCTGTTGGCCTCAATGGCCTATGATCGCTATGCAGCAGTATGTAAGCCACTACATTATACCACCACCATGACTACAAGTGTGTGTATATGGCTGATCATTGGCTCTTATATCATTGGTTTCCTGAATGCCTCCATCCACATAGGAGGTACATTCCAGCTCTATTTCTGTGAGTCTAATGTTGTTCATCACTTTTTCTGTGATATTCCTGCAGTCATGGTTCTGTCTTGTTCTGACAGACATGCCAGTGAGCTGGTTCTTGTCTACATAGTGAGCTTCCACATCTTTTTTGCCTTTATAGTTATTTGGATATCTTACATGTTCATTTTTGTCACCATCTTGAAGATGCACTCAGCTGTAGGACATCACAAGGCTATATCCACATGTGCCTCCCATTTTACAGCAGTCTCCATTTTCTATGGAACTAGTATTTTTATGTATGTACAGCCCAGCTCCAGTCACTCCATGGACACAGATAAAATTGCCTCAGTGTTCTACACCATGGTCATCCCCATGCTGAATCCTTTGGTCTACAGCTTGAGGAATAAGGAGGTGAAGAATGCATTCAAAAAGATAATTTTAGAGACAACCTGATCTTTATGACTTTGAGTTCTCACTTCAGAGACTCGTGATACTTGTATTCATTCTTTCCTAATATTATCAAGTTATTGGGTTATGTTTAAAATATATCTTTTGTACAGGTTCTAGAAAACATTGCTTTACAAAAACAAACAAGAAAAGTTATGTTCAGGAATACATATCTGAATGAGAATGTCTAAAATACTCAATAGTTGCTTATATAAACTTTGAATCAGAATATTTATGAATTCACTTATTTTTTTCTGGCATTTTGCACTGAGATGTTAATATAAAAGCATATAAGTGTACAAAGGCCATGATCCAGCCTAGTGAGTCACTGTGACAAGAACTCTCATACCCTTACACACGTAGAATTGTGTGGCTCTACCTACTTATCAAAGATGATTTTTTTCTGGAACAGAGGATAATAGAGATGACACCAATTGGACTAAGTGCTGAAAAGTGACTGTGGAGTGCTCATCCCTAAATGGGATACCTATAACAACCCCTAATTTATTTAGAGGATGTATACTTGTAGGTTGTTATCCCAATAGATAATCCCACAACTGTACACGTATGGGCAGAAGGCAAAAAAACTTAACTCCAAACCAAGAACTACAGGCAACTAGGGCTGAGAGAGTGCAAAAAAAGTTCTTTGGAGAATGAGGCCCTAGTCATTCAATATAATGTGGTCCTAAAGTTGCTTAAGCAAAAGATACATTAAATGATGCAGTTTTTATGGATATGTATAAATATATGTTACAGTAGTAGCAATGACAACAACAACAACTATGATGATGATGATGATGATGATTGTTGATGATGATAATGAAAGGTGAGGGGTGCTATGTGGAAGTAGATATGATTAAATTTCACTGAATAAATGCATGGAAGTCTCAAACTCTGAAAATAAATTTCAATATCGAATATAAACATTTAAAATAATTTGTACTTCAATGACACACAATTATAACATCTTAAATATTTTATTTAAATAATAGATACTATTAAGTTTTGGAGATTGGCAAGTCCTAATTTGAAAGATTGAACCTCTGTAAATACACATGAAAACTCATTGTTAAGTGTAATATGAAAGCCACTGTCAGAGTTAAAGGGGAGCATTTTAGTATAATGAATGATTAAATGAACTGTTAAAGACGTCTATTTTGTTCAGAGGGAACAGCATAAAGTCTTAGTCTGGGTTCTGAGTGATTATATGATGGGTACTCTATTATGGAGGCCAAGTTCTCTAAGTTACCTAAAATGCTCAAATGGAAGTTTAATCTAAAAATACCATGTGTGAATATATAGAGATCACTTTGGTTTTTGCATCAGCCACTTGCAGAATTGGACTGGATTCAGCAGCCTCAGCAGCACTGTCAAAAGAGTTAAATATTTTTTCCAGGCTAACTTCAAGATATTCATGTAATGTGTTCAAGTGTTAAAATGGCAATCAAATGCCTTACCTCATTTTCCTTCCCACACAGAAGATAAGAAGTAGCCAGGCAAGTTATGCTCTCTAATTTGAGAAAAATTTCAAAAGTATCATTTGTAGTGTAATGGTTGATCTGTCCAATGACAACACATTTTGAGTAGAACACATGTAGACAACATACATTTATTTCTTTGATTTTAGAGGCTTTGAGGTCCAAATCAAGTTGCCAACAGGTTAGGTGATGGCACTTTTCTTATTGGTAATCTTTTTGCTCTAATTTCTCATGATGGAAAGCAAATGTATAGAAGCTGTGAAGTTCTCACAGGAGAGAATTCTGTGTCCTTATAAAGTAGAAGAAAGAAGGACAAAAGGAGCCTATGTATTTTCTCAGTCCATCTATATGTGCATTGATCTATGATTATGTGGGAAGGGTTTCATTGCCTCCTATGAGAATGAGACATACTGCTTGCCACACTGAAGGCAACTTTGCCTACTGAGCAGCTATTCTGATGGCCTCATTTATTAATGAAGTAAGTTTGAGTCTTAGGTTCCAACATATAAACTTTTAGAAAATTCATGATTTCAAAGTATAACACACATTTCCTGATATCTTTAGTTTACTCTATTGTTAGCTCCCAATAATCATGTTTCATGCTTTAATGTTGATAAGTAATAATATGGCTTGCCATGCTCTCTTTCCCAATGAATATAGATTCATTAATGCTTCATACACTTTTGAATGCCAATCCCTTAAACACAAAAAACAATTTAGAATGAGTTCATCTCTAAATGTATGATCCTCAAGTCCCAAACTTACAGTCAAATTCTGGATAAGTAGTGATATAAACACCATTAAAATCTTTATTTATTTGTTATAAAGAATCAGCTCTTCTGGCAATGGAGTATGAAAAGTAAAAAAAAAAAAAATTAAATGTATAGCTACAAATTTTAAAAAAAAATTTAAAAAAAAGAGAAAAGTTCACATATGCAAATATACCAGAATGCTCAAGGTCAAGTTAAGCAAATGCTGCTGAAAATTCATCTTACACAACTACATATTCTGTCTTCACGTTCTTTAGTCATGAACAATATATTTATGTATTTTATTTTTAATAACAGATTAATAATAATACATTATATACTACTAAAACTACTGTGGAATTACTTAGTTTTAAGTTGGCCTTCACAGTTATTTTCACCAGTATTCATAATTCATATTAGAATTTTATTTTAAAACTATTTTATTTTTCAAGAAATTTTTATTATTTTAAGTGACTGTGTGCACATTTTTGTATGTGTGTATGCATTTGTAGATCTGCATGTGTGTATCTGTTAGTGTGTAATTATTTGTAAGTTGGTGCTTGTAACAGTAGAGACCAATGGCATCACATTTCCTAGATCTGAAAATATGGGCAATTGTCATCTCCCTGACATGTTTGGGACCAAATTTGATCTTCTGCCAGAGCAATAAGTGCATTTAATACTTGAACAATCTGTTTACCCATCTGAATTTTGATTTTTAACTGATACATAATAATCAAGTATACTTCCAATGCATGATATGTGTACTTGAGTTGATTTTTCAGATATTTCTATTCAATCTAATTGAACATTAGAACATTTCTTGTGGAACCAGGCACCAACTTTGAAGTTTAATTTGACCTCCACTTCAAACATCTTCATTTGTCCAATGTGCTTGAAGGTCCCTTGTCTGAGACCTTGAACATAATTTCTACAACTTATACAAGAGAATCTCAACTATATTGGTGTAGGTATTGTGTGGAATATATACAAAGGACTCTATGCAGAAATCTACACCACAGTTCATGGGTACAGGAATATATTTTGTATGTATGTACTTTTTTCAACTGAAACACCATAGATGACACAACGCAATTAATATGAGACTATACAACCTTTCCCAAGTCTTTAAATCATGTTTTATTTATTGTCTGATAATTTCATCTACTGGTTTAATGTATCCATCTACAATTACCATCTACCATTACCCACAACCTCCCTCCAACCCCTCCCAGAGCCTCTCCCCTTGTCTCCCAACCTTAAGACCTTCTAATTCCACTGTCATTAATAACCTCCTGGGTTCAATTAGAGCTTCCCATGGCCACATGGGTGCTCACAGTTTTATTGCTTTTTTTCATAAAATGGAGAACAGGAGCTCTAGGTATTCCCATAAAGGAAATCTTCAGAGGAGTTCAGGTCTATAGTTTTTCTAGTTCTTCATGCATCCTCATGTTAAATAACAACATATATGATGTCATTTCTCAAAAAAGTTCATCTACACATTTGAATGATATTCGGTGTTATCACTTTCATGGCCACCTCTTGATAGAAGATTTTCTGTCAATCTTCCTGTGTGGTTAAAGAAAAACACTCAAAGGTAAATTTTATATTGAGAAACTGTTAATTGGTATTCTGTCATGTAGATCTTTCTTCTTTTACTTAAGTCATAAGGAATAAATTATACGAGATGTATAATCTTCTCATTTTTGTTTTGTAATTATGGCCAGTGCATGTCTCTCCCTTGAAGGATGAAGACTTAATAGAGGTTCAGAAGTCAATACATATTTCTGACCTTTCCAGTGTTTGTGTCTCAGATGAAAGTGATAGTTTACTGCCTGAGAAAGAACTGCATAACAGGCATTCTATGAGTGACCTTATTATGTCACATTCACACTTTTGGATTTACTGACCTTTATTTCCAAGAACTGGTAGTATTATACTTGTTACATAATCATTGGCAGTGAGACTTGTAGATCATAGAAAAAGAGAATGACAACAACACCCACTGTGAGCTATGTTAAACTTAGAAAGGATCATGGAGTTTCTTAAAACAAAACCTGGAGGGAGTTATGTTATGAATGCAAAAAGTTCCATTTTAGGGAGTTTACATATTTTCTTAACACATCATGTGCATTGACCAAAGAGTACAACATTCTGAGTCACTGTGATTTTTGTTTATTTCTTATTTATATACCTATTATTGACAATAAAGAAACATACAGAAAACTAAGAGAGCAAGCTGATTCTTTTTAAATTTCAAAAGCAACTGTAAGTTTCATGTTGATCTTATATACATTTTAACAATTTACCTATAATCACAGATTTGATCATTACATTTACATATTTTGGATATGATAGAATTTTATGAAGATACAAGGCTTAAAATAACTCGAATTTTATTTCAAAATAAATACAAAATTTAGAAGATCTGATAAATTTTTAAATACTCAGTTTCTTCGGTGGTTAAACAACAAAAATGACATTAGTAATATGCTATTTACACATTGATCCTTTGTTAATTGTGAATTATAGCATTTTGTGAAAATAGTTCTAGTAATAGCTTAGTACATAAAATTTCCAGAGTTTCATAGGATTTGTGGTGGTAAATAAGAGGTTGTTTTAGGTAGATATAATTTCAAAGGCTTCAGTTGACAAGGCCTTTTGTTGCAGTTATTCTCAAAACTGCAGCAGGAGGATAGCATCATCCTAGGATTTGGGGATCAACCAAAGTGAATTGAAAGTCTCAATATCTAAGAAAACAAAAATATGTAAAAGTTGAAACATGGTTAATATATGAAAACTGTGTCATACCAAATGTTTTTGCTAAACAGAACACTCTTGTAAGAGATTTATAAGAGAAATGCATTCCTATAATTGGTCAATTGTATATTGGTCTTAGTGATTTTGGTATAGTGTGACAATATGAAAGAAAACATAAGTAGACAGAGAATACTATATGTTCAAATGAAAGATGTCTTTAAAGTAAGAATTTTAAGAAGACTGAGTCTCAAGGAAAAAATGTAACAGCAACAGTGTATTCAGTGTATTCAGAGGAAGTGGGAACATTCTGGAGGGTATAGACACTCAAGGAAGAAAAGGGTTACTATCACCTGCAACTAAAGCCCTCCTTGGTAGCCTCCATGTAAATCAAATCAGAATCAAAACAAGACCATTCTCTTATCCAAACCTAAAATGAAAGCTGACACAGAGGAGCTCAACTCCAATATATTTCTGTCTTTTATATTGTCTTCTTGGCTTCTTACAGTAATCATTTATGCTAGCTGGGTTATACTAATTTTTTTTTGTTAGTCAGGGAAGGCAGATAAGGACCAATGAATCCTAAGTAGTGAATGGAACAAAGGTTTGCATCTGCAATGGTTGACTATGTATATGCTTATCTCTCAGAACTGTGTCTACAAACGTGAGTTATCCTATCACATCTACTTATCTTAAAGATACGCTACAGTCCTCATCTAGAAACTCAGTATCTTCTGTTTGCCTTTTATTCTCATTGATTAAACACTTTAGAATAACCTCAGAAGGAAGCGTGAGGATAATTTTAGTGGTTTTTGAAACACAAGTACAGACAAACAGCAAATTTAGCAGCTGCTGATAACAGGGAGATGAAGAGTATGGATTGAGAACACTTTTTGCTTTTTAGTTAGGTTCAAGAAAGATAGCATATTCAGAGTGGTAGTCCACAGAGAGCTGTATGCAGGAAGAGGAGGAGGAGGCAATCAGAGAAAGAGTGAGACATCCCAGAGTTTTTAATAACATTTGTGGAAATTTTGGCATGTAATAAAATGCACATAAAGAAAAGAGAAAAATATGCTGAATACCAAGGCACAAAACAAAGCCATAGATTTATGTCCAAGGACAAAATATCATACCAGAAACACATACTGAGAAATAAAAAGAGAATCCCTTAGCTCAAATAATGCTGCATATTTACCAGAGTGGACGGGCAATTGTATCTTAAGCTATTTCAATTTAATTACAATTCAGTTTGGACTCTGAATCTTGGGAATCAGTATGTGGTACATATTGGCATGTGTCCAAGACGAACTGTGATATTTATACTTAAGTAATATGAATAAATTATTCAATTTTGTACTTCACAATTTACATGAAAATAATAATCACCAAATTCTAATATCATTGGGAGAATACTTGGAATGGATATATAAAATTGATGTCTAGAAATGTCTTTGGAAAGTAGCAACAGAGAATGTGAGCTTCTGCTGAGCTCAGAAGTAAATTGAGATATCACCAACACATAACTTTTATCAAATTGTTAAATAATCTCAATACTATATGTAGTCTATAAATGTGAAAATCATCTATTAATAGTCTTTAAACTCTAGCACATGTAACCCTCTATAAAATTACTACATCAAATTAGATTTGGGGAAAGATCTATCCTAGAAAATTGCAAAGTATAGATTTTGCTCAACTAAGTCATATGTCCACCCACAGTTATGCTTTTCTATTTTGATTCAACATTATCATTAAGTTTCTCTTTTCCAATGTTTATAAACAATCTCATGATTTATAGGTGACACCGATGGAGAACAGTACAGAAGTGACACACTTTCTCCTGCTGGGACTAACTGATGACCCAGGCCTACAGCTTCCCCTTTTCATCACATTTCTCCTCATCTATACCATCACCCTGGTGGGAAATCTAGGGATGATCCTGCTGATTGTCCTGGACTCTCGTCTTCACACACCCATGTACTTTTTTCTAGGTAATCTGTCCTTGGTTGATTTTTGTTACTCCTCAGCTGTCACACCCACAGTCATGACTGGGCTACTAATAGGAGACAAGATCATTTCCTATAATGACTGTGCTGCTCAGATGTTCTTTTTTGCTGGCTTTGCTACTGTGGAAAATTACCTGTTGGCCTCAATGGCTTATGATCGCTATGCAGCAGTGTGTAAGCCACTACATTATTCCTCTACCATGACTACCACTGTGTGCATAAGTCTTTCTATAGTTTCCTATGCCTGTGGTTTCCTGAATGCCTCCATCCACATTGGGGACACTTTCCGTCTTTCCTTCTGTAGATTTAATGTGGTCCATCACTTTTTCTGTGATGTTCCAGCAGTCATGGTTCTCTCTTGCTCTGATAGACATGTTAGTGAGCTGGTTCTTGTTTATGTAGTAAGCTTCAATATATTTTTTGCTCTCTCAGTTATTTGGATATCCTACATATTCATTTTTATCACAATCTTTAAAATGAAATCAAGTGCTGGATATCGAAAGGCTGTATCCACTTGTGCCTCACACTTCATTGCAGTGTCAATTTTCTATGGGACAATCATATTCATGTATTTGCAGCCCAGCTCCAGTCACTCCATGGACACTGACAAAATTGCATCTGTGTTCTATACCATGATCATCCCTATGCTGAACCCTCTGGTCTATGGCTTGAGGAACAAGGAAGTTAAGAATGCATTCACAAAAACTTTTCAAGTGGCAAAGTAGTCTGTAGTGTTTTGCTTTTAATGTTTTAGGATAAAAGATAATTACCATTTTTCATCTACATGCAATTAAATTCCAGAATGGATTCTCATATTTCTGTAAATTTACTACATAGAAAATATACTGTATTAGAATCACATCTCTGATATTTGTTTGTAGGTTTTCTTGACAGTACTTCTGTGAATAATATATATGTATTGTTTAGTGAGTTATTTATTAAATTTTATCTTACTATCAGTAAAATTTAGAAAAGTATTTTCAAAACTGAACATAATCATGCATTTATGTATTTGATGTTCTTTGACTCCAAAGAACCTTTAAGAAAAATTTTTATGTTGACACTTTCTGATTACTTTCATCTTGTTTTAATGCCGTTTTTATTACTGCATTAATTGTTCAATGATAAATTGTAGAGCTTGCTTTTTCTAATACAAAATGTGTAAGGAGTCATGTATTACCTTTGTAATAAAACATTGTAGAACAGCCCATAAAAGAATGCTGGAATTTTACATGATATTTTGCTGAGTGATTAGATCACAGAGATTCAATCTGCCTTTTAGACATTGAAGTCAGGCACTTTTAAATATATTCCTACTCTGTAGACAAACTGTACTTACTAAAAAGTGATGGTTCTAAACTTACATTTTTAAGTTCTGCGAAATAAATTAGAAGGATATTATCCATACTGGAGTTTCTGAGCTCCACCCTGGATTCAGAGGATGACCTATATTTTCAGAAAGAGAGACAGAGAGAGAAAGAGAGAGAGAGAGAGAGAGAGAGAGAGAGAGAGAGAGAGAGAGAGACAGAGAGACAGAGAGACAGAGAGACAGAGAGACAGAGAGGGAGAAATATTATTCCTGGCTAGAGGTCATTTTTTGTGATCTTTTAAATAAATCTTGAATATAATTTTATTATTGTTTGAGAGAAAAACAACAGGTCAGACAAGTTGAGAGTCTTGGCAGCTGTCTAGGAGATGGTAAAGAAGAGCAGCAAAAGAGAAAGCCAGGCTGTTTGCAATGATGAACAAGAAATAGAGGTGTGAATCTTCAGAATGAGAACTCCTACATTATCAGGTGAACCATACTTAGCATCCATGAACACAAGCATGCTTCACCAGGCTTACATCAAGTACAGATTGCTAGAAGCACAAACATCTTAATACTATAGAAAATATGCTCACAAGAGTGAGAGTCAGTTAATGAAATTTTGGGCCATTGTAGCCTCTGTCCTTTCTCTTAGGTCATTTTTCTAGTACAATTCTCTCCAAGCTTGTATATGGCAAGCTTTTGTCATAGATTCTCTGCCAGTTATAAGAAGCCTAGAAACAATTTCAAGTTTTACTCTGTGATCTGACCTGAACATGCTCTATATGTTGTAGGAAGTCTAGATGGCCAAAGGCATCCTGTTTTTCCTTGTCAACCAACTTTTCACATGTTAGTCTTTATATTTGGGCCTTCAGGCTTATTTCTCTGTTATATCAGGCTAGCTCTGGCTCTATGAGTCCCCATGCAACATAGGTGCCAGAGGCCACAGACCAGTTGATGTATGCTATTAAATTGGTGGTTTAGTCTATGGGAACTCTGAGGGTTCCAGGTTAGTTGATACTGTTGGTATTCCTACGGGGTTTTCATCCCCTTTAATCTTTCCTGTGGGGAGCCAACAGAAGGTGGCTATCATCCTTGTAGCCATCTTGAGCCATATGCCCTGACAAGGGACTTGTTTATAACAGCCTACAACAGCTGAGCACACTCTGATAACATCTTGTTTTAGATACCCAGGATTTTCCCATGATTGTATGAGACTTAAAGGTGTGATTTAGAGATAAGACCTAAAGGCATGACTTAAGGGCATGACTTAGAAGTGAGACATATAAAAGTCGAGAGGCAGACAGAAGAAAGTGTTAGACACTTGAGACAGAGAATTAGACAGTAGACACTTGAGACTCGAGACAGTCAACTAGGGATTAGACACTTGGACTTGGAAGAGTACTTGAGACTTGAGACTTGGAGGTGGAAACTTGGAACTGTGAAAGAGACTAGCAACTTAGAACTGGAATTAGGACTTGAGACTTGGTGATAGGAACTAGGGACTTGGAGAGAAGAAGAGAGACTGAAGAATAAATGGAATTGAATCACACTCTGTCTGGTCTCCATTCTTCATATCCTTCCTCACTCTCTCTCTTGCTGAACCCCTACCTGTGGGCCTGAGCATCTTGTGGCAGTATGGGCTCTAACAACTTAGCACCCAAGGACTTTGGCAGTGGGGGTTCCAACACTGACAAAGCAGTCCTCAACATTTTTGGCCCCCAAACATGGAGCAGCTCGGGCCGCAACACCTTCCTTCCCCTAACTCTTCTGTAGTGGTCCCTGACCACAGTCAAATATTTGGCTGTAAGTATTTGCATCTGTCTCAGTCAGTTTCTGGTAGTGTTTCTCAGAGGACAGACATGCTAGACTCCTTTCTGCAAGCAAAACACAGCATCAGTAATATGTCAGGGTTTGGTGACCACCCTTGGATTAAATTCCAATTTGGGCTGATCACTGGATGGCCTTTCCTTCAATCTCCACTCCATTTTTTTTTTCTTTATTTCTCTTAGGAACAAGTCTGGGTTAAAAGTTTTGAGGTAGTTTGGTAACACTATTCCTCCACTTGGGGCCCTGTCTGTCTACTGGAGGTGGTCTCTTCAGGTTCCATCTCTCCACTGTTGAGCATTTCCACTAATGTCATTCCCATTGAGTCTTGGAGTCCTCTCACATTCCAGTTATCTTGGAGTTTCTAGAGGTGCCTCCCTGCCCTCACCCTCAACTGGAGAATATTTCCTTTCACTCTCCTAACCCCTCTGAGCTGCTTCTCTCCTGTTGCCATACATAACTCATCCTGTCCTCCTCTTCCCCTCCTCTCTCCCATTCAGGTCCCTTTATCTCTTTGCCTCCTGTGATTATTTATTTTCTACTTCTATGTGGGATCGAAACATGCTCATTTGGGCTTTTCTTCTTGTTAAATTTCTTAAGGTCTATAGTTGTATTATGTTTATTCTGTACTTTTTTGTCTAATATCTTTATCAGGGAATACATAACATGCATGTCTTTCTGGGTTGGGTTATTGCACTTAGGATAATATTTGCTAGTTCCATCTATTTGCCTGTAAAAGCCTGTAAAAGTCTGTAAAACATAATAATGTTCTCATTTCAATAGCTAAATAGTATTCTATTATGTAAATGAACCACATTTTTTATATCCATTTTTCTGTTGGGAGAGATCTGGCTTGCTTCCTTCTTCTGGCTATTACAAATAAACCATAAATGAAGATAGTAGAGCATGTGTCTTGTTAACTATTGGAATATCTTTTGGGTATATACTCAGGGGATATCATAGTTTGTATCTGTATTAAAATTTATATTATAGAAAGGGCAATAGATTTATCTTTAAGTCTTATTGCAAGAAGAAAATACAGAGTAGGGAAGAAATCTGAAACAACTTTTCATATATCTTAGATCACTTTCTTAGACCATACCTTAAGTTTCTCAGACCCTCATAATTTACTTAAGCTTCCATATACACAGACCTTAAAATATTTCCTTAGACTATTATAACTTGTATTTGAAGGTTTTTGTCACATAGCTTTTACATTCTCAGACCTTCATAACTTGTATTTACATACTTTAAGATATTTTCTTAAGCTTTTACTATTTCAGACCTATATAACTTGGTGAGTAGCAAAGGGGGGTTATATAGTGAAGGTAGGGTTAACTTGTTGGCATATATTGTCTGTTGAGGTGAGAGTAGGGTGGATTTGGGGAAAGGATAGGAAGGATTCAGTATTAGAATGATGTATTTGATGTAAGTAGTGAATAATTTTCTTTGTGGGAGAAAGGATAGGTATGTTGTTATCTAGACTATGTAGTAAAATAACTTGGAGAAATGTAGGCTAAGTTGTAGTGGATGAAATGGTTGCTTGATAGGCTGTCATGTTGTTATGATTATTATGACAATAGATTAGTCACTGTGATGTACTAAGACAGTTTGAGAGGGTAATAGAGAGGCCTTGAGGAAGACATGGATATGTAAAGAGTTAGGAAATTAAATTTTTTTATGTATAGAAATATTTACTTCTTTCATATGGCCAGATGTGTTAGCAAGATATTGAAAGCATATTTGGAGTCTATATACACCTTTACTGATATATTTTTTTGGAAATGGTCTGCTTAGGATCATTAATTCTACCTGTAGTGGGTGGCAGTAAGAAGGCCACCTTGACTGTAGCATTATTTGAGAACACTGCATATCCTACAATATAGTAGTCCTATGACATGAAGAATCTACCATCTATATTTAAAAAAAATGTATGCAGAAGTAGCTAGAGGAGTCTCTTTTATATGAGATCAATGATATTAATTCTTTGCTAATTCAATTTATATAACATTATAGTATTTTTCACTCCTCTCTTCCCAATCTCACCTTTACCTATTGGACACATCTATCTCCTGAGAGAAGGAAAGAACCCTTGAGTACCACTCTATCCTGGAGCATCTAGATCTAAAAGGATTAGGCACATCCTTTCCCACTGATGTCCAACCAGGTAGGGGAAAGGAGATCTAGTGGCAGGGGAAAGAGATCAAGAGAGCCCCTGTTCTACTTGTTAGGGGAACTACATGAAGAACAAGCTGCACATTTGCTGAACATATGTGTGGATTCTATATCTAGCTAGGGCATGCTCTCTGGTTGATGATCCCAAGATCTGTAAGCCCTCTTGGTGTTGGTCTGATTTTGGTTACAATTTCTTCTCTGATTTGCTCACATCAATCTTTCACTCTTTGACAAGTCTACTCTGGCTCTGCCTGAAATTTGATTGTGGGTCTTTATATCTGCCTTAGTCCACTGCTGGATTAAGCCTCTCAGAAGAGAGTTATGCTAGGTTTCTCTCTGCAAACATAGAAAATTATCAATCTGCTATAGTGCTAGTGCTTGTCTCTTTCACAGGGAATGGGTTCAAGTTGTGGCTCTCATTGGTTGGCAGTTCCCTCAGATTCTGTTCCATTTTTATTTCTGCCTATTTTGTAGGCAAGAAAAATTCTGAATTGAAGGTTTTATGAGTGGATTGACGTCCCCCATCCCTCCTCTGGAAGTCCTGCTTGGCTACCCAATGTGGCCACTTCACTCTTTGTATCTTCCTCTGAAAAGAATCTCATCTAGGGTCAACCCCCAAGAGATATTCTGTATCCACTTTCATCCCAGGCTTTCAGGTAGTCAACAGAGATGCCAGTTGGATGGTTTACATTTTTATATGCAGTCTCAACTCAACCCCAGACCTGATCACCATCCTGGTTTCCCTCCTCACTTCCTGATTTCTCTCTCATTCCACCTCTAATTACTGTTTAATTTTCTCTTCTGAGTGAGATTTATGCATTCTCCCTTGGGATCTCCTTATTAACCAGTTGTTTTTTGGGTCTGTGGATGGCAGAATTGTTGACATGGCAATATGGCCAATGTCCAATTATAAGTGAGTACCCAACAAAGAAAAAAGTGTCAGACCAATTTTCTTTATGAATATTGATGCAAAATACTCAATAAAATCCTCCCAAAATAAATGCAAGATTACATAAAAACCATCATTTCACATGATCAAGTAGGTTTCATTCCAGAGATGGAGGAATGGTTCTATATGTGGAAATCCATCAACAAAATCCACTATATAAACAAACTCAAAGGAAAAAAATACATGGTCATCTCATTAGATGCCGAAAAAGACTTGGACAAAATAGAACACCCACTCATGTTAAAAGTCTTAGAAAGATCAGACATTCAAGGCCCATACTTAAACATAATAGAAGCAATATACAATAAACCAATAACCAACATCAAACTTAATGAAGAGAAACTTGAAGTAATCCCACTAAAATCAGGGACTAGACAATGCTGTCCATTCTCTCCCTATGTAGTAAATATAGTACTTGAAGTTCTAGCAAGAGCAATTAGACAAACAAAAAAAAGTCAAAAGGATAGAAAATATAAAATAAGAAGTGAAGATATTACTATTTGCAGATGATGTGATAGTATATTTAAGTGACCCCAAAGATTCCAACAGAGAACTTCTACAGATAAACAACTTCTGCAAAGTGGCTGGATATAAAAATTAACTCAAACAAATCAGTAGCCTTCCTCTACTTAAAGTATAAGTAGTCTGAGAAAAAAATTAGAGAAACAACACCCTTCATAATAGTCACAAATAATGTAAAATATCTTAGTGTGACTCTTACTAAGGAAATAAAAGACCTGTAAGAGAAGAACTTCAAGTCTCTGAAGAAAAAAATTGAAGAAGACCTCAGAAGATAGAAAGATCTCCCATGCTCATGAATTGGCAGGATTAACATAGTAAGGTTGACCATTTTCCCAAAAGCAAACTACAGATTCATTGTAATCCCAACAAAATTACAACTCAATTTTTCACGGAGAAGGAAAGATCTATTTTTAAATTCACCTGAGATAACAAAAAACAATGATAGCAAAAAACTATTCTCAACAGTAAGAGAAATTCTGGGGGAATCATCATCCCTGTTCTCAAGCTGTACTACAGAACACTAGTGATAAAAACCACATGGTGTTGATACAGAGACAGACAACTAGATCAGTGGAATAGAATTGAAGATTCAGAAATGAATCCACACACTTATGGTCACTTGATCATTGAAAAAGTAGACAAAACCATCCAATGGAAAAAAAAGACAACATATTCAACAAATGGTGCTGACTTTAGTGGTGGTCAGCAGGTAGAAGAATGCAAATTGATCCATTTTTATCTTCTTATACAAAGCTCAAGTCCAAATGGATCAACATAAAACCAGATATACTGAATCTAATAGAAGAGATAGTGTGAAAGAGCCTTGAAGATATCAGCACACCAATGGCTCAGGCTATAAGATCACATATTGAAAAATGTATCTCATAAAATTGAAAAACTGAGTAAGTAAAAGGACTCCATTAACAGGACAAATTGCAACCTACATATTGGGAAAAGATCTTTACCAACCCTTTATCCAATAGAGGGCTAATATCCAATGTATACAAAGAACTCAAGAAGTTAGACTCTAGAGAACCAAATAACCCTTTTAAAATGGGGTACAGAGCTCATCAAATAATTTTTAACTGAGGAATCTCAAATTGCTGAGAATTACCTAAAGAAATGTTCAACATTCTTAGTCATCAGAGATCTGCAAATTAAAACAACTTTGAGATTCCACCTCACACCAATCAGAATTGCTAAGATCAAAAACTAAGGTGACAGCAGATGCTGGCAAGGATGTGGAAAAAGAGGAACAAAGAGGTCAAGTGTATGCTGGGCTCTGTGATGATAAACAGGGGGTGGTTTGAGGGTTATACAAGTATCATCTGCTTATCTCCCAGGAGGTTTACACAGTTGACTTGTCTTCCAGGAGGTCTGCCACAACCAAGTCATGGAAGGACTGTCCTCATCCAAGGACACAGGAAGCCTGCTCTATCCAGAGACACAGCTGGGCTAAGGTCTCATCTGAGTCCCTATTCATAGCAGATCTACTGAGAGACCAGCAGACTATGAAGTGGGAAGAGGGGACAGACACACCAATCTGTAGCAGCCAGAGTACAGGCCAGAAGGGATATAGGGTTTACACAGAGATGATGGTCCCTGCTTCTTCTGGGTCACACAAGGAGTCTAATGGTTTCTTCTGAGGCCATATCTGAAGCAAAAATCATCCAAAGCGAAGAACACCGCCATCATTCCTATAGAACAACAAAGGCATTAAAAGATAAAATAGGACTTGTATAACCAGAGAGGGGAGACAGGGTTTGTGAGTCTGTTTGTTTGCTTGTTTAACAGACAACACAGGCATAGCTTGATTAATGTGGGATGGTTTAAGGGCTAGAAGATATGCAATGCTGAATCATTCCTTTTAGCTTTAAAAAACCTGAAGCAACTGAGGGGCTCCCTGGCAGGCACAAACTTTGAATACATTTTTAGTTATTCCTCACTTTGTTATTCCATTAAATTTGTTATTCCATTCAATTGTTGGCATAATGATTTTGTGCACTGTTTAAAGATTATCATATAATCCCACTTGTGGGGGAGAAGAAAGAAATCACAGGAGAAGTGGAGGAGGAAGGGACCTGGGTAGGAAAGGTGAAAGGAAGGGGAAGAATGGAACATGATCAAGTATTTGAGGGGACAGAACTGGGGAGTGTAGGCAACTTCAGAAGGTACAAAGTGGGGGAACCCTCTAGACTGTACCAGATACTTAAGAGGTGAAAGACTCTCAGGACTTAAAGAGAGGGACCTTAGATGAAATGTCCTACAGTGGGGAAAAAAAACTTGTAGAGTTCACCTCCGTAGAAAGACAGGGCATCAAGTAGAAGGATGGAGTTGCCATCCCTCAGTCAAAAACTCTGACCCAGAATTGTTTCTATCTGAAATAACTGCAGAAACAAAAATGGAGAAGAGCCTAAGGAAAAGGCAGTCAAGTGACTGTCCCGAATTGGGATCCAGTTAACTGGTAGGCCCTGATTCTATGGTGTGCTTACAAAGGCCTATCATGACTGACCAACAAACAGAAGAATCAGATGCAAATATTTACAACCAACCAAAGGACAAAAGCTAGTGACCTCTGTGGTTGAAGTAGAGTAAAGCTGGAAGAAACTGAGAAGAGTGACCCTATAGGATGACTAGCAGTCTCAACTAACCTGGTTCCTAGTATCTTTCAAACACTGAGACACACACCAGACAGCATACACCAGATGACATAAGGCCCCCGACACATACACAGCAGAGGACTGCAAGGTCTGTGTTCAGTCAGAGAAAATGCACCTAACCCTTAAGAGATTTGAGGCCCCAGGGAGTAGGGAGGTATGGTACAGTGGTTGTGGGTGGGCATTCTCTTTGCAATGGGGCTGAGCAGGTATGGGATGTGGAACAGATGGAGTGTGGACCAGGAGTGGTATAAAGTCTGGACTGTAAAAAAAGGTTAAAGAGTAATAATAAAAATAAATGTTCAACATCCTTAATCATCAGGGAAATGCAAACTGAAATAACCCTGACATTCTACCTTACACCAATGAAAGTGGCTAAGATCAAAAACTCAAGTGACAGCACTTGCTGGCAAGGACATAGAGAAAAGAGAAGATACTTCTACTGCTGATGTGATTGCAACCTGATACAACCACTCTGGAAATCAATTTGACAGTATCTCAGAAAAATGGAAGTAGTTATACCTGAAGACCCAGCTATGCCACTCCTGGGCATACATAACAAGATCCCATTTGCCAAATGTTGATCTTAGAGCATGAGTCATTGGTGTTCTATTCAGAAAAAAAATTCTCCATGCCAATGTCTTTGATGCTCTAATTTATAAGAAAATAAGAAAGAATAAATTTGTACTCTTCTATATGCAGACTGACAGCTGAACCAGCACCATTTGTTGAAAAGTCTGTCTTTCTTCCACTGGATGGTTTTGGTTTATTTATCAAAGATCAAGTGACCATAGGTGTGTGGGTTTATTTCTGAGTCTTCAATTCTATTTTATTGATCAACCTGTCTTTCTCTTCAAGGTATTGATGGTTTTATCAGAGAAATCTTTTACTTGCTTTATAAGTGTTACACAATATTTTTTAGTATGTAAGGCTATTATGAAAGATCTTGTCTCCCTGATTTATTTTTCAATCCATTTAATATTTCTGTATAGGAAGACTACTTACATTTATGAGTTAATATTTTCTCCAGTTACTTTGCTAAAACTTTTTATCAGCTGTAGGTGTTCTGTTGTGGAAATTTTAGGGCCTATTAATGATACTATCATATCTGCAAGCAGAGATAGTTCAACTTTCTTTTCAACTTTTATCCTCTTTATCTTCTTTGATTTTCTTGATGCTGTAGCTAAGAATTCAAATACTATATTGTATAAATATGGAAAGAGTGAGCAACCTTGTCTTCTTTCTGATTTTCTTAGAATTGATTTGAGTTTCTTTTCATATATTTTGATGTAGGCTATTTACCTTCTGTAAAGTGTCTTTATTATGTTGAGATATTTTTACCCCAAATATTTCCAAAAATTTTATCATGAAAGTGATGGATTTTGTCAAAGGCCTTTTGTGCATCTAGTGACATTATCATGTGTATTTATATAATAATACGTAATACATATGATGTATTACATTTATTAAGGTTTTTTTTTGTATCGCACTATCCATGCATCTTTGGAATGAAGCCAACTTAATGATATTGAGTGTTCCTTTTGAGGTGTTCCTAGATTTTTGATTTGCAGATATTTTATAGGGTATTTTGCATATGTATTCGTGAAAAAAATGTTTTATAAACTTTTTGCTAAACCTTTACTTGATATATTGTGGTAACTATGGCCTCATAAAATGAATTGGACACTGTTTCTTCTGTTTCTATTTTGTGAAATAATTTGAGGAGTATAGTTGTTAGCTTTTCTTTATATTTTGGAAGAATTATGTGCTAAAATAATCTGGTCGTGGGCTTTTTTATAGTTGTGCAACCTAGACTGACTGCTTTGACTTCACTAGAAAGTATAAGTTTGTTTAAATTGCCTGTCTCTTATTTAATAGCTTAATAGAGATCTTTATTTTTCCAATTTTTAAAAATATAGATTCTTTTCTCATATAATATACTCTGTATACATATTTCCATCCCTACACTAATCCCAGTATCTTCCTACTATCTCTTCCAGCTGGACCCATTGTCTTTATGTGTCTCATTATAAAAGAAGAGATTTCTAATAGATAATGACAAAACACAGAAAAGTAAAATAGAATAAAAACAAACAAAAATAATTATATCTAAGTGGACAAGACAAACTAACATGAAGATTAGAGATCCTGAAAAGCAGAAACAAAGAATAAAGCACCAAGTTCTTCACATATTCAAGATTTCCATAAAAATATAAAAACTGAAAACTGTAGTATCAACACAGAGGACATAGTGTAGGCCCTGTGATTACTGCCTCAGTCTCTGTGAGTTAAGAACAGCTTGTTATGGTCAGTTGCTATAGTGTTCTGGTGTTCTTGTTCATCCTCTGTCCTTTCAACTTCTTCTACATATCCAACCAAGGGTTTCCTAAACTGAGTGAAAGAAATTGAGAGAGACATCTCACTTAGAGTTGTGGTCTCTGGAGTCTCTGTGTGTAATATATGTTTATGAGCCTCTGTATTTGTCCTTAACTGTTGCTGTAGAAAGCCTCTCTTGTAATGGCTGAATAAGGTGTGCATTTATGAATATTTCAGAATATTATTAAGTTATTTTATTATTACTTTAGTTTTTAGAGGTGTAGTATCTGCTTTTACCTTATGTCTCTGAGATATTTAGTATTTGGTTATTGGTAAACAAAGCAGTGTCAAGTATGGGTTCACCAGTGTAGGGGAATGCCAGGGCAGGGAGGTGGGAGTGGGTTGACAAGTGGGTGAGCACCCTCATAGAAGCAGGGGTAGGGAGGATGGGATAGGGGGTTTCAGGAGGGGAAACCAGGAAAGGGGATAACATTTGAAATATAAATAAATAAAATATCTAACAAAAAATCAGATATTAGTGTGTATGTTTGTGAGTTGTGTATTTCTGTGTTAATATATTTTTATTTAATAGCTGAAATTTCATATACTGATATAATGCATGTTAAGCATATTCATCTACTACTATCTCACCCCAACATTTCAACTCCTCCCAGTGTCTTTCATCTTGTCCCTCAACTTCATGCCCTCTTTATTCCACTGTCATCAATAACCCCTTGAGTTCAATTAGAACTTCCCATAGGCACATGATTGCCCATAGTTTAATTGCTTCTTTCCCAGAAATGAGAAAAGAAGCTGCAGGTATTCCCATGACCGAAATCTCCAGGGGTGTTTATGTCTTTCTAGATTTTCTGGTCTTCATGCATTAGCTTTTTAAATAATAACATGATTAAAGTTATATTTCAGAAGCCTTTATCCACGAATTGAGTGGTATCCACTGTTATCACTTTTATGAACACAATTTGGGTGAAGATCTTCTGTCAGTCTTCATGCATCATTAAGAAAAATCACTGTAAGGTAAAATGCTAGATTTTAATCTTTATAGTGTCATGAAGACCTTTCTTAATTTTCTTAGGTTACAAGGAACACTATTTGTGAGATGAACAAACAATCTTTCCAATTTTTTTTGGAAGTAAGGTGAAAGTGTGACCTATCCTTGAAAGAGGAAGAAATGATAGAGGTTCAGAAGTCAAAGCTTATTATCATTATTTCCTCTGTTTTTTATGTTTTAGAAAACATGAAATTGTTAGTGCACTCCCTGAGGAAGAACTGTGTAACCAGCATTCTGAGGCTGGCTAGATTATGTCACATTCATACTACTGGATTTACTGTCCTCTCCAAAACAACTGGTGGCTTTCTATCTATATAAAATAAACATGTAGTTCATAGAAAAGAAGTTGGGCAGCAATGCCTACTGTTAGATATGTTAAAACAGAAAGTAATCCTGTAAACAGTTTCTTAAAACAATAACGCAATGTTGTTTATTATATAAAGGCAAAAATTTCTATTTTAGAAAGTTTGAGTATTCTTTTAACATATAGGTAATTTAAACCAAAAACCAGTTATTGTGAATAGCTATGATTTTTGTCTATTTTCTACTTATAGTCCTATTATTTGTGATAAAGGATCATAGAGAAAAACAGGGCAATAAGCTGAATCTTTCTAATTTTCAAAAAAAAATGCTACATGATTCATTATGATCTTATGGCCTTTAACAATTTACCTACACTTACAGAATGATCATCATTACATATTTTGTAAATGAGTATAATTTAGATATAGGACTAAAATACTTTGAATGCTTTTCAAAGGGAATAACTTTATAAGATCTGGCAACTTTTTAATTTCTAAGTTTCTTCAATGATAACACACAAAAATTAAGAATAATAACTATTTATGCCTTCATGTGTAAATTTCTTGTTAATTGTGGATTATACTTTTTTCTGAAAGTAATATCTAATAATAGTTCATAACCTAAAATTTCTAGACCTTTGGGAGACAGGATAGGGAATAATTATTTTGAAGGTAAATATTATTTCAAAACCTTCAATACAAACAAAAACATGTTTCATGTTGCATTATAACGCTGAGGCAGAAGGAAAACTTCAACCTAGAATTTAAGGAAGAGCCTATGTAATGGCTTCTGTATCCAAGAAAACAAAACAAATACAAGGTTGTATATTATTAGTGTTTGAGAGACATAACATATCAAATGTTTAACCATGGGTAATAGATCTGTGAGATAGATACTACACCATAAATGTCAAAATTTATTTTGGTCATGATAATATATATATATATATATATATATATATATATATATATATATATATATATGGCTTTCATGTGAAGAATTGAAAAAGACTGAATGAATCATAGGGAATTGCAGGAACAACAACCACTATGTTCATCTAAAACAGGAGCATGTTGGACAGCATAATCTCTCAGTGATATACTGGAAGACATTAAGGATGAGGAGAGGAGAAACAGTAGCTGAAGTACTCCTCACTAGCCTCCACTAAATCAAATCAGCACAGAAAACAGACCCCTCTCCATTCCAAACATAACATTAATGCTAGCAGTTAATGGATGCTTTACAATAACATTTATTGTCTTTTATGAAATCTTGTTGACTTCTCACAATGATATCATAAAATGTACTGATTCTACTGTTTACCTTTCTGTGGTCAGGGAAGTTAGCTTATGATCAGGGAATTCTAAGTAGTGAATGGACCAAAGCTCTGTATGTTTTATAGATTATGAGTATTTGCCTACATCTTTCATAACTCCATAAGGCTGAAGTTGCTGATATCACTGAGTTTGTCCACTACATCTACTGCACATAGATATTAATCTTATTCATCTTAGTAATAAATTCAGAAGAAAGGTTGCATATAAATTAGAACTTAAGAGAAACAGAAAAACATAGTTAACCAATAATTCTAGCTGTTTATAGGAGGAAGATGGAGAAAAGAGAGGAAGAAAGTCATAGTTTTCAAATTATGTCTAAAACTTCTGCTACATTCATCAATATTGGCCCTTAGAGCAGTAGTTGGAGGAAGAGGTGGAGGTAATCAGAGTAAGAATGAGAAATTTCAAGGTTTGTGATAATTTATGCTTAGCCGAGTATCAACATATACCAACATATACCAGCATCAACAGATACCAATAAAGGGGTAGCCACACCACAGTACTTATTTTAGATGTTACCCTTTTACTATTCCTCGTTTCTTTTTTTTTCTACAAAATACATTTTTTAATGATTTACACAGTCATAGTAGCACACACACTCTAAAGTAGAAATTCCAACAATTATGCAGTAACAAATTCCAAAATATCCAGGGCCAGTGAGATGGCTCAGTGAGCAAAAGTGCATGCTGGGGAAGGAGAGAACTCCAGAGTTTTCTGACCTCCACATGCACCTGCATTCACATCATATACATATTTAATATTAAAGTTACACATGTGCATGTATATAATCTGCTTTTTCTGCTCACTCAGGAGTGGTAAATTGTACATAGATTATATATATGTACACACAATCTAATGTTTCATCTTTATATATTTTATGCAGAAATGCTCAAGAATAATCAGGTAAAATTGCTGAAATTTAAATGAAAAGGTTCTAAACACCGTAAGAAAAACTAACCATAAACTATCCAGTCTTGGATACAGGAAAAAGAGCTTTCTCTGCTGTAAGCTGTGAAAGTTACACTCTATTGTTTATTACTTGCATATATGTTTATGTAGGTTATGTTCTTGAGTGTAGGAGCCTGGGAATACTAGAGGAGTTGAACCCAGGAGCTCAAGTTACAGATAGTTGTGAACTACTTGAGTTGGTTGCTAGGACTTAGGCACTCTGAAGAGCAGTGCATGCTTTTAACCAAGAAGCCATCTCTCCAGCCTCTAGAGCTAGGTTCTAAAACTCATTAGGTTTTCTACATGGCATTTTTCAAAGACAGAACTTTTAAAACTAATTAAGTAAAAACTCATCCTACCCTCTTGCCTACATTAGAGGATGTGGATGTGTACTTACTGAACTCTGTCTGCCTGAATCAGCCCTGGCTTCCCCCTTCCCCTACTTCATCCTGGAACCAGCCCCAATTTGGTAAGATCAGTGTCTGGAACTTAGGGAATGCTGCAGCACGCTGTCCTGTCATTTAACTTAAATTTTGCGATTTAATTAAAATAATTCACTAGATGCTGTCTTTAAAACTTTCTGGGACAGCTGCTTCGTTCTGTGTGATACTAATATAATCATCACGTTTTCTTGGGAGAGTTTTTTCCTTATGAAACCAGGTTTAGAACCAAGGACATCAATGACCACTGTAGTCACTAGCTACATATTAGAAGTCAGTCATACTTCTCTTAGCGGTCTTATTGGTTAGCAATTATTAGATGTATAGAATAAAATAGAAATCTAAATCTCCACTACAATTGCAAGAGAAAGATAAATGAGGTGAAGAATGTGTGTGATATAAACAGCTCACAAGTCTTTTTTAGGGACCGTAACTTCACCTGGAATCAGTATTCCCACAGTAACCATTTGAACACCTGGCCTAAACACAGAGTATTAATGTTTATTGTTTTTTAAAAATACATTTCTATGAACAATGCTTCAAAGAAGCCTTAAATATAGCAGAAATTTGAAAAAAAAAAAAAAAGAGAAAAGTCAGCCACTGTGGAAGCCTCCACATTTTCCACATAATCCGTAAAAACCCCAGACACTCATTGCAAGTTTTCACCACAGAAAGGAAGGGGGCAGGGTCTGTTACTACTACTGTTTTCTTGGTTTCTTTGTTTGTGCTTTTTTTCTTTTGTACTTTCTTCTTCTTTTTCATGAGAACTGCCTTTTGTCCAACAAATGCATTCTTGGAATGGAATTTTCCTTCTTTGGAAGTAAAATTAATTCTCTGCTTAGGTTTACTGACATCCTTCAAGCTTGGATTTGAATTCTGTTGTTTTAGTTTTCCTTTATTGACAAAACGCATGACTCTCAGTTTTCTTCCCATTAACTCAGAATTATTTAACTTCAAAGCAAGATGAACAGCATCTGTGTTTGTAAGGGAGATTTCCCACAAGTACCGATCTCTTGTCCCTAGAGGAGGTTTCAGATGCCAGATCAACTCGAATACGAAATCCTTCTGCAATCTGGGCTCCATTTCTTTGCAGGGCTTTTGCAGCAGAACTCTCCTCCTTAAACACTACATATGCATTGATGCTTTTCTGGTCAGGATGAAATTTACGTTTTATTGCAGCCAACTTCTTGGATACTGTCCCCTCTGCTGTCATCATAAAATGAAATTGTACTGATTCTACTTGTCCATACACTTTAAAAAATGACTTCAGCTTCTTCTTATTACACGTGACAGGCAAATTGCCAACAAATACAGTCCTCTCGTTTTTCAACCGCTCCTCTTCGGGGTTGAGACGGATTTTTTTACTTTAGCCTCCATCCTTATCAAGGCTGAGGGCAACATCCCATGCTTCTCCATCTGCCACCTTACCTAGAGGCTGAGCCCTTCGTTTTCCCTGTCCTTGGTCCTGATGAAGCTCTTCCTCTAAGACAGCCCTTGCTAGAGCACCTTCCCTGTTTGCCAGCCTCTTGTCTGCATCAGAAAGTTTTCTTCACTTTCACTTTTCTTACAGGCTCTTGCAAAACTGGCTTTTTAATATGGGACACGCTCTCTTTTTCGTCATCACGTTTTCTTTTTTTAGATGTTTCCTGGGGCACAGGCACAAATACAGGGGGACCAGATGGCTCTGCGGTGCTGAAGAGAGCAGCCAACCACCCAGTCCAGCCTCCAGGAGGACGTGGGCCGCCCTGCAAGCTGTAGGCGACCTGTCCCACCAGGTAGTCCGTGACCTCATTCCCAGGCTCTCTTCAGGACTCTGTCTCCGCTCCTGGCCCTTCCTTTTCTTGTGTCCCTCCCCTCCCAAAGCCATGCTTAAAACTCTAGCCCTTGTTTCTTAATACAATAAATTGAACAAGGAACACATGCTTAGAAATAAAAACTGAACTCTGGAATTCAAGTAATCTCGAGTTCTTTCTACAACATACACATAAGTATATTTTATCTTATTTTCAATTAATTAAAATTCAGTTTGAATTCTCATACTTGGGGAACAAAATGGGTTAAATAAAGTCAGAGACCTAAAACAATAACTGGTATTTTATACTTAAAAATATAAATAAGTAAATCAAACTCTTGTCCTAGGTAACCAAAGTGAAAACAATAATTGAATTATAATACATAAGGATACAAAGAATAGACATCTAAGGTTTTTGTCTGTAGCAGTCCTTGAAAAGTAAGTAACAGAGAAACTGAGCTTTTACTGAGTTCCAAAGTTAATTTGGATATCATCTACACATCATTTATATCTCGTTATTAAATAATCTCAATTTCTACACAGGTACTACAAAAATTTAAAGTTAGATAGGGAATCTATTAACAGTCTTTATATTCTGGCCCATATACCCCTCTATATAACTACTACATCAAATTTGGGGAAAGGTCAATTTTCTAGGCAATTGCAAAGTACAGATTATTTCTATAACAAGTCATATGACTTTGGTTTTATATTTTAATTCAGCTTCTTTACAATATCCTTCTATTTTCCAGTGGCTATGGAGAATGTGTTTATTGAGAGATGATTCTGATGGGGAACAGTACAGAAGTGACACACTTTCTCCTGCTGGGACTAACTGATGACCCAAGCCTACAGATTCCCCTTTTCATCACGTTTCTCTTCATCTACACCATCACCCTGGTGGGAAATCTGGGGATGATCCTGCTGATTGTCCTGGACTCTCGTCTCCACACACCCATGTACTTTTTTCTAGGTAATCTGTCCTTGGTTGATTTTTGTTACTCCTCAGCTGTCACACCCACAGTCATGACTGGGCTACTAATAGGAGACAAGATCATTTCCTATAATGACTGTGCTGCCCAGATGTTCTTTTTTGTAGCCTTTGCTACTGTGGAAAATTACCTGTTGGCCTCAATGGCTTATGATCGCTATGCAGCAGTGTGCAAGCCCTTGTACTATGCCACCACTATGACTACTAATGTGTGTGCCTGCCTTTCTGTAGGTTCCTATGCCTGTGGTTTCCTGAATGCCTCCATCCACATTGGGGACACTTTCTGTCTTTCCTTCTGTAGATTTAATGTAGTCCATCACTTCTTCTGTGATATTCCAGCAGTCATGATTCTCTCTTGCTCTGATAGAAATGTCAGTGAGCTGGTTCTTGTTTATGTAGTAAGCTTCAATATATTTTTTGCTCTCTCAGTTATTTGGATATCCTACATATTCATTTTTATCACAATCTTTAAAATGAAATCAAGTGCTGGATATCAAAAGGCTGTATCCACTTGTGCCTCACACTTCATTGCAGTGTCAATTTTCTATGGGACAATTATATTCATGTATTTGCAACCCAGCTCAAGTCACTCCATGGACACTGACAAAATTGCATCTGTGTTCTACACCATGATCATCCCTATGCTGAACCCTCTGGTCTACAGCATGCGGAACAAAGAAGTCAAGAATGCATTCACAAAAATTTTGCAGGTGGCCAAATAGCCTGTGATGATTTACTTATAATGTTACAAGATAAATAATACTCACCATTTTTCTTCCTCATGCAATTAAATTAATAATAGATACTCATATTTCTGCAAGTTTATGTTGTTGCTGTATTGCTAAAAGAAAAATAGTGAATTTAGGAGCATAATAATGAGTTTCTTTTTCCCCTTGCCTTCTTGACAATAATCTTATGATGGGTATTTATATACTCTTTTAATTAGTAACTCCTTACATATAATCTCACTATTATTAAAATGTAGATAATATTTAAAAAATCAATGATTACCATGTAACTATAATTTTTGATGTTAGTTGACTGCTGCAGAACAATCTTTATATACATTTTTGCTGTACTAGCACATTTTGAAGCTTTTCTCGTGTTTCAGTGACATTATTTGACTTTTGCTTTGACCGATCTGTGAATAATACAGAGCTTTCTTCTTTTAACATAGAATCAGGAAAAGTGATTAACTTTATAGTAACAGTTCTCTGTGCAGGCCATAGTATAGTGTTACAATTACATGTGGACATTATAGAAAAGATTCAATGAGATGTAAGTAAAAGTATATCTTAGATTCCTGAAATCATTTACAATTATATTTTCATGTGAATCCTCACACAGCCTTAAATCAGAATACAAATAATTAAATAAATAAAAAAGAGAACAACATTTTGCTATCAATTAAAGCTTAATTTGAATTATGTTTCTGTGATGGTTAATAATGATATCAATTGAACAGTATCTAGAGTCACCTAAGGGCCTAGGCTTTGGAATGAGTATCATGAATACTCTTTGTTAGGTTAGTTTCTGTCCATCTGTAAAGTATTATTATTGTTGTTAATTGAGGTTGTAAGACTCCCTCTAAAAGTTGGCAGCACTAGTCATTTTCTGGACTAGAGTACTAGACACAGTAAAATTGACAAATCTAGCACCAGTAGTCAGCTCCCTCTGCTTCCTGCCTTTGGGAATTAGTTCTACCCTTCTCCTATCTGAATCCTGAGAATTTAACCTAGATCATTAGGGTTGGAAGCAAATACCTTTATCAACTGATGGAGAATGGAAAGTTACTAAGTATCTTCATTTTCTACTATTATGACTTTCTTTCCATGATTGTGCACACTAAATCTGTGAGCCAAATAAACATGCTCTCCCTTGTACTATTTGTCAGCACGTTTATCACAGCAACAGGAAGGTAATTAACAAGCATTGTGATATGTAGTAGTGGTTAAGTGGTCTAAGTACATACTTGCAAAAATTGAGCCTATCTCCTAGAAATATATTGCAGAGACTGAATGATCCCAGAATATGGCACATTACCTAACACATAATAGCTGCTCAATATTACAAATAATCCATTATCTTTTTTTCCTGTACTTTTGTAAATTAATGATATATTTTGTCAACATTTCCCATTTGATTAATAAAAACAGTTATTAAATTATATTGTCTTTGTTTTGCAGATTTAACTTTGCTAGTGAATCATTAAAGATTTCAGATTAAATAACTTCCTTTAGTAATTTATTCTCAGAGTACAGTGTATGCAATACACAAAACTTTCTGTTACCTAAGAAATAATGACTGAGTTAGGCATGGCACTTACAGAGATTTGTATAACAAATATTAGATTATTACATTTTTTAAAATTTTTAAATCATTTGTTTCTTAATACTCTTCAAAATATATGATTTTCTAATTTCCTCTCTCTCTCTCTCTCTCTCTCTCTCTCTCTCTCTCTCTCTCTCTCTCTCTCTGTGTGTGTGTGTGTGTGTGTGTGTGTGTGTGTATGCCAACAAGGAAGACATTCTGAAGATTCTATCAATATACTTTTAAGACAGTGTCTTTGACCAGTTAGCCTCAGAAAGTTACCTATATCTATTTCCCAAGCTTATTTTTTGTTATTTTTTTATTGGATATTTTATTTACATTTCAGATGTCATTCCCTTTCCCCATTTTCCCTCCCTAGAAAACCCCTATCCCATGCCTTCTTTTATAATATTATTTTTGAGATTCTTGTATAACTAAAACATTTACCTCTTTCATAGTTGTTGGGAGCCGACTTTAAGCAAAAAGCAGCTAGAAAGCAGCTATCAGCTTTGCAGCCATCTTGAGCCATATACCCTGACATGAGACTTGGTTTTCAATGGCCTACAACAGCTGAAGCACACTCTGATATCTCATATAGCTTGTTTTGCTGTTAAGTGCCCCCAGCTGCAAGGAGCACGTGGTATCCACGCCTACAAGGCATGAGGTGCACGTGTTGTCCACGTGCTATCTACACCATATATGCCTGTAAGGCACACGTGCTGTCCAAGCCTGTAAGGTTTACATCATATCCACACCTGCAAGGCACGTGGTATCCATGTGCCTACAAGGCACATGGCAAAAGCCTATAAATACCCAGGATTTCCTTGTTGTATGTGTGGGGTGTAGTAGTAGTAAGTGTAGTGGTGTGTGTATGGTGGAGACAGTAAAGAAGACTTTACTACAGATCCTCTGGCTTGTTTCTATTCTTCGCAGCTCTTCCCCTTCTTCCCCCTACTCTCTTGCTAAACCCGGACCTGCGGAACACAGCAGGCCGCTATAGTTTGGCCCCCAAACATGGGCAAGAGTGTTCCATTACAGTTAGCTCAGGGCTTTTACAGTTTACAGCTCTGAGTTTTTTTTACAGTTTGGCGCCTGAACAGGGGCTCCAGTTTTGGAGCCAAGCGAGGGGCAGAAAGGTCCTTTACAGTTTGGCGCCCAACGTGGGGCAAGAGTGGTCCGTTACAGTTAGCACGGGCTTTTACAGTTTACAGCTCAGGGCTTTTACACATAGTCTTCCTCTAACCCCCTCCCCCCAATTGCACATACCTATTCTTGTTCTCTTTCAAATTTATGGCCTCTTTCTTCATCAGGTAACATTATGCTCTACATCTCTGAACAATTATTGGTTGTAATTTTCTTTTATGTTCTCTATTTCAATGAGAAATTTTCATAATGTGGAGGTGGAGTAAGAATAGATTCATATGTGAGTATAAAGGCACATGTGTTTGGAAAATAAAACTCAGATTATCCTACATTCAAAAAAAAATTTTAAAGACTGAGTTCTTTCCCTAGCCTTTATATATATTAACACTTATTAGAAACGTACAGAACAGACATTCAAACATATTTCATTATACTATATTACAAAATCATCTGAAAACTAAGTGTTTAGTATAAACAGACTTTTTGTTTTATTACTATTTTAACAGATAATCACAAGCTTGTAAATTGAAAATTAAAACATGTTAATTTTTCACAAATCTAAAGGACACATTTTCAAACAGGTTCATTGTCAAGATACCAATATCTAGAAACTCTCTGAGAAGTCATTCCTGTGATTGTCCATTTTCTTTTGCTTGCCTGCATTCAGTGATTTTATTTATAATAGTTTATCTGACTTGTTTGCAACAATTCATTTTCTCAATATTTTCTCTTTAATATTACTGTGACTATCTTTGTTACCTGACAAGAAATATAATAAAAATACAATAAAATTACTGCTTTAAATATGTAGTTATGGACCCCATATAGTAGCAAGTCTAAGTATATGATAGAACTACAATTCAGGCCCTAAAATTGAGCAACATAGACAGCATTGCCAGTCAAAATGAAAACAAAGATGTAGTCTATCAAAATCCATAGTTCTGGAAAAACTATAAATGCACTAACATAGCTTTTTGCTTCTGTAGTTTGACTTCTGGATACCTGTTACTATTAACTGAAGTATGACAATGCAAGTCATGTTTTTTTTAACTTAAATTTTCCCCCTGGGAGGGGCTTAGAGTTACACTGAGATACTTTACATGCATTGTAGTCTCCAGATGGAAAATAAAGATTTTCTATTTTCTTAAATACATGTGCAAACAATCTTCACTGGTGGATAATTCAAAACAATCATAATATGGCAAGACAATATCATCTGATTTCAAATTTCTTTAATTGTTAATTAATTAATTAATTAATTAATTTACTCTCCAGATTTTATTCCCCTCTCGGTCCACTTTCTGACTGTCTCATATACTGTACCTCCCCTTCCAACCCCTGTCTCCAAGAGGATGTCCCCACCACCCACCCTGCAAGACCTCTAAATTCCCTGGGGCTTTCAGTCTCTTGAGGGTTAGGTGCATCTTCTCTGACTGAACCCAGACCCAGTAATCCTTTACTGTATAAGTGTTGGGAGCCCAATATCAGCTGGTGTATGTTGCCTGGTTGGTGATCCAGTGTTTGAGACATCTTGGAGGTCCGATTTATTTGAGGCTGCTGATTTTCTGACAGGGTCACCCTTCTCCTTGGGTTCTTCCAACATTTCCCTAATTCATCCACAAGAGTCCATTGGCTGGGTGCAAATATCTGCATCTGACTCTTTCAGCTACTTGTTTGGTCTTTCAAAGCATAGTTATGATAGGTCCCATTTTGTGAGAGCCCCATAGCCTCAGTAATATCAATGTTTTTTTAATGCATGGAAATTAATTTCTAATTACTACTTAGTGAAAACTGTTCAATCTCTTAGCCTTCTTCCTTGTGTACTATCTCTCTTTTTTTAACTTCTGGAGTTTAGTGTAAACATAATAATATACTTCTAGATTTCTCATCTTATCAGTTCACATTCTAATATACCACCAGATCACTTTCCTAAAATTAGCATTATCTATATTTGGATAAACTCATCAATCAGTAACCAAGAAAATGAAGATAGGCTTGTCTATGCAACAATGTTATGAAGACATTTCTCTTACTTGAGGTTCCCATGACTCTAATTTGTTTCAAGTTGACAAAACACTAGCCAGTAAACATAACATTTACTACCCTCACATATATTATATCATGTTTTGGTACTTTACTTTTATAATGAATAATGTTTCATTGTACAGGCATCCAGTAATTGTGCTTTGAAGATTTATTTTTATATGTGTTTTTGCTTAGATGTATTTTTGTGAAACATATTCATGTCTGTTGCCCACAGAAGCCAGAAGAGTGCATCAGATAGTTTGAAATGGGAACCCTGGACAGTTGTGAAGTACCATGCTGATGCTGAGAACTAAACCAAGATCCTCTTCAAGAACCCAAAGAACACTTGAATGCTGATCTTTCAAGTGCTTTAAAATTATTTATTTATTTATTTTACAACATAATATATCCTGACCACAATTTCCCTCCCTCACTTCATACATCCCAGTTTCCTCCACTTCTACTTTCACCCAGATTTACCCTTCCCCTGCCTTCCTGTAGAAAAAAGCAGGTCTCCAAGAGACATCAAGAGAACATGGCATAAAAATATCCAACAAGACCTGGGGGAAAAACCCTCAGATCAAGACATGTCAAGTAAAAAAATGACTTCTAATTGAAGGGCAGACAAAGTGATGAATCAAAGAAAGATTTGGCAGAATGGGTCAGAGACAGAATATGCCCAACTCTCATGAGAAGAGGAAAGAAAAATAACTTAGCATAGAATGCATCTGTAATGGAGAGCAATTTGATAAGTTCTGATAAATGCACTTCAGTTAAGTTCAGACAATGCAGTACTGTAAAGTTCAGTGAAACTTATGCAATGCAGTTGTGTTCATTTAAGTTTGGTCATGAATTCCCTTCAGTTTGTGTAGTTTATGCTGTATGGGTCAGCAGAAGCATTTGAAACCAGAGAATGAGAAGGAGTCAGAAGATTAGAAAACATTGCCAGAATTAGTTGTTAGTTGAAAGCCTAGGAGAGCAATTCAATGAGAAACTAAGAGAATCCAGATTGAATCAGTCAGAATAGAAGATTGTATTGTATAGAAGCTAAATTCCAGACCACATTGGACACACAGATAGATTGAATGACTCACCACTGTAAGTGGAGTCATTTAGAAAACCTAGCAGTCTATGACCACACACACACACACACACACACACACACACACACCCCACACACACAAATACCCACACCTGTAAGGGAATGGACCAAACCAGGAAACTTGGTAAGCATGGTTATGTTTGGAAACCCTGGTACTCAGCTGTGAACTGGAGGAGTTTCCCTACTCTCAACCAGACCAACCAGATTCTTTGCCTGGAACATATGACCATAGTTCCCCACATAAAGAATGTGACTAGTGGTCACATAGCACAGAAAAGAGTTTTCCATGTTAATGAGATATATAGATGGGCTCTGAGGATTTATCCAATAAGCGTCCCTTTCTACTCATTTTTCTTCAAAAGATTCATACAGAGGAAGTTGTATGCACATATTTTCTATGATGAACAGTAAATATGCAGTATGGATAAGTATGATTGTCTCTCTCATCAAGAACAGCCATGGGGAGCATGGAGGAATTCTTTTATAGAGCCATCCTGTCTAAGTCTCCTGCAGAAGACCTCTTTGAGCTCTGGGACATTCATCCCCTGAGCTGAGTTCAGCCAGAGTTTTCCTTTTCCACAGGCTTCCAGATCCCTTACATTCCTGACTCTACCTGGTTTCCTGATGCCTGGGAGTCAGGGTATTGCAGTATTCATCCTCAGTCTGTGCCATTTCTCACTTGGGCTGAAACCTCAATTCTAGGGTAGTTTTTTTTTCATCCTCTAAGCAGTGCATTGGTGCTTTCTTCAGATGCATTATCTGATGGCCTCATAGAGTAAATGCAAACTACCATTCTACATTTTGTTTTTCCAGCAGAGTTACTACACTCTTAGAGCAAGGATAAACACAAAACCACACACACCTGTAGCCATGGTAGTGGCAAAGCATGGAGACTTACACACTGCTGCATAGATAACATTCTTTTTTTTTTACTCAAAACACTTTATTTATCAGTATATGTATATACAAATATACTTATACATGTATACATATATACATACCTATATGAACAATAATTAAATAATAAGATGTATTTGAAAAGTATGAGGGGGTTGGGAAGAGTGGGAGGGAGGAGGGAAAAGGAAAAATTATGTAAATATAGTACTCATATATGAAATTCTCAAAAAGAAATCCAGTTTTTTAAAATGTTCAACAGATTAACTAGCATTTTACAATATGAATATGACCAATAATTATGTTGAAGGACATTTTAACTCACTACAGACTTTGAAGTTTAAAATGAAATCAATAAAAATTATTTTACCCAGTATGCTAACAAAAACCACAATAACATTTTGTATTTCAAAGTATTTATGAGAACAAGAAAATGGATTGTCAGAAGCTAAGTCAGCAGAGCCAGGGGGACACTGTGTGTTATTTCTTTTTTCTCTTGTCTTTTTTTTTTTATTATTATCAAATCATAATTTTTACTTTTTAAAACAGGGGTTATAAACACGAAAATGCAGGATGTGGGGAAGGGGATGACACAGGAGCATAGGTGTTCAGGGGGAGTACAGATATCTTTCAAAACAGGGTATCAGCTGGATGAAGGTTCAGGAGTCAGGTCAATATAACTTTGCCTATGATTCACTTGTCCTTATTTAATTTGGTACTATCTGCCAAGACTGCCTATTTACAACATCTATGAGTACTCAAGCTGGTAGATTTCCACAAAAGCTGCCTGTTTACAATAGTTTATAGACAACTGTTTCAGTGTTTTTCCATAGAGACCCAAGACTTTGTGTTAGCAGGCATGTATGTCAGGCTTATTGCTGATTTTAGGCTTATGGTTGATTTTAGGCCTTCAATGTATAAGCAGGGTTGCCTCTGACATCTCCTCCCTTCTCCAAGTATAGAAGGGCTGTGGCGATTCTAATTTTGACAAGTTGGGGATAGAGGCCTGACCTCCAGTAATTAGAGGAGACCTTGTAATGGCTCCAGTCCTCCTGTCGTTGTCCAGTGAGACATGAGGGCCATACTCATTCTGATGTCTTTTTACTGGAGAGGGGATACTTTTGCTATCAACCCCTATGCAGTCAGGCTTGTCCCTCAGGGAACCCAGAAACATATTTTTAACTTTTATTTATATTCTTTTGCAGTGCTTAGCCTCTCAGCCTAAGCAAGAATTCAGATCGCCAGACAGAGGGGATTCTGGGTGGCCCCTCTCTGCTTGGTCTAGGGGCGGAAGTCCCCTCTTTTAGGTTGGGTGGAGATGAAACTTAGGAGCACCCTGGATAGAGTAACATCCTCATCTAGAGTCTCGTGGTTCTCCATATCTAACTTATGATAATGCATTTGAATAGATTTTGCTATCAGATTATCTATCTGTTGTTTCACAAGGTTAGTCAGACTATTTAAGGCCCAGGGACCAAAGGAAATAAGCAAAAAATAACCTAATTAATGGTCCAAGATGGAAGGAAGTAGGGTTAACAATCATGGAAAGGTTGAAGACCAATTCTTGTACAAGCTCTCATTCTTCTCTTTCTCTCTCTGTCTTTTCTTAAGACCTTCTCTGGCCTTTTTCATGCTCTCTTTAATCATCCTTGTTTTGTCTACGTAAAAGCAGCATTCTTCTTTAAGGGCTGTACACAGTCTAGAGCTGTACACAGTCTTTTCTATTGTAAAAGAAAAAATCAAGTCCAATAAAGTCCTTTGCAATTTGGGGGGATCGCAACAGACAGTGAAACGAGAGATTTCTTCAGATTAGTGATATCAGTCTATAGCTGTTTAATGTCCTTGTTAAAGGTCCATTGGAGGTTTGAGTAGTATAAGTCCGGAGGCCAGCATCAGGATTAGAACTCCTAACAGCAGACATCATGGGTGATTAATTTTTACCTGGAAAAAAAAAAAAGAAGGGAATTCTCAGGGAAATTTCTCTTCCCTGGATGTCAATTGTTATTCATCTTATTTATAATTGTGGTAGTATCTACTTAATTCATTAATCTTTTTGGCGGCCATTTAGCTATGCCTTCTGTGGTATCAAACATGCATATCAATCCTTGGCCCCATATAGGAACTGGATCCTGACCATTCCATTTAAGGGTAAAAGGGTCTTTCCACATAGTTGTGGCATAGTTTTTATTGGTTTCAGTGATGCCAGAGGCAATCAGCGGCAGATTTGCCATGGACTTTCAGTTTTAGAAAGTTAAGAGTAAACAAAGCATGCTCCTTCCACCCTCATAGAATCATGAAGACACTATTTGAAGAAATATAATTTTTATTAATAATTTTTTTATCAAAGGACTATTATAAAACAGCCAACAATTAATCGATCTATATAATATATCAATTAATGAGAGCTTCTTCTACTTTTTGTAAAATTACTCATCTTTTGTCAATTAATTTTTGAGGGAAATTAGAATTTGCATCTCTCTTGAGAATATTAAACAGAGACATAAATTCTTTTGTGAAGAGCTTAAAATAAGATCTTATCCAATAAGCATCTCCTGGAAATCTTTGAAAATTGTTTGAAATAAGTAAACTATCTTTTATTTTTATCAGCCCCATTCTCTGTGTTTTTTTTTATTGGATATTTTACGTATTTACCTTTCACTGTTATCTCCTCTTTCTTTCTCCCTCAAAACCCCTTATCCCATACCCCTCTTCCAATTTTTTATGAGGGTGTGCTCTCACCATTTTCTCAATCCTGCCTCCCTGATCTCGCATTCCCCAAACTATGGATCCAATCTTTCCAGGACCATGGCCTTCTACTTCCACTGTTGCCTAAGGAGGCCACTCTCAGTGACGCATACAAGTGGAGCCATGAGTCCCTCCCTTTCTGTTCTCAGGCTGGAGATTTAGACCCTGGGAGCTCTGGTTGAGTATTTTGGTACTCCTTAAAAACAAAACAAAACAAAACAAAACAAAACAAAACAAAACAACAACAAAAACAAAGCACCCACACTTTGGTCTTCCTTCCTCCTCTTGAGTTTCATGTGGTCTATGCATTGTGTCTTAGGTATTGTAATTTTTTGGGCTAATATCCACTTATCAGTGAGTGCATGCCATGTATGTTCTTTTGTGATTGGGTTACCTCACTTAGGATGATATTCTCAAGCTCCATCCATTTGCCTAAGAAATTCATGAACTCATTTTTAATAGCTGAGTAGTACTCCATTGTGTAAATATACCACATTTTCTGTATCCATTCCTCTGTTGAAGGACATCTGGGTTCTTTCCAACTTCTGGCTATTATAAATAAGGCTGCTATGAACATAGTGGAGCATGTGTCCTTGTTGTATGTTAAAACATCTTTTGGGTATATGCCCAGGAGTGGTATAGCTGGGTCCTCAGGTAATACTATGTTCAATTTTCTGAGGTACCATCAGACTGCTTTCCACAGCGGTTGTACCAGCTTACAATCCCACCAACAATGGAGGAGTGTTCCTCTTTCTCCGCATCCTCGCCAGCATCTGCTGTCACCTGTGTTTTCAATCTTAGCCATTCTGACTGGTGTGAGGTGGAATCTCAGTGTTGTTTTCATTTGCGTTTCCCTGATGACTAGGGATATTGAACACTTCTTTAGGTGCTTCTCAACCATTCGAGATTCCTCAGTTGAGAATTTGTGTATATAGTAAATTACATTGATGGACTTCCATATATTGTACCAATCCTGCATTCCTAGGATAAAGCCTACTTGATCATGATGGATGATTGTTTTGATGTGTTCTTGGATTCTGTTTGTGAGAATTTTATTGAGTATTTTTGCATCGATATTCATTAGGGAGAATGGTCTGAAGTTCTCTTTCTTTGTTGGGTCTTTGTGTGGTTTAGGTATGAGCTTAATTGTGGCTTCATAGAATGAATTGGGTAGTGTTCCTTCTATTTCTACTTTGTGGAATAGTTTGAAAGGAATTGGTATTAGGTCTTCCTTGAAGGTCTGATAAAATTCTGCACTAAAACCACCTGGTTCCGGACTGTTTTTTTGGTGGGCACACTTTTAATGACTGCTTCTATTTCTTTCAGGGTAATGGGAATGTTTAGATGGTTTATCTGCTCCTGATTTAACATTGGTAACTGGTATTTGTCTAGAAAGTTGTCCATTTCATCCAGATTTTCCAATTTTGTTGAGTATAGGCCTTTGTAGTAGAATCTGATGATTTTTTGAATTTCCTCAGTTTTTGTTGTTATGTCCCCCTTTTCAGTTCTGATTTTATTAATTTGAATACTGTCTCTCTGCCCTCTGATTAGTTTGGCTAAGGGTTTATCTATCTTGTTGATTTTCTCAAATTACCAGCTTCTGGTTTTCCTGATTATTTGTATAGTTCTTTTTGTTTCTATTTGGTTGATTTCAGCCCTGAGTTTAATTATTTCTTCCCATTTACTCCTCTTGGCTGTATTTACTTCTTTTTGTTCTAGAGCTTTCAGGTGTGTTGTCAAACCACTAGTGTATGCCCTCTCCAGTTTCTTTTTGTAAGCACTTAGAGCTATGAGTTTTCCTCTTAGCACCACTTTCATTGTGTCCCATAGGTTTTGGTATGATGTGTCTTCATTTTCATTAAATTCTAAAAAGTCTTTAATTTCTATTCTTATTTCTTCCCTGACCACATTATCATTGAAAAGAGTATTGTTCAATTTCCACATGAGTGTGGGCTTTCCCTTGTCTTCCTGTTTGAGTAAAAACATTCTTATGCCATTGAGGCTAACTGGCAAGTTTTCGTTCTGGCAAGGGGACTGAAACAGAATATATGAGCAGCCTGGTCATTGTAGGACATGGTATTGTTTCTAATAAGAAGCCCAGCTGTCACTATTTGAGTAATAGCTGAAGAATAACTATAGTCCACCAGAGAGAGGTTAACCTTAAAATGTACACAGGAATGTGAAGCTGGGAGACCAGAATCATCAATAAGATCATCCTCCAGTTTCCCCACCAGAATGATAATATAGATGAGGAGAATAGTGATGAAGAGCAGGAGCTGCAGGCCTGAGTCATTGATGAGTCCTATCAGGAGGAAGTGTGTCACTTTTTTCCTGATCATAGAGATCATTGGAGTTCACTGGATGCTGGAGGGCCATGAGAATTTTGAAATTTTGTAAACAGTTATTTAAACATGTAATAATCAAATACAACCTACTTTTTGGCTGAATCTTTTACCTAGTAATTTCTCCTGAACTCAGAGCAGTTGATTCTTCCAAATTACCAGCCTGAGCACCGTAATGGATATTTCGAAGTCTGTTTCCTGCCTGTTTGTAGGAACATATGAATTCTATGGGTTGCCACATTTACATAAATTGTAAGATACAAAATTTAAGTAATTTATTACCATTACTAAACTATTCATTGGTAATATCATCTTTGACTGATATAAAATTTTACATGATTCTAAGTGTTCATTAATTCTCAGTTTGAAATGAATTTAAACCAAATCTAATAACCTGACTTTGAATTACTTTATGTCACCTTTCATGAAACTCAGTATTTATGTTTTCAATGAAGTATTATTGAGTTATTGAGTAATAATTTTATGTTTTAAGCAGATTGTTTCCTCTTATTGCAGAAAAAACAAACAAACAAACAAATCTAAGTAAAAATTCAACCTTCTCTTAAGGCCAAACTGTCCTTAATAAATTAAAAATTCTTAATTAGACAATTCCAGGATACATAAAATCCTGTCACATTTTGTTTTTCTTTCTAAGTAGGATTGAAGCATCTACACTTTGGTCTTCTTGAGCTTCATGTCATCTGTGCATTGTATCCTGGGTATTCTGAGCTTCTTTTTTTTGACTAATATCTATGTACCAGTGAGTACTTACCATGTGTGTTATTTTGCGACTGGGTTGCGTCACTTAGGATAATATTTTCTAGTTCCATCCATTAGCATGCAAATTTCATGAAGTCATTTTTTAAATCACTTAGTAGTACTCCATTGTGTAAATGTAGCACATTTTCTGTGTCCATTGCTGTGTTGAGAGACATCTGGGTTGTTTCCAGCTTCTGGCTATCATAATTAAGGCTGCTATGAACATAGTAAAGCATTTATTCTTGTTATATGTTGGATCATCTTTTTGGGTATATGACCAGAAGTGGTGTAGCTGAGTCCTCAGGTAGTACAATGTCCAGTTTTCTGAGAAACCGCCAGACTGAATTTCAGAGTGGTTCTACCAGATTGCAATCTCACCAACAATGGAGGAGTGTTCCTCTTTCTCCACATTCTTATCAGTATGTCACCTGAGTTTTTGATCTGGGTAGAGATTGGAAGGAACTTGGGAGAAAAAGAAGAGGGGAAGGGAAAAGGAGGAGCAGGATCAGGTGTGAAAAGAGATTTGGGAGAGGTAAAGAGTGTCAGAAAATTGAACAGAATTTTGTAGCAATGGGGGGATGGGGTACTTGGGTTATCAATTAGAAAGTTTCAGATTATAGGAAAGCAAGAGGCTCCCAGGACCCAATGGGATGACATTAGCTGAAATACACAAGAAGTGGGAGAGAAAACCTGTAGAGGCTATATCCAAAGGTTAGGCACAGCCTTCAGTTGAGGGAGGGGGCCACCCACTCACCTCAAAAATTTTAATCCAGAATTGCTCCTGTATAAAGGAAATGCAGCCACAAAGAGTAGAGCAGAGACTAAAGGAAAGACAATCCAGAGACTGCCCCTACTGGGGATCCATCTTATAAAAAGCTACCAAACCCTGACATTATTGATTATGCCAAAAAGTGCTTGCTAAGAGGAGCCTGGTATAGCTGTCCCCTGAGAGGCTCTTCCAGAGCCTAAGTAATACAGATGTGGATGCTTGCAGCCAACCATTGGACTGAACATGAGGTCTCCAATAGAGGAGTTAGGAAAAAAACAGAAGTAGCTGAAGGGGTTTTAACCCCATAGGAAGAACAACAATATCAACCAACCAGACCCCCAGAGTTACCAGGGACTAAATCACCAACCAAAGAACACACATAGAGGGACCAATGGCTACAGCTGCATTTGTAGCAGAGGATGGCCTTATCTGGCATCAGTGGGAGGGGAAGCCTTTGGTCCTGTGAAAACTTGATGCACCAACATAGGAAAATGCTAGGGCTGTGAGGTGTGATTTGGGGGGTGGGTGAGGCAGTCCCTCATAGAAGCAGGAGGCTAGAGGATGGGATTGGGGGTTTGTGGAGGGGAAACTTAGAAGGGGGATAATATTTGAAATGTAAATAAGTAAAATAACCAATAAAAATTGAAAAAGAAGCTGGGCAGTGGTGGTGCATGCCTTTAATCCCAGCACTTGGGAGGCATAGGCAGGTGGAATTCTGTGTTAGAGGCCAGCCTGGTCTACATAGTGAGTTCCAGGACAGCCAGAGCTATATAGAGAAACCCTGTCTCAAAAAGAAAAGAAAGAAAGAAAGAAAGAAAGAAAGAGAAAAAGAAAAAAGAAAAAAAAGAAAAAAATTAAAAAAGAAATCCTGTCTCATAACATGAAAGCAAACAAAAGGTTCTTTAACTTATAATGACATCTCATCTTCACTGTCTCAGACAAATTTTCAGTATAACAAACATGTGTACATGTTGAAAATGAATAAATAAAAATACTTCTGAATAGACTGACATGTTTAACTCTTGTGCACAGCAGTTTTGAAGGTATACTTGGAGTTGTGGGAATGAGCTTAACTTGAAAATACAATTTGTCAAGTGAGTGAGTTAAGTGATATAGCAGAGAAACAATTTATATTGCTAGGGAGAAACATTTTGTAGCAATTGCTTATAAGTTAGGAGGCATTGTATCCTTATTCCCCAGAATATCATTATTCTATCCACAGAAGGGGAGTCACAGTCACAAAAACACATTTAAGTATTAATTTGGGAATTAAGTAAACAAAGCACATATCATAGAAGTATGTTGGATGTGGAGTACAGTCTGACAACTACAATATTGATAGTATTAGGCTGAGTCAAGTGACTTCACATTGGTCAGATCAAGGTTCACACAAGTCCCAGGCTTCACAACATACCCAAACCTATGGGACACAATAAAAGCAGTGCCAAGAGGAAAACTCAGAGCTCTTAGTGCCTCCACAAAGAAACTGGAGAGATCAAACACTAGCAGTTTAACAGCACATCTGAAAGCTCTAGAACAAAAGGAATCAAATACACCCAAGAGGAAGAGAAGGCAGGAAATAATCACACTCAGGGCTGAAATCAACTGAGTAGAAAAAAGAGAACTAGACAAAGAGTGAACAAACCTGGGAGCTGGTTCTTTAATAAAATCAACAAGATAAATAAACCTTTAGCCAAACTAACTACAGGGCACAAATATTTATCCAAATTAACTAAATTAGAAATGAAAAGAGAGACATAACAACAGAAACTGAGAAAAATTTAAAAATCACCAGATCCAACTACAAAAAAATGTATCTTCAACAAAACTGAAAAATCTAGACTGAATGGATAATTTTCTAGATAGATATCAGGTACCAAAGTTAAATCAGGATGAGATAAACCTAAATCATCCCATGAAACCCAAGGAAATAGAAGCAGCCATTAAAAGTCTCCCACCTAAAAAAAGCCTGGAGCCAGATAGTCTTAGTGCAGAATTCTAAGAAAACATCAAAGAAGACTTTATACCAATACTTATCAAACTATTCTATAAAATAGAAATAGAAGAAACACTACCTAACCTGCTCTATGAATCCACAGTTATGCTGATACCTCAACCACACAAAGACCCAACAAAAATAACTTCAAACCAATTTCGCTTATGAGTATCTATGCAAAAATACTCAATAAAATTCTCACAAACCAAATTCAGGAACATATCACAACCATTATCCAACATTACAAAGTAAGCTTCATTCCAGGGATGCAGGGATGGGTCAGCACACAGAAAATCATCAACATAATCCACTATATAAAAAAAGTAAAAGAAAAGGTACATGATCATCTCATTAGTTGCTGAAAAGCCTTCAAAATATACAACACCCCTTCATGTTAAAAGTATTGGAATGATTAGGAATTCAAGGTCCATATTTAAATATCATGAAAGCCATATACAGCAAACCACTAAGAAAGTTTAAGCAATATCACTAAAATCAGGCACAAAGCAAGTTTGCCCACTTTCTCCCTACTTATTCAATATAGTACTCTAAACCAGAGGAATTAGACAACAAAGGCAGATCAAAGGGATACAAATTGGAAAGGAAGAATTCAAGATATCACTATTTGCAGATGATATAGTGATATACATAAGCAAAACCAAAATCTCCACCAGAGAATTCCTACAGTTGATAAACAACTTCAACAAAGTAGCAGAATATAAAATTAACTCAAACAAATCAGTAGCATTCATCTACTCAAAAGATAAAATGGCTGAGAAAGAAATTAGGGAAAGGCCCCTTTACAATAGTCACAAATAACATAAAATAATTTGATGTGACTCTAACCAAGCATGTGAAAAAACTATATGACAAGGGCTTCGAGTCTTTGAATAAAGAAATTGAAGACCAAAGAAGATGAAAAGATCTTCCATTCTCATGGATCGGCAAGACTAACATAAAAAATATGGTCATTTTACCAAAAGCAATCAGCAGATTCAATGCAATTCCCATCAAAATTTCAACTCAATTCTTCACAGAGATAGGAAAAAAAACCTCCTAAATTCATCTGGAATAACAAAAAAAAATTAAGGAAAACTGTTCTCAACAATAAAATAATTTCTGGGGGAATTACCATTTCTGAGCTCCAGATGTACTACAGAGCAATAGTAATGAAAACTACCTGGTATCAGTACAGAAATAAACAAATGGATCAATGGAATAGAATTGAAGACCCAGAAATAAAACCACACACTTATAAAAACTTGATTTTCAATAAAGAAGCCAAAATCATCCTGTGGATAAAAAAGGCAGCATACTCAAGAAATGGTACTGGCTCAAGTGGCTTTCATCATGTAGAAGAATGCAAACTCATTCATTCTTTACTTCTTGTACAAAGCTCAAGACCAAGTGAATCAGTGACCTCCACATAAAACAAAATATTTTGAGCCAATAGAAGAGAAAGTGGGAAAGAACCTTGAACACATAGGCACAGGGGAGATTTTCCTCAAGAGATTATTTTTGGCTCATTTTCTAAGACCAACAATTGACCAATGGAACCTCATGATATTGAAAAGCCTCTGTTAAGCAAAGGACAATGTCAATGGGATAAAATGACAACCTATAGATTGGGAAAAGATATTTACCAACCCTACATACAATATAGGGCTAATATCCAAAATATTCAAAGAACTCAAGAAGTTAGACTCCAGAGAACCAAATAACCTTATTAAAAATTGGGGTACAGAGTTAAAAAATTAAGTCTCAACTGAGGAAGCTAAAAAAAATAAGACTCAACTGAAGAATCTTGAATGTCCAGGAAGCACCTAATGAAATTTTCAACATTCCTAGACATCAGGAAAATGCAAATCAAAACAACCCTGAGATTCCAATTTACACCAATCAGAATTGCGAAGTTCTAAAGCTCAGGTGACAGCAGAAGCTGGAAATCAATCTGCTGGTTCCTTAGAAAATTACAACTAGACTTACTTGAAAACACAGCTATACCACACGTAGACATAGTCCCAAAAGGTGCTCTGATATTAACTTAGATGGATATTTCAATATGTTTATAGCAGTATTATTTATAATAGCCAGATGCTGGAAACAACCCAGTTATCCCTCAACATAAGAATGGATACAAAAATGTGTTACAGTTACACAATGGATTACTACTCAGCTACTAAAAACAATGACTTCATGAAATTCATAAGCAAATGGATGTACCTAAAGAAACCATCCTGAGTGAGGTAACTTAGACACAAAAATCACAAATGGTATTTACTCACTGGTAAGTGGATAGTAGACCCAAAACTTAGAATACCCATGACACCTCACAGAACATATGAAGCTTAAGAAGGAAGACTCACATGTGGATGTTTCAATCCTACTTAGAAAGGTAAACAAAATATTCATGGGAGGTAGAGGGAGGTAGGGGTCTCAGAAGTAGAGTAGAGGCAGAGTGAAAGTAGAGGCAGGATCAGGTATGGGAAGAGGGAGGAAAGAAGTACAGAGATTCAGGAATTTGAACAGAAATATGTAGTAGTCAAAGATGGGGAACTGGGAGTATTCACTAGACAGTTCCAGATGCCAGGGAAGCAAGAGTTTTCCAGGACCCAACAGGGATGACATTAACCAAAATACTTGACAAATGAGAGATAGAGTCTGTAGAGAACACCTCAAGTAGAAAAGCAAAGCCTCCAGTTGAGGGATGGGGCCACCTACCCCTCTCAAAAATTTAAATCTAGAATTGTTCCCATCTAAATGTAATGCAGGGACAAAAATGGATCAGAGAATAAATGAAAAGTCACCCAGAGACCTAGGGATCCATCCCATCTGCAGACACCAAACTCTGACGGAAGGAAGTGAACAGGATAGCAATCACATAGGAATAACAGCAATATCAACTAACTGGACCCCCCAAAACTCCATGGTACTAAACCACCAATCAAATGGTATATACATGGAGGGACCCACAGCTCCAGCTACATATGTAGCATAGGAATGACCTTATCTGGCATCAGTGAGAGGGGAGGCTGTTGGTCCTGTGGAGTCTTTATACCCCAGCCTAATAGGATGCTAGAGCAGTGAGGCAGGATGAGGTGGGTAATTGGGGGAGCACCTTCATATTAACAAAGAGGAGAGGGTACTATGGGGATTGAGGATGGGAAATCAGGAAGGGGGACAACATTTGAACTGTAAATAAATAAAATAACCAATAAAAAAATAAATAAAAATATACCTGAAGACTCCAGATAAAAAAGAAGCATACATGGCCAAGCGAAGAATACTGCAGAAAATAATCAAAGTCAGTGCTGAAATCAATCAATTATAAATAAAGAGAACAATATAAAGAATCAATAAAACCAACAGCTGGTTCTTTGGGAAAATCAACAAGATACACAAATGCTTAGTCAAACTACCTAAAAGGTGGAGAAACAGTACCCATCCAAATTAATAAAATCAGAAGTAAAAGTGGAGATATAACAATGGAGACTTTGGATAGTCAACAAATGATCAGGTCCTATTTCGAAAGTGAATACCCTACAAAATTGGAAAAATCTAAGTGAAATGGATGATCCTTTAGACAGATATCACTTATCAAAGTTAAAAAAAATCAAATAAACTATATAATCCTGTAACCCACAAGGAAATGAAAGAAGTCATTAAAAATCTCCTAACCTCTCCTCCACAACAACAACAAAAAAATCCCAGATGGATTTTTGTGCAGAATTTTACCGTACTTTTGCAAAAGAACTAATATGGGTATTCCTCACACTATGAACATTGCTGAACTCATTCTATGAGAATGAACGTTGAATAACAGAATGAACATTGCCACACTCATCCTATGAGACCACAGTTATCCTGATACTTAAACCACTCAAAGATTCAACAAAGAAGAGAATTTTGGACCAAATTCTCTCATGACCATCAGTGCAAAACTACTCAATGCAAACAAGCAAACTGAATCCAAGAACATGTCAAACCATCATCCAACATAATCAACTAGGCTTCAAACCAGAGATGCAAGGGTGGTTGAATATATAAAAAAAATTCAGCAGTGTAATCCACCATATAAATAAACAGAAAGAATAAAAAACACATGATTATATCAGTGGATGCTGAAAAACCCTTTGACAAAGCCCAACACTCCTTTGTCATAAAAGTCTTGGAGTGATCAGAGATAAAATTCTTCACTAACCCTCCACTGACAGAGGGCTAATATCTAAAATATGTAAAAAACTCAATACGTTAACTTTAAAAAACCCAAGTAACCTTGTTAAAAAATGGGGTACAGAACTAAACAGAGAATTCACAACAAAAGAATCTCAAATGGCCAATAAACATTTAGAGAAATGTTCAAATTTCTTAGTCATCAGAGAAGCACAAATAAAAACGACACTGAGATTCCACTTCACACCAGTCAGAATGGCTAGGATCAAAACCTCAGGTGACTGTAGATACTGGCAAGGATATGGAGAAAGAGGAACACTCCCTCATTGCTGGTGATATTGCAAACTGTTACAACCACTCTGGAAATCAATCTGGTGATTCATCAGAAAATTGGACATAGTTCTACCTGAAGACACAGCTGTACTACTCTTGGGCATACACCCAAAAGACACCATACGACAAGCACATGTGCTCCACCATGTTTATAGGAACCTTGTTTGTAATAGCCAGAAGCTGGAAACAACCAAGATATCCCTCAATTGATGAATGATATTGAAAATGTGGTTCATTTAAACAATTTAATACTTATCAGCTATTAAAAATGAAGACAACATGATTTTTTTTCAGGTAGGTGGATGAAACTAGAGAATATCATCCTGAGTGAGGTAACTCAGACCCAAAATGGCATACATGGTATGTACTAAGTGATTAGTAGATATTTGTAAAAATGTACAGAATACCTAGAATAAAACACAGACAGTAGAAGTGTGACAAGCCAAAAGGCCCAAGTGAGGATGCTTCAGTTCCACTTATAAAGGGGAAGTAAATAATCACATGAGACAGTGGGAGAGTTATGGGTGGGAGAGGAGGAGGAGAGGAGGACAGGGGAACAGGATCAAGTATGTGGGGTGGGGACAGAATAGAAGCCTACAGGGCCAAGAGAATGAATAAGCAACATCTTGGGATAGGAGGTGGGTTGACACTCTAGAGTATCAGAGACCTAGAAGGTAAAAATAAAACTCTAATGAATCAACGGGGATGACCTTAGCTGAAATGCCCAACACTGGGGAGCAGTAACTCAAAGAATCCACCTTCAGTAGGTAAGTAGGGACTCAAGCATAGGAACAGGGTTACTAACCACAGACAAAATTTTGGACCCAGAATTGTTGCTATCTAAAAGAACTACAGGGACAAAAATGGAGAAGGAAAGGGGGTCCAATGACCAGCCTAACTTTGGATCCATCTCATGGGAGGATCCCAAGGCCTGATACAATTGCTAATGCTATGATGTGCTTACAGATGAGAGTCTAGCATAGCTGTCCTGGGAGAGGCTCTACCAGCAGATGACTGATACAGAAGCAGATACTTATAACCAAGCATTGAACTGAGGTCAGGGATCCTTATGTTTGAATTAGGGAAAGGATCTAAGAAGCTGAAGGGGAGAGATACCCCACAGGAAGAGCATCAATCTCTGCTTACCCAGAGCTCAGGAAGCTCCCAGAGACTAAGCTACCAATCAAGAGCATACATGGGAAGGTCTGAGGCACCTGGCAAAAGTACAGCAGAGGTCTGCCTGGTCAGGCCTCAGTGGGAGAATATGTGTTTAATCCTTGAGATACTTGAGGCCCGAGTGAAGGAGAAGATCTAGAAGGAGAGCACTCTTTTGGAGGCAAGGGGGAGGAGGAATGGAATGAAGAACTGTGGGAGGTAGGATCAAGAGAGGGCAACAATGGGAGTATAAATGAATAAAATAATAAAAATTTTAAAAATTATTGCTTGTTTTAGTATGAGACTGTAACTCAATGAGAGGACATTGCTCTAGCACTTGTAAGTCCCATGTTACATTCCCAAAGAAATAAATGTTTTGCTGTTAGTAAAAAAAGATTATTCTTTTTAATTCTATATTCTAGGGTTTATCTAGGCTGTCATTAGAAAGCACTCCAAAAGTACTAGTGGGTTTGATAAAAGACATTCTGTCTTGGCCAATCATATTGTTTTTGCTTTTGCAATTCAACTGGTCATGTGGATTCCTTTCTTTGGATGTGTTTCAGATATATTGATCTGGAATTTCATAAATTGGGTTATTGCAGGACATGCACAGCCTGAGTTAGGTTAAATAAAGCTGATAGATGGCTTGTGCTGTTGGACAAACAGAGATGGTTCTCAAGCCATAGTAGCAGAGCTAGACTAGGACAAAACCATTCACACAAGAGGGTTCATGACCACATATCTGAAACTAGGCTTCTGGAATCATTTCTTTCATTTTCTTCCTCACATCCTTTATTCAAACTAGATTTTTTTTTACATGAGCTGGACAAGGTAAATCAACACACACACACAAATTAAAAGCTCCAAGAGAAGGTACAAGAGTTAGAGACCTACTTTGTGGAGAGCCGCGGTAAGCGGTGACAGCATCCACCATTGAAACAGTGCTGGCACTGGCACTCGTGAGTAAACAAGTAAAATTGCTCATGTGCAAGTGGTGAAAGCCCGCCAAGCCACAGCCCAACCTGGGGCATCATACGGGGGTTTGAGCAAGCAGCCAATCAAATATGTCCACGCCACTCTAGGGTGTATATAAAGCAGCGCCATCTTGGCTCTCTCTCTCTCTGCTCCTCCGCACATGGTAATAAACAGTTGCTGCAGAAGGATCCTGGTGCCTGCGTGCATTCTTGCTGGCGAGACGATTGCGTGGGTCACACTACTTGTTTACACACTCAGGATTCTCATAAAAGTACAGACTTAAAGGTAGAACAGTGGAATGCATACGTAGAGGACCTGGTGCAGAAGAAAAGTTCTAGACTTGCTCCTTCATTATCTAAGAGTTAATATGATTTTTCCTCATTTGATTTATTTGGCTTGTAAGACCTTGTTCTCTTGGTGTTCTCTATCTTCTCTGGTTCCTGATTCTTTGTGCACCCTCCTCTGTGGGGTTCCTTGAGATTTGAAGTGAGGAATCTGAAGCAAGCAGGCATCCAACTTAGAGAAGTGTGTTTAAAGTGTGCCCTCTATCTCTCCCTCTCCCTCTCCCTCTCCCTCTCTCTCTCCCTCTCTCTCTCCCTCTCCCTCTCCCTCTCCCTCTCCCTCTCCCTCTCCCTCTCCCTCTCCCTCTCCCTCCCCCTCCCCCTCCCCCTCCCCCTCCTCC
>JANHMN010000003.1:140990549-141009808 GCA_030674055.1 Rhabdomys pumilio
CTCCTCCTCTCTCTCTCTCTCTCTCTCTCTCTCTCTCTCTCTCTCTCTCTCTGTGTGTGTGTGTGTGTACAATGTCTGGCTGTGGGTCTCTGTATTTATTCATTCCATTCTGATGCAGGAGAAAGTCTCTCTTGAATATAGCATAGTATCATTAAACCATTTTACTGCTACTATTTTTGTTGTTTTACTCCAGTACTGTTTGGTTTTAATATAAGTCTCTGGACTATATGGTATTTGGGTTTTAGTGACCCAAGTAGTTTCTGGTATGGGTTTCATCTTGTGGAGTGTGCCTTAAGTCATATCAAATAATGAATAGTTACTCTCACAAAATTTATACCACCATTGCCCTAGACAAAAAGATTATAAATTAAAGGTTTTGTGGCTGAGTTGGTGTTTACATTCCTCTTTTGATAGTCCACAGGGTACTTTCCCATAATAAAGTCATTATCAAGTAGAGGGGAAAGTTCTGTGTAGGTACCAACTCAGCCTCTGCATGTTCAGTAGTACCCCAGTGTCATACTGTCAACTTGTGGAGAGCAACCTCTTGTCTTTTCAATATCCTGAATATTGTGAAAATTTCTATGGGATCCCTTTGGGCAACAACTAGAATTGATGTAACTTAGTTCCAGCACTGAAATTTTTATTTGGTTATAAGTGATGGCCAATTGAAACTCTTTATCCCCAATTATTTATAGAGTTTATTAGTATCTCTTTCATATATTCTAGGAAGTTCCTAGTGAAGTATGTTCCCATACCTCCACCCAAATACCTCTCAATTCTAGCTTTTTCTTCCCTCATTGTTCCCTCTCCTGTTCTACCTGATCCTCCAATTCATTTCCCCACTTACTGAAAGTCCACTGACAAGATCTATTCTATTTTTCACTACTAGGGAGATCTATGTGCCTCTCCACCCACACTTCCTGTTCCTCCCTCCTTACTTACCCTCTCTGGTCTATAGATTGTGTCTTGGTTACCATTTGTTCCAGGGCTAATGTCCACATATAAGTAAATACAAGTCAAGTTTATCTTTTAAGGTCTGGATTATCTCACTTAGGATGACTTCTTTTGTTCCATTTATTTTTTTCTGCAAATTTCATGATGCTATTATTATAATATCTAAGTAAAAATTCATTGTGCAAATGTACCAAATTTCATGATGCTATTATTATAATATCTAAGTAAAAATTCATTGTGCAAATGTACCAAATATTCTTCTATAAAAATACATCTAGGTCATTTCTAACTTCTGGCTATTATCAATGCAGCAACAACTGAAAAATTGAGGAAAATGTGTCCTTATGGTAGGAAGGGGTAACCTTTGGAGATATATCCAAAAGCAGTATAGCCAGATCTTATCTTTAGGTGGACTGATTTCCAAATTTCTGAGAAACAGTTACCCTGATTTCCAATGATGGTTATACAAGTTTCCACTCTCAATAGCAATGGATGAGCATTCCCCTTATCCCAAATTCTTTCGAGCATGAGCTTTCATGTTTATATATATATATATATATACATATATATATATATATATATATATATTTGATCTTAGCTCTTCTAACATGTATAAGGTGGAATCTCAAAAGTGTTTCATTTGAAGTTTCATGATGACTAAGGATATTGAACATTTCTTTAAGTGTTTTTCAGACATTTGAGTTTCCTCTATTGAGAATTATGTTTTGATCTGTTCCTCAGTTTTTAAATTGTATTATGTGTGGTTTTTTTGATATCTAGTTTCTTTAGTTCTTTTTATATATTAGATATTAGTTCTCTATTGGATGTAGTATTGACAAATATCTTTTACATTACTGTAGTCGGAAATTTTTTTCTGAATAAAGATATCTTTTTCATTACAGAAGCTTTTCCAATGCAATTGGTAACATAGATTAATTGATAATCTTAGTACCTTTAGATTTATGTTCAGAGTCTTAACCTGTGCCAATGAGTTCATGGCTATCAGGATAGTGTATTCAGTTTTATATTAAAGTCTTTGATTCATTTGGAGTTCAGTTTTGTGGTGAGTAGTAAGTATGGTTCTATTTGTATTCTTCAATATAAAGACATCCAGTTAAGCCAGAACTGTTTATTAAAGATGTTTTGTTTTTTCCATTGTATATTTCTTCTGGTTTCTCTCCAAAAATCAGGTGTCCATAGGTATAATGTTTTCATCTGTATCTTGTAAACCCTTGATTTTTTAAAATTTAATTTGATTAACATATATCTCCGTGAATATATCAAATGATATTTATTTTAATTTCATAATTTAAAAACATAATATTGCCGGGCAGTGGTGGCGCATGCCTTTAATCCCAGCACCCCAGCACTTGGGAGGCAGAGGCAGGTGGATTTCTGAGTTCGAGGCCAGTCTGGTCTACAGAGTGAGTTCCAGGACAGCCAGGGCTACACAGAGAAACCTTGTCTTGAAAAACAAAAAAACAAAAAAACAAAAAAACCCAAAAAAACAAAAACACAAAAAACAAAAAAACAAAACAAAAAAACAAACAAACAAAAAAACAAACAAAACACCTCATAATTATCTTATTTCTTCAAGAAGCCATGGATGATATTAGGCTTACTACAATAAAAGCTTGCTATTATCAAATGTAAGTCATGTACTTTTTCGGAGAATGAGATAGTATGATCCCAAGTACAATATCAATCTAAGCAACTTTTCATTTAGTTAATATTTTGTCATCCATCAAAAAATATAACTTTACTATTTAAATTTTGTAATTTCTCATCGATTATATTTTTATATTCTAGATTGCTCATTTTGAAACATGCCTTTCAAAAAAATTTTTATTGATTATTTTGTTTGAATAGAAAGCATTTAGTGTCAATAAAATTAAATGAGAATGCAGGAAAGTTAGGAGACTATATACATCAACTAAAATGTTATTAATGGAATGGTATTAGCTGTTTAAAAAATTTAGACAAAGAAGGTATTGTTATTTTGAATGGAGTGTTGTTAATTTTTCTTTTAGAAAATGTGAAAGAATGATTCTATAAGCTTTGTGATAAAAATGACTTATTTTTTACCTTTTTAAAATACTGTCCCTTAAAATTTGTCATATGATCATATTTTCATTACCAGTTAAATAAATAAGTAAATATTTCTCATTTATTTATTATAAATTTTATAACTATCAACATATATTAAGAATATCATGCATTTTATCAATTATAATTTTATATAAACCATATTTTTAAAGTTTAGTTCTTTTGTTATTTCTATGAACTTTATTATAAAAACTCTTGCAAATACACATTAACATTACATAGCTAGTTTAACGAGACCCAAAGTGTATATACGCATATATTCATCAGATAAGGAAAAGAATGATATTTGATATAATTCTATTTTGTATGTATTCCATGTGATCATTAACATTTAAGTAGTCAAATCCAATTTATGAAAAATAAAATAATATTTTATCAGTGTACATCATTAAGGTACTACACATACACATAGCTTTGCCCTTTGAACAACCTTCTTTAATGCATTCTTAACTTCTTTGTTCCTCAGGCTGTAGACCAAAGGATTCAGCATGGGGATGACCATAGTATAAAACACAGAGACGAATTTATCTGTATCCATGGAATGACTGGCACTTGGCTTTAAGTACATTATGGTGACAGTTCCATAAAATGTAAAAACTGCAGTGAGGTGAGAAGCACAGGTGGAAAAAGCCTTCTGGTATCCCTCACTTGAATGCATCTTCAAAATGTTCGAAAATATGAGTACGTAGGAAATCAAGATAACAAGAAAAGCAAATATAATGTGGAAACTAGATATTAGAATAAGAATCATCTCATTCATGTGTTTATCAGAGCAAGCCAGAATCCTCACTGCTGGAATATCACAGAAGAAGTGATTAATCACATTGTATACACAGAAAGGGAGGCCAAAGGTGTCTCCTGTTTGTACAGAAGCATTCAAAATGCCAAACATATAGGAACCAATGGCCAGACTAGTACAGACACCTTTTGTCATAGTGGTAGTATAATGTAAAGGTTTACACACTGCTGCATACCGATCATATGCCATTGAGGCTAAGAGGTAGCTATCCACAGTGGCAAAGAATACAAAGAAGAACATCTGGACAGCACATGCATTGTAAGAAATAACATTGTTTCTTGTAAGGAGTCCATCCATGACCTTTGGAGTGACTGTTGAAGAAGAACCAAAGTCCACCAAGGACAGATTACTAAGGAAGAAGTACATGGGGGTGTGTAGATGAGCATCCAGCAATATCAGAAGAATCATTCCAAGATTCCCAGCCAAAGTGAAGGTATAGATGAATGTGAACAGCATAAAGAGAAGAACTTGAAGCTCTGGTGCTTTGGTTAGTCCCAGTAGGATGAATTCACTCGCTTCTGTGTTGTTGTTCATAGCTTTTTTTTTAAACCACAGATGTTCTTTGAAATGGACAAAACTAAAAGAACAAAGGCTCATATACCTGGAACATTATCTGCAGAGATACATTTACTCTTTAATGCTATGAAACTGTTTAGTTAAAATTTCTCTACATATGTGAGGGTACAGTAGCAAAAAATTTTGAAACATTCACAAAGCACAGGAAATCATATAAGTTAAGCTTCCATTTTCAGTCTGTTCCCTTTATATACTGATTTTAAGTTCATTCAGTCCATATTCAATTATTAGATTTAGTGTACACACTTTAATGCCTCAAACTAAACTGTAGTGTTATTCACAAATAACTGAATATTGTATTCATTAAAACAAATGTGTCATTAAAGACTAGTTCAGTCAACAAAGATGGTTTTTAAAAGAAAATATAATAATGTGTAGATAATGCATATTCTGTGAAAAGGCAGATGGGGGAGCATCATCATAGATGTAGGGGAGGGAGAAGGAAATAGGGGGGTTGTGGAGGGGAAACAGAAGGGAGACAACATTTGAAATGTAAATAAATGAAATAACAAATAAAAAACAAAAACAAACAAACAAACGAAACGATTTTCTTTTAACAACCATGGTCCTTTAGCTCTCCTTGCCTAGCCTGGCTACATTTTACTCCATATATCTGAACTTAAATAAATTACAGCCACAGAATAGCTGAAAGTATGGATGTTGGCAGAAGAAATATTTATTGTGTTTCATGAAGTCTATTGTTTTCATTGGGTCAACAATATAATCTATAATATTTTCAATGACAAATCCATGTGAAAAGAGAATGACACAAGTATCTGGGCTTAAAACATGGACATTTTCAGTGTCATTTATCAAATTTTTAAGATAAGTATGAAAAAATTCTTACAAAATTATTTGTATATTTAGATAATTGAAATAAGTCAAACATCATTTCAATTAATGCTGTATATAAACATATATATATATAATTATACAAATACCAATATTTATACACATTTATATATTGTACACATGTATATATGAGTATATATGTATTTATGTATATTTATATACATATATACATATACATTTACATGTATATATAGATATACATACATATACATGAATGACTCCATATATATGTATATATACATATATATACACACACACATATATATGTGTGTGTGTGTTGCCATTTAGTGGATTAGGAAATGAGCCTTCTTACCAGTCTACATCTGGTATAGAGTTATTCCAAATTCCAATTTATCTCTAGCCATTCATAGTATATATGATTTTTAAAATCACTTTACTATTACAATTTCTAAATTAAAAAAATGAGATTGTGGAAAACTCTGAAAAATGGAATAAAGACCTTAGTATGTTAAAAATGACACCATGGAATATGAAGATATGCACTTACCTTCCTTGGGCAAACTCACACTATAGTAAATATTAGGAATCTACCAACAACCCAATCACAGCATCATCTACCCTATGTTCCTCCTAATTATTTTAAAGCAATGTATTTTAGTTCCTTAATCTAATCCAATTATCATATCTTCATTCTTTAGGAGCATTAAAATTTTGACTAGAATAGAATAGAAGCATTGCCATTTCATAAATATCTTTGTATTCATGTGATGCCACAATTTTCAGTTTTTAATTCTACTCTTATCATAATTGTAAGAAAAAATATGTCAAATATGAACATCTGACTTGAAATGTTAAGAGATATATAGTTGATTCAATGTTTCCATGCCAGTTAAAGCTTTAATAATTTTTATTGGATATATAATTTTACCTATTAGGATAAAAGGTAACAGAAAACAGGATTATGTATCTAGTACCAGAAATTCACCATTGCAATAATGTACAAATATATTTGGAGAAATTATTTTTCAAAAAATATTCTAGTCAAAATTCTAATGCTCTTAAAGCATTAAGATATAATGATAGGATTAGTATCAAGGAACTAAGGTTACCTTGCCTTAAGTCTAACTTCTATCAAATATATTTTTAGTATTATTAGAATTAATTTTGTTAGATCAGGTAGTTTCTTTACTTTTAGAAAAAATTTCAGACACATTTTATTGTAAAAACTAGCTGAGAGAAATATATTTTAAAGTATTAGTATTTAACTATCTTATAAGAATAAGTCAGTATAATAATTACATTGGAATTTACCTCTGGCTGTGTGTGAAGACTCAAAACAAATACTCAGTGTTGAAGAATGTTATTCTACAGACAAATTATTAGCAACCGTTTAAAAATGTAATGATCAGAAAGACTACTTGGTCTCTTACCCATTTGAAGTATTCTCATATGAAGTCAAAATGAGACTATAGACCTTACTATATAGGAATCTGGAGAAAATAGCATAGGCTTGGAGTTCTCCAGGGAAAAGAATTCCTTTGAGTGCAATCATGAAGATGATTTCAACTGCACATGAATCTTATTTTACATGCAGCAAAGTACATAGAAAGTCTATGGTACTTAATTTTGTTATATCTACCCTTCTTTATTTTTTCAAACCACCACTTAAAACATGTGCAATAACTTTAATCTATTTATAATTATTGGAAATATTTGGTGTTACTTCAGAGAAATTCATACATGTATGCAATGAAATAGCATATTTACATACCTATCCTCTCCTCCAGTTTCCCCTCCTAACCCGTTCCATAAATTTTTCTACAACTCTGTCCCAACTGCATGTCTTTTAAAAATATTATTCTTTTTTGATAATTCAATAAATTCCATGGGATATATATATATATGAGTGTGGAGTTATGTACTAGTAAGTGGGAAATGTCAATTGTCTCATCCTCAAAAAATATTTCCTTCTACTTCAGTAACTACCAATTTCCAAAAGGTTTCAACTAAGAGGTGAGTTCTTGTAGTATCTAACAAATCTATGTGGGATTTTTTCTCACTTGGTGTTCAACAGGTACCATGTCATGTCCAGAGAATTCAGAGGATATTATTTCACAGATCTTCCCATTCCCTGGCTCTTACATTCTTTACAGTTGCTCTTCAACAATGTTTCCTGAGTCTAATAAGTTGTAGGAAAGTTAATATATTTGTTGCATTTAGTGCAGAGCACTCAGTGTTATATTCACAGCACTTGGTCTCAGCTTGCATACATATATTGAATGCTCATGTCATTTGAAAAAAAATGTTTCTCTGGGAGAGGTTTTTCTAGCTATAGTTTTTCTTTCATTGTCTCCATTTTCATTCTTGAATTCTGGAAACTAAATATGGACAACTCAAAATTGTAGGTGATGAACAAGTATTTTTTTCTTTTAACAAATAAAATGCAGGAAGAGAAACAAGAAAAATCATATTACATACTATTGGTTAATGTCATTGTGTCACATATTCTGTGGACTTCTACCAGCTATGAGGTTACTAATAAAACCAAGCCCCAGGTGTTTACATAGATAAGCCACTCCTTAGTGAAAAACTGAATTTCCATTCTTCTCTTCCCTTAATGCCTTTCTCATTTCTTCATCAGTTCTACTATCAAATCTGAAATAAGGATATGACCTTGAATCGCTGACTTGGGGTTTACATTTGGAGACCTTATCTAATTCATCTAACAAAATCTTAGGTCTCTTTGGTAAGAAGGTGAGTTTCTCATCTGATTAATTCTATCATGAAAAGAAGGGTACTTCTGGGTCAATAAGATACCTCCTCTCAAAGGAGGTGAATGGCATTCTCAACATTGATTCTAGAAGCTGGCTTTTGATTTCCAAACATAGTCCCATGTGAAGCAACCATACACCACACAGAACATGCACATGCACAGGTGCACACAAATAGCTTCAATCTGATCAATGACTGTAGAAATACTGGTAGTTGATAGCAGTCTTGTGGGAGAGAAGAATAATTTTTCTTTGGGAGTTTCCTATTGAGTACATTGCCCATGCTCTGATTCATGGCTTCATGTACATCTATATTTGAGCAGAACTAATTGAACTTAATGAGTTCCTAAAATAAATGAAAGAAGGCATGTAACTTGGCCATGTTGTGGAAGATCTGAGGACGCTAGAGCGAGAAATTATAGGGTAAATATAATAATTTATTGCAGACATACATGAAATACTTAATGCTAACCATAACATTACCCTTATTATCACATTCTCCTCTCAAAATCTTATGTTATTGTTCTTTTTTGAAGTAAATCACTATTTGAGGGTAACTCCTTAAGAATTCTTTACAAATATTACATTGAAGATTGGGGAGTAAAGACAACATTGAAACAGGAAACAGAAATAATATTTGAAGGTAAAATCCAGGACCATAAGCCAAGATTCATTACTGTTCATGACTATGTTGACAAAAGAAAGAAATTTCTGCTACAGGATTTCAAATGAGAGGTGAGAATATAAAAAATAAATAGATTTACATCATTTTTTCTTTTATTTTTGAGATTGCAATATCATTACATGATTTCTCTATTTCACTTCTTTCTTTCAAACCCTCTCATATGCCCTTCTTGTTAACTTTCAAATTCATGGCCTATTTTTCACTGATTATTGCTACCTGAAAATATATATGCAAATATACATACATGCATATGTGTATTTAAGATATATCCTAATCTATATAATTTTATTTGTATATATCTTCGTTTAGCTAGTGATTTGGTAGTACATAACTAATTGGTATGCTTTGTTCCAGAAAAAAATTCTCTCACTCTCAGCATTCCTTAGTTACCTGTAATTTTTTTTACAAAAAATTTATGAGGTGGGGGTCCTCTTAGTCTTTGACTCTTCACTTTGATATGGCTGCTGTTGTTGTCCTTGTTCAGTTCATATTTAGGCAGTCATATTGAGACTTTACAAGTGTAGCTTCTCATCTTAAAGAGAAAAATGCATTAGTTACAACTGAAATGAAATAAGATCATTTTAGTTTTAAAAAATCATAGTGAGTATTTTAAATAAATACAAAAAATACTTTAGATGTCTTCACAACTGGTAAATGATAAATAATATGAAAAATACAAATTTCCCTGATTTACCCAAAACCATTACATAGTATATATATATATATGTGTGTGTGTGTGTGTGTGTGTGTGTGTGTGTGTGTGTGTGTTAACATATTACATTCCTTCTCACAAGATGAAGAATGTGTATGTGTGTGTGTCTGTGTGTGTTGCTAAATTTATAAAAAAAATGACAAAGACAAAACTTACAAGACATTAGTGTTGGTAATATAGTCTTTGTTTGATGTTTAATTGAACACCAACAAAATGAAAAAATGATGAAGGGAAAAAATGATGCCCTAGAACCATGTGACGAGTGCCAGTAGCACGGAGTGGATGCCTGAACCTGGAATTCTGGGGGGCTTTTACTTTTATTCTCTAACTTATTGTGTCACTGTTTTCCTGATAATCAGAATGACTTTCCTCTAAATGTTTGTTCTTTCATGTCCTCATAAAGACTTTCCACTAAAATTCCAAACATACTGATGACTTTGTTAAGGTGAGGATGAGTGGCCAACATGGAATCACAAACCTCCAGAGATATTTGCTATTTACCCTGAGTCCCTGAGGCATATGAGGAGCTTTGCAACAACTGCCTTGATACTGACAAAAGCACACACAGGCCAGAGTTCTGGACGGTAGAGCTATTGACAGAGGGGAAGGTAAGTATCCTTCACAGTGTTTTCCTGAGTGTGGTTGCCAGACCAATACTCTAGGCATGAAGTTTTTCATACCACAAAACTTTTGTGTAGTTGTCTGTTTCTAGATCAATGGTAAGTGCTAAAATATACAATGATAGAAAGTTAGAACTATAAGGGAAACAAAATCAAGCCTTTTATTCCAAGTGAAATCAACAGGAAAATGATAGTACATGCTGAATAGTTATTCTACAAACACACTGAATATTTTTTCTCTTATTTTGCTTTATTTTTTGTCACACCACACTGTTTTACATTATTTATATTTTGATGTTCAGAATCAGTGGATTCTCTTTATAAGAGATGAAGTTGATATCTATACACAAATAAAACCGCAGAAGTTTGTAAGTTAGGGGGAAATCACATTAACCTTGGCTATCCTTATATATCTTCTTCTGCCTTGAATAGTAATGATGTTTACAGTTGCGAATATGTCTCAGCATTCCAGAAACAAAGGAGGTTTTTGTGGGTGCAGAAGCTTTCATACTGTAACTAGTAGCAGTCATCTGTCATATGAACCATTGTGTTGGTGAGTAAATTAGATAATGGAATGCAAAATGCACCAAGACTCTATGAAAGATTCAGACCCAATTTTCTTGTTTTCTCTCTAATATATCAAAAATAAATTATAACAACATGTTGGTGACTGGTAAGGGATGACGTTAGTCTATGTAAAAATGGATGGTGGAGGTGCGGTTTTCCTCATCAATTTGGAAAGTTGTTTACTTATATTTTTCCTTTGAAAATATATGAAGATATCATCCAGTTTCCTCTAAGTGGTAATATTTAAAATGGACAAGCCAACTAAGAAGTCTCATGATTTAGAAAAAAAAACATATGTGTGCCAGGATAAGATCCACAGATAATTGCATATCTTGAAGGTGGTGAGGGAATGTATTGTATATGTAAAATGCATTTTCCAGATTTTATTCAAATAAACAAAAGCCAAACACTCCTCATATCCATTAGTGTTGACTAAACTTTCAATGTCTATAAAATAGTAAAATCCATGTATTACAAGCAATAATAATGAATACAATATGATTTAGTGCAATACACATTACTCTATTTGATGAAAACAAAATTGAGCTCCACAGTTATATTAGCCACCTCTGGTATCAAATAAACTTGATGTACATGGGTATCACTTCCATATGAGCAAAATGCTTGCAGTTTTCTAGCATGTATTTCATCATCTGATATACACTTGTCATTCACAAGAAAAAAATGAATAAAAGTGTCTGGTCCTAGTTTAAAATTACACTGATATTTAAATAGCATATTTCTTTATTTATCCTAGGAACTTGTCATGATCATTCCCAAATAACATTGATGGAGAATATTTCAGAAGTTACTGAATTTATTCTTGTGGGGTTAACAGATGTCCCAGAGCTGCAGATCCCCTTGTTTATTGTCTTCACTCTCATTTATTTGATCGCACTGTTTGGGAATCTTGGGATGATCATGCTGATTCTGCTGGACTCCCGACTCCACACTCCCATGTACTTTTTCCTCTGTAACCTCTCCCTGGTGGACTGTGTTTATGCCTCAGCAATCACCCCCAAGGTGATGGAAGGGTTTCTCACAGGAAATAAGACCATCTCCTACAATGGGTGTGCTGCCCAAATGTTCTTCTTTGTAGCTTTTATTGCTATTGAAAGCTTGATCCTTGCATCAATGGCCTATGACCGCCATGCTGCAGTGTGCAAACCCCTGCACTACACTACCATTATGACAAGTACCACCTGCATTCTAATTATCACCTGCTGTTACATGTGTGGGATCTTGCAATCCTCTATTCATGTTGCTCTTGCATTTTGTCTTTCCTTTTGTCATTCCAATTTGATTAATCATTTTTTCTGTGACATTCTCCCACTGCTGACTATTTCTTGTTCTGACACCCACACAAATGAGACTACACTCCTTATCTTGGCTACACTGGATGTTGTTTTCACTCTCTTGGTTATTTTAAACACTTACCTGCTTATTTTCATTGCTATCCTGAGGATGCGTTCAGCTGAAGCACAGAAGAAGGCCTTCTCTACCTGTGCATCTCATCTCATCACTGTATCCATCTTCTTTGGCTCACTTATATTCATGTATTTACAGCCCAGCTCCAATCATTCCATGGACACAGACAAAATTGCATCTGTGTTTTATACAATGGTCATTCCTATGCTGAATCCTATAGTATACAGCTTACGGAACAAAGAGGTCAAAAATGCATTTAAGAAGGTTGTTGGAAAATTAATGTCTAAACTTCATTTATTCGATTAATTCTAAAATATTTCTCAAGTATGTGAAATTTTTGTATTTCAAAATTTGAAGTATAGTTTATTTGTATTTCTTTTCTATGCGTTCTTTCAACTGTTATATTTCTGAATGAGAAATGTCTTTTATTCTATTTTATTTTATTTTATTTTTATATTTTATTTACATTTCAGATGCCATCCCCTTTCTTCATTTCCCCTCCCTAAAGAAAATCCCTATCCCATGCCCTCTTTTCCTTTTTGCTTTTATACAATTTTTTTAAAATGTCAGTCAAGGCTTTATAAGTTTGGTAATGTTCAATCAGAAGTGTAACCCAATGCCCAACCTAGATATATAAACTGTCTTTGACTGGTGGAGACACATGAACTTCTGCCTCCATGCCCCCCCTCTCTTTCTCTCTCTCATCACCTTGCTTCTCCTCTCCTTCATCTTCTCCTCTCCTTACTCCATCTTTTCCTCTCAGTGCTTCTTCACCCTTAGCTCCTCCTACATATCACCCTTCCTGTTAAAATAACACTTTTCTCTCAAAATACAATTAGAGCATAATTATTCCTATTTGTACCAGTGAGGTACAAGATAGTCTTAATACCCAGTCCATCATTTTGTTGACTAACCAGAACCTCTGTTGTCTGTCCTAACTAAAACACTTAGTTTTGAACCTGGCCTTTTTCTTGGCTTTAGAATGAATGTCAGTGAAGATGATCCACTCAGATCTTTTCTCTCAAAGTAAATAGCCAGGATTGGCTATGAGACTATAGGTCTTCAACAGCATCAGAAATCCAGAATGACTGAGTTAACTGAAATTATGGGAACATTCTCTAGTATAAGGGCTGTCCAAGTGTTCAGTGGTCTCTATAAATTGTCTTTTATTCTTTTTTAAAATTTATTTTTATATACATTTTATTGGACATTTTATTTACATTTTAGATGTTATTCCCTTACCCCATTTTTTCCACCCAGGAATACCTTATCCCATCCCTCCTCCTCCTGTTTCCATGAGGATGTGCCCCCAAACACTCTCCACTCCCATCTCCCCAACCTCTGATTCTCTCACACTCAGTGTTCAGCCTTCATGGGATCAAGGATCTCCTCTCTCACCTATGCCTGAAAAAGCCCTCCTCCCCTACATATAAAGCTGGAATCATGGGTCCCTTTCTATTTGCTCCCAGGGTGGTGGTTTAGACCCTGGGAGCTCTGGTTGGTTGGTATTGTTGCTCTCCTCATGGAGCTGCAAGCCCTTTCTGCTCTTTCAGCTCCTTCTCTAACTCCTCCATGGGAAACCCCTTGATCTCTTCAATGGTTAACTGTGAGCATCCACCTCTGAATATGTCAGACTTTGTATTTATGAATTTGTCATTTCACTAACATACAGTAAAATTGTAGTATGTCTTTCCAGAAATAAAATGTCAATTTAATATTTAAATGAAGATTATATTGCTGAAATATTCACAGAATATTGTTTTGTAAGTTTTTATCAATTATTTTTAGGCCCACTTCATGTGTGTATCATTACAGTTATGTTTTCACTTATATTATTATTATAATAAATATTACTATATTTTTTGAAGTATAATTAATTTTTCCTTTATGTTCTTCCCTCCAACAAATAGTATATGCTTTCCTTGGCTTGCTCTTTTTATAATTCAAGGCCTCGTATTTCATTAATGGTGAAAGTTCAAAATATTCTATGATATTATCTAACAAAAGTCAAATGTTCTCATATATTAATATTATATAAATTAATCCTGGGATCTTCTTAAATAGAGTCCAACAATTTCAGTTTAAATAGCATTAGTTTTTGTGGTTTTAGTATTACAGAAATCTTGAATCTTAAGGTTAGCATAATTTCAGTAATCAATTACTTTCCATAATGATGGAAAGTATTTTATCCAAATCTAACTAATACTGAATTCCAGAGATGAAATAGAGGTTGCAGTCAACAAATATTAATTTATAAGATAAAAGTTGTAGTTTATAACTTACTTGGTTCTAAGTAACAGCATATGGAATCTTTTGACCATTTAAGTAGCATTTTTCTTGAAGAAAATATTTGTGAACTGCTGATATACTAATAAATGATCAAGTAACAAAATATTAATTCTTAATTATTTATTCCTGTCCTGTATTCTAGACAGAATTTAACCACATATAGTGCCTATTTTGCAAATCAATAATTTCTATCTCTGTGCTTTGTGGTTTTAGTGAATATACTACTGAATAAAGACAATGGAAAATCTAGATTATATCTAGAATGCTTGTGGAGATGGATAGAACCCATTAGAAGGGTTAAAATGACAATGAGCTTTCCCCCTTAATTGCTAAATAATACTTTGAGTTATACAATGATGTCAAATTTAAGAACAATAGCAATTTGAAGTTCTTTTTTATTGAATTCAGAGGAACGTTTGAGAGGAGAATTTAAGAACAAAGTTAGTATAGAGCTACATTAATTTTGATCACTGGAACTGATATCCAAATGGAACTGTGCCTTTCTTAGAATAGTAACTACTCTTTATCAGCCCTATTGTCACATAATGACCTTGTTGTTTACAGGAATTATGGAATGAATTTCCATAACAGAGCTTAAATAACAAATAAATTATTTACTTAGTTAAGGAATAATTGCAAAAAAGAATGAATTAGTGGGTATGAGAGAAGAAGTGTAACAGAGACTAACTGAATGAGCAAAGATGAAATTTAATTTCTTCTGAGTGATCACAGGAGTATGATACTGGTTATTTTATGTGCATAAAGAGACAGCTGTGAGATTACTGAACAATATCCTGTCTTCCTGTACAACACTGAAATTAATGTATGTACTTTCTAATATTAAACCCAGGGCTTAATCCCTCAGAATATCCTATACCTTGAACCCTGAAACTCTTTACATGCTTAAGAAAATTAGTGAAAAATGGTGAGATTGAGTCAAACCTACAATGACACTAAATATTCAGCTACTTGATAATCATAAAAGAATTTCTTTTGGTGAGAATGTAGCAGAGGAAAACAACTTATTTTGCAAACTCCATTTCCTGCTGGACAGACTGTAACTAGAGGTGATGTGAACTGGTATCTATCTATAGTATTCGGTGTACAAAGAGAAGGTTTCTAAAAGATACCTCACACATGAAGTTGGCAGTCATTGCAAAATTAGATTTCTAGTACACAAAAGCACTCTCTGATGAATTCACACCAGAAAGACAAATATCTAGAAAATATTAAGGGATGCCTTATAATCATAATAAAATAACATTTATTAACTCATCACATGCTATCTCTTCCATCTATGTTTACAGAATAGTTAAAACAAAAGACCTTGCATAAAAGGAGGGAACAATAGAATTATTTTGTGGAGTTTGCCTGACATTTAATGTGAATATATAAACAAAACTTGTTTTACCACATGGAAGTAAATATAAACCTGTTTTACTTTTAGTAAAATTAATACAAAATTAGTCCATGCTTTATATTTGACACTAACCAGCAAGACTATCACAGTTTTTTTTTAATCTGAATTTTCATCTTGATGAAATTTTTGTAGGGATTTACAAATAGGTCCTGCTTGTCCACCTAAAGATATCTTCCTGTGTTGCAATAAAATATGTCTCTCTAACTGTGTTAACCAAAACACTTCACTAGTATTTGATATTGACAAAAAGAAAATAAACAAATTTTAAACATTATTGTAAAAATTAGATATGCTGACACTAAATACTAAAATTGAAAAATTCAGGAACACTGGCATGGTGTTTAAATGTTTTAAAAAATATAAAATATTAATTAACAATAATGACAGACAAGTTTATATAAAATAAGCATATGTTAAATCTGTGATAAAATTTTATGAAAAATATTTCCAGAAAACTGAATAAAAATCAATGTCAAAATTTAAAAAAAAATACTAGTAAGATCCCCCATAGGAAAAATTTCATGTTATGAGAATAATCTACTTTTACAGCACCCCATTCTCACCAATGGACAGGCCATTGAAACTAAATAGATGCACAATAAAACTTAAAGAAGATATGAAACAAATGGATTTAGCCTAAGCTGGAGACACCCCAGGTTAAGCTTGAGATGTCAGGGTCCCATGATTACAAGGAAGAAAAAATTGCCAGGGGTACCATGTTTCAGAGTGCGAGGCAATAGCTTTTTGCGGACCCCAGTATTAGTACCAAGAAGCCCCAAGGCCTGCTTCTTTGGCGCAAGCACCTTGTGATGCCATCTCTGCAATTATTCTTAGATTTTATCATTCTCTTTATGTATTTACTATTCCTTTTCTTTCTTCCTTTCTTGATTAAACCAGTATTTGATGCCTGGCAAGATCTAGTAGGAACCTGTTTGATATCCAGAAATTAGATGTTGCTAATAATATTAAAATAAAGGCTGTTTGTGAATTCAAGAGAAACGTATGATACAGTCACTCACTCTAGGTGGAAATGAAAGTAACCTAGAGCCGCAGGCAGAAATGAGTAAATATGCAGCTATTCCCCTAGTCTTAGTTTCAATTATGTATAATAAAAATAGGATATTTTATCATAAAATTGAGGATGGAAATACATACAAATATTTCCCGGAAAGTTTGCAATGGGTTCTTTGGGTTTAGAGACAATGGTGGCAGCCTCCTAGGAATTCTCCGTACAGGTTAGGTGAGGATGTTTTTGTAGACAGACAGATGGGTCCAAAAATTATAAAGACTGCAGGTCAGCAGTATGACCTCATGTTTACCCTTTTATGAAACTGTATTCTCTCACATGTGTCTTAAACATACTGACTTGTAACCATAACGGTATTGCCCTCAAACTCACTGGAGACTGGAGATAAAAAAATATTGTGCTTGCTGTAAAATTTTTATGTCTGAGAATGTATAGTTCCCATTTTTTTCTGTTCTAAATCTGCATTACTCTGTCACAAAAAATGTTGGCATTTACCCAGTCCCCTATGAATTTTGTAACCCAATTTCCTTGTATGATTTCAATAAAAGACTGGGGTTCAATCAAGTCTAGGTGAGTACCCTGACTCCAAAGTTTAAGGGCTCCTACACCAGAAAAACTAGCCTGTCAGTATTGTAACTCAATTGTTTGTTTTTTTATTTGCCTACCATGTATCCCTAGTCCTTGATGACTCCCAACTCTTGTTGAGGCTGAGGCTGTACCCTGACAAGTTGATATCTACAGATCATATGACACCAAAACAAAAGAATATACTCTCTGCTTAGCACTTTATGAGACCTTCAAAATTGACCATATAATCAGACACAAAATCAGCCTTAACAGAAACAAGAAGATTAAAACAATCCCATGGATTCTATCAGGCCATCAACAATTAAGGATGAACATTGACAAACAAACAAACAAAATAACAAGCAAAACAGGAAGTTTGCATTTTTATGGAAACTGAAAAACTATGTACTCAATTATAACTTAATCAGGGAAGAAATAAAGAAAGAATTTATAGTCTTTGCATACCCAAACTTATGAGACATCATGAAAGCAGTGTCAAGAGGAAAATTCATAGCACTGAATGCCTTCATAAAGAACTGAGGAGATCCCATACTAGCAAGTTAATAGCACACTCAAGAAATCTAGAACAAAAAGAAGCAAACAGATCCAAGACAGTAGAATCAAGAAAAAAGTCAAATTCAGGGCTGAAATCAACCAAATAGAAACAAAGAAAATAATACAATGAATCAACAAAACCACGAGTTGATTCTTCAAGAAAATCAACAAGATTGATAAACCTTTAGCCAAACAAACTAAAAGGCACAGAGGCAGTAACCAAATTAACAAAATCAAAAATGAAAAGGGAGAGATAACAGAAACTGAGGAAATTAAAAAAAATATCAAATCTTATTATAAGAGCCTATACTCAAAAAAACTGGAAAATCTAGATTAAATGGATGACAGATACCATGTACCAAATTTAAATCAAGACCAGGTAAACTATTGAGACAGGCTCACATCCCTAAGGAAATATAAGCAGTCATTAAAAACCTTCAAACCAAAATAAGCCTAGGACCAGATCATTTTAGTGCATAGTTCTACCAGTCCATCAAAAAAGAGCTAATATAAACACTCTTCAAAATATTCCATTAAATAGAAACAGAAGGAACACTACCTAACTCACTTTATGAAGCCACAGTTATTCTGATACCTAAATCACACAAAGACTAAACAGAGAAAGAGAACTTCAGACCACTTTCAGTAATGAATATCAATGAAAAAAAACACTTAAAATTCAACCAAACTGAATCCAGGAACACATCAAAACCATCATTCACCACTACCACGTAAGCTTCATCCAAGGGATTCAGAGATTGTTCAATATATGGAAATCCATCAACATAATTCACTACACAAACAAAGTAAAACAAAGTTATATAAAATTATATAAGCATCTCATTAGATGGTGAAAAGACTTTGAAAAATACAACACCCCTTCATGTTAAAAGACTTGGATCAGGGATTCATGGCACATATATAAACATAATAAAAGCTATATTTAGCAAAGCAGCATCCAACATCAAATCATATGAAGAGAAACTAGATGCAACTCCACTAAAATCAGAGACAATATAAAACTGCCCTTTCTCTATCGATTCAATACAGAATTTGAATTTCTAGATAAACAAATTAGACAACAAAAGGAGTCTTAAAATTAGGACTATTATCTGCCCCTGTCCTGACCCTACCTTATCTATACTTTTGGACAAGAGTTAGGGCATTGTCACAGAAGTACTGGACCAAAACCTGAGATCCTGGGGATGACACTGTTCTACCTGTCTAAAAAGTTGCACTCAGTGCTGGCTGGGTGAATATAGGGGTAGTCAGTCCACTCTATGCTACTGACGGGTTGTATTCATGCACCCACCCACCCACCCAACACACACACACACACACACACACACACACACACACACACACACACA
>JANHMN010000003.1:141009818-141026786 GCA_030674055.1 Rhabdomys pumilio
CACACACACACACACACACACACACACACACACACACACACACACACCAGTTTATTGTAATATGTCTTGATTAGCTTAATTGCTGTGTACTTCTAATCCTTCTCAAGGCTGGCAAACACTCCCCTCCAGAATTAACATCTTTAAAATCTATATTTCATCTCTTCTACCCCAAACCCAATCAGGGAAGTGGCCACTAGGACCACTTACTGGAATTCTTACATGGCTGGTCCATCCTATGCTCCTCCCATTTTGATTCTGCTTCTTCCTGCCTTCTCTCTCCCAAGCTATGAATCCTAAAAGTCCTGCCTACGTCTATCCTGCCCAGTCAATGTCTGCTGGTATCTTTATCAATTGGAGCCAATTTGGGGCAGGGTTTCTCAATGTCTTATATGCAGACACTAATGTAAGCAGTTTTGAGGACCAGAATTAACATAACTCAGGCAGTGTTAGGACAAACCCACTTCAGGTGGACTAACTGCGGAAGAACCATAGTAGCCACTGCCCTGCCAGCTAAAAATGCAAATAAATTAACCCTAGGGCAGTTTCTCATCATAAATATCCCTCAAGTCATAAATGAAGTCCTCAAAAATTTTTCCTTACTTGTGTATTTCAAATGGTAGATTGACATTACCAGTTTCTTCTATTGAACCACCTCAAGTTTCTTTGCTCTGAACAACTCTCTGAGCCCTGTCACTCTGCTGCTGGACCCAGACCTGGAAATCCCACTGATATATGACAGTTCGGAAATGTTGCAACACATGTATGAAACCTGGCTATCTCTAACTGATCAACCCTGACCCATGGCAGATCTCAACAGGTACACCAATCAGGAGTGGATACACAGACAATGACACCAGGTTTGCAGGGGCAGCACTGTTGGTTTTTGATTAGATACTTTTGGTGTCTTCCGTAATGACTGGCACATTGTTCAAAGGGCAGCCCTCACTGTGGCACTTAACATGGATGAGGACAATACGATTGATTGTCTTAACTAGAAATTTTTTTTGCCATCATTGTAGGCTTCAATTTTTCAAAATCTACTTTAATAAGGATTCCTAAACACTTCAACCTCCCTTCTATCCCACATACCAGAGTTTGGGAGAAGGAAGGGCTAATAGGAAACAAAGGTTATGGTAATATTTGGAGAGATCCCAGTATTTGTTGTTAGGATATCAGAAGTACAGTTCACAATATCTAACAGAAATCAATATTGGCAGCCCAGTTCAAAAGGTAAACACCAAACACTAACCAGCAGCAGCAGCAGCTCAATTCAGAAGAAACTATAGGGTTCCACCAAATCTGCATGAGTCTGTGGAAGTAGCAAGAGACAGCTTGAAACTTTAGTGATTTACTCTCTTCGAAGACAGGACAAGCAAAGATCAGTGATACTGTGCTGTGAGCCCATGCAAGAGCATCATCTACTGACTGTTGGGTTAGTCTTATACTCTTTCCAACTTCATGTGTCCTCTTAAGCATCCACTCCAGCAAAACTCAGATGCCCTTTTAACAGGCAGCTTCCAGAAAACCACGACACTTGTCTCTTTCTCAGTAACGCACCCTCTTACACGCATGCTTCAGCAAAACATCCTCTCATGTATCTGCCTCAGCAAAACATTCTACCATAAAACATGTTCTGGAAAAACACCACATCACACAATTGGGTCTCTCATGAAACCAGAAATTCCCAATTCATGTAAAATTTCCACTGCCTGAAAGAAATTACATCTTAGTTATTATCTCAATGTATTGCATTTTTAAAAGTTAATTCTGTAATCTTTTTTTTTTTTTTTAAAGAAAATAAGCTTTAAATTTATGGCATAATTAAAGAAAATACATTTACAATTTTATTGTTAAATGTATTAAATCTAAGTCTATAAGAAACAATTTTGTCTTCCCCCTTTTAAAAATGTTTCCTAAATATTTTTTCTTTTATTGGATATTTTATTTACATTTCAAATGTTATCACCTTTCCAGGTCTTCCCTCTGCAACCATCTATCCCATCTCTTCCCCCTGCCTCTTCACCACCGACTCACCAACTCCTGCCCTCCTGCCCTGGCATTTCCCTACATTGGGATACCAAAACATCTTAAGCCCAAGGGCTGTTCCTCCTACTTATGTCCAACCAGGTCATCCTCTGCCATATATGCAGCCTGAATTATGGGTCCCCCCATTTGTACTTGTTGCTTGATGATCCAGTCCTCAGGAGCTCCAGGTAGTCTGGCCAGTTGACACTGCTGCTCCCCTCATGGAGTTGCAAACCCCCTTAGCTCCTTCAGTCCCTTCTCCAAATCCTCTATCAGGGACCTGTACTCAGTTCAATGGTTGACTGAGAGCATCCACGCCTGTATTTTGGTGTTTCTTAAGGATGATCAATGACTCATTAACTCTTCTATTTCTTCTGTGTGGAAAATTCTATCAGACCTCTATTTAAACAACTGTTAATTGTTTACAATACAAAATAGTTGCTCTACAGTTATATACACAGTCCCTTACCCTGTACTATTTGCCATAAATTATTAAGTATTTATACATTTGTTTATCTCTATTCCTCAATGTGAATTTGAAATACAAGAGAAATGAACTTATGTTTTGATTTTTGTGAGATTACTCAGCAACTAAACAGGTGTCTTCGTTTCTGTACTTTTTCAATATCTATTAAATGAATAAAGTAATTTTTCAGTACAACTGTCTTTTATTCTTTTATTCTTATAAGACTGATTATAGCTAAGCATCTATAATATAACTTTATAATCTAACATATAATTTATTTCAAGTTTGTGTTGTGATATTTTAAAATTTTTATTTTATTTATTCTTTAATCTTATTTTAAAGTCCAGATTTTGTCCCCATCATGATCCTCCCCCTGACTGTTCCATATCCCATATCTCCTTCCCCCATCTCCAAGAGGATGCTCCAAGTCCCCACCCCTCAACTGCTACCCAACCAGATCTCCCCACTCTCTGGGGTCTCAAGTCTCTTGAGGGTTAAGTGAATCTTCTCTGACTGAGTCCATACATGGTATAATTACAATATTTTTCTCATCTCTTTCTTCCATCTAAACCCTGATATATACCCCTTCCAAGTCTTCTTTAAATCCATGGCTATATTTTTACCAGATTATTATTGCATCGATATATATATATATATATATATATATATATATATATATATATATATATATATATGCGTGTGTGTGTGTGTGTGTGTGTGTGTGTATAAGTTTATACCTATATATTCCTAAATATTAACTTTTCAGTTCGTGCAATGCTATTTTGTTGTATATATTCAGAGCTGACTCTGACAAACACCCAATTGATGTACATTTTCCTTGGAAAAACCAACTCTCATGCTCCCAGCTTTTCTTAGTTACATACATACATTGCGTAGGATTGAGTATCTCTTTCATCTAACAATTTTAGTGTTTCAGGCTTCTATTAAGTTCTTTCTTGAATTTTTAATTAATTTTTGTACATACCTGGGAAATAGAGCTCTTATTCTTCTACCTTTTGATTTCAAATATTCTGCACCATTTTTGAAGTATATTTTTTTCATTGTGAACATACTCATGGTAACTGAACAACTCTATACTAAGTGATTTCATAAAGAAACTGAAGTACAGATTGAGGGCAGGGATAGAGACTCCCCCAGAAGTTCTTTTATTGTTAAGAATTATTTCCGCTGTGGTGCGCCAATGTCATTGCGCACTATCTCACTGCTGCCATTAAAAGATGGCGCCGACATCCGCCCGGACTCATCCCGCTTAACTAGTAAACAAGTGCTCAGAGCATGCTCAGAGTCTCTTGAACCAGCCCACATGTGATGCATCCCGAGACGTCATATCTCCTGAGCTCTGCTAGCCAATCACAGAGATACAAGCCAACCTAATAGGTATTTAAGGACAATTCCCTTTCCTATCGGGGTCTTCCCTTCACTCCGGCTGCAATAAAGCTTGCTGTAGTAGGATCCTGTTGTCTGAGTCCATTCTTGCTGGCGAGGTTGTGACGAGGACAGCCACAACTGGTGCCGAAACCCGGGACAATCCATCTGTGAGCACCAAGGAAGACCCCCATCTCGGGGAGGATCCAGAACTACAGCTCAGGTATAGATCAGAAAGGTATGCTCTCTTACTTGTTTGAAGTTGGCCTTGCTTTCATTTTGGTAGCAGCGGCCCTCCTTCTGGTTCTTCTTGTATTGTATTGCCTGCATAGGGGCTGGCTCTGAGTGACCCGGTGTGGTAAGACGGACGTAGTTAAGCCGCTACATCGGTATCGTCCCAATGGGAGCCTCACACTCACTAGTCAAAGCCTTGAATGTCTTACTGAAAAAACATGACTTAACTCTTCCACTGAGAGTCGCGGACAATTTCATCAAGGAAGTAGACAGAGTCGCTCCGTGGTTCACGGTCCCGGGGTCACTTTGCTGCCCATCATGGGAGAAGCTGGGGAAGGACCTGGAAAGGGCATTACAGGAGGAAAATCTCAGAAAAGGCACTCATTCTGTTTGGCAGCTTATTTACTCGTGCTTGAAGGATGAGCAGTGTAGTGCAGAAATACGTGCAGGCCAGGAGACCCTCCAGGAAGTTCAGCAGAGCATGTCAGAATCTGACCGTGAAAAGAGAAGTGGTGCACGCAAAAAACGGCCTAAAGCCGCCAAGAATTCAGTCCCCTCAGACAAGGCTGTTGAGGAGTCAGGAAAGAGCAAGGACGCTCTGGAAGAGAAAGAGGCTGTTATTAAAAGAAAGGTGAAAAATAAGGTCAAAACTCTTTATCCATTAAAAGAATTGGAAGTTCTTGAGTTAGATTCCTTCGAAGAGGGAGACCTTGACCCCTCCGAAGAGGAGGACTTGGAGGAGGAGGCTGCCAGGTATGAGGCCGATAGATATCACCCGGACGGGCCGCATCAGGCACTTAACCGAAAGCAAAAGCCCTTGCGAAAGAACGGCCACGCACCCGAGCAACTGTCGCCTCTTTCAAGTGCGCCTCCACCCTATGTGGGGCGCCACGCCGACTCGTTCTTTTCACCAGAAGTTAACCAAAAGATTGGGATGGCTTACCCCATCTATGAAGGAGCAGAGGGTGGTGGCGTTCATGCTCCAGTAGAATTTACTACTCTAGAGAAACTGGCCGAATTGGTCCGCAAGTATGGGGCAGATGCCAGCTTCACAATAATGCAAGTGGAGTGGTTGGCCACTATGGCCCTAACCCCAACAGATTGGCAAACTACAGTGAGGGCCACCCTTAATAGCCCGGGACAATTTATGGAATGGAAAGCCCTCTGGAAGGATGTTTTACAGGCACAGGCAAAATCTAATGCTCTCTTGATTGGTAATCAAGCACAGTGAACATATGATCTATTAACTGGCCAGGGTCCATATGCTAATAATCAGACAGAATATGATTGGGGAGCCTATGGGCAGATTGCCGCTGCAGCAGTGCAAGCGTGGAAGGGGCTCTCAAAAAGGGGTGATACTGAGGGGCAGTTAACAAAGGTTGTTCAAGAACCTCAGGAGTCCTTTTCAGACTTTGTGGCTCGTATGACAGACACTGCTACAAAGATTTTTGGAGAGACAGAAAGAATCAAAATACTCATAGAACAATTAGTGTTTGAGAATGCTACCCCAGAATGCAAAGCTGTCATCCAGCCACGCAAAAGCAAGGGGCTGGCTGATTGGATAAAAAGTTGCCGCGGCATAGGAGGGTCCCTAACCAACACCGGATTGGCCACGGACATATTACAGTCTAAAGAGATGAGTGCCCAAAAAACCTGTTATGGGTGTGGAAAGCCGGGCCACTTAAAGAGAGATTGTAAAAGCAGTCACGAACTATCGAAAAGAATGCCTGGCCTATGCCCAAGGTGTAAAAAAGGATATCATTGGGCTACAGAGTGTAGATCCACCCTTGACCTCCAGGGGAACCTCCTCCCTGCTGGTGATAATGATGAGGATCAATTAAAAAATGCCCTTACGGGCCCCAGGCGCCAGGGCCCCAAGAAATATGGAGCCAGGAAGGGACGGATGGCCACCGAGCCTACTCAGGCTCAGCAGGACTGGACCTCTGTGCCGCCATCGGATGCCTATTGATACCACAAATGGCGGCCGTTCCTGTTCCTGTCACCTTTACTATGCCCCTGCCCAAGGGCAGTGTGGGGCTCATTTTGGGACGGCCTTCTCTTACCCTTAAGGGACTTGTGGTTTACCCAGGCATTATAGATACAGACTTTAAAGGCACACTCCAAGTCATTAGTTCCAGCCCTCAGGGAGTATTTTCTATATCCCCTGGAGATCGCATAGCACAACTTGCTTTGCTTCCTAGCTTACAAGATGAACTTCCCTCTACCAATTTATCCAGGCCGGAAGGTATGGGCTCAACAGGGACTGACCAAGCTCATTTGGCGGTGGATCTGTCCTCTAGACTCACTTTACTCCTAAAGGTGGAGGGAAAATCCCTCTCCGGTATCTTAGACACAGGGGCTGATAAGAGTATCATATCATAGACATGGTGGCCTAAAACCTGGCCCCTTACCTAGTCGTCCCACTCTCTGCAGGGTCTAGGATATGAGGCTAATCCATCCATCAGCTCAAAAACCTTACACTGGGAAGCCCCTGGGGGACAAAAGAGCACATTCACACCCTATGTCCTAACCCTACCAGTTAACCTATGGGGCAGAGATGTCCTTCAACAATTAAATTTAAAACTGACTGACAATTATTCTCCTCAAGCTGTTAATATTATGTCTCACATGGGATATAGACATGGTAGAGGCTTGGGGCCAAGTGAACAGGGCATAATCGAGCCTGTAATGGCTCAATCTAAGAATGATAGAAAAGGGCTGGGTTTTTCCTAGGGGCCACTGGGGAGTTGATATCAATACCATGGTTAACTCAGGAAGCTGTGTGGGTCCCCCAGTGGCCCCTACCTATTGGAAAGTTGAAGGCAGCAATAGAATTGGTTGAAGAACAATTGAAACTAGGACACTTGGAACCCTCAACCTCCCCCTGGAACACTCCCATCTTTGTCATCAAAAAGAAGTCTGGAAAATGGAGATTGCTCCATGACTTAAGAGCTATTAATGCACAAATGAGGTTATTGGGCCCAGTACAAAAGGGACTCCCCCTTTTATCTGCCCTCCCAAAAGGATGGAAAACACTCATTATAGATATAAAAGATTGCTTTTTTTCAATACCCCTGGCAGAACAAGATAGGGAACGCTTTGCATTCTCCCTACCTACTACAAATCATTGGCAACCCGATAGACATTATCAATGGAAGGTATTGCCTCAGGGAATGGCCAATAGCCCCACAATTTGTCAATTGTTTGTTCAAAGAGCATTGACCCCAATAAAAAAAAAGTTCCCCACATCATTAATTGCACATTATATGGATGACATTCTGTTATGTCATGAAACAGTGTCGGTGCTTCAACAGGCACATCCTCTGCTGATAAGCCAATTCCAACGATGGGGACTGAATATAGCCACCGAGAAAGTTCAGTTGGCTGAGGTAAGCTCCTTTTTAGGAGCCAAAATTTATCCCCATAAAATTATCCCCTATAAAATAGAAATTAGAAAAGATAATTTACAAACCCTAAATGATTTTCGAAAGCTCTTGGGAGATATTAACTGGCTTCGATCCTATCTAAAGCTATCCTCCATGGAATTGAAGCCTCTATTCGATATCTTAGAAGGTGATACACAGCTCACCTCTCCCAGGAGACTAACCCCTGAGGCTCGCCAGGTCCTATTAAAGGTCGAACAGGCAATCCAGGAGGTTACTCTGAAAAGAATAGAAAAAGCTCAGTCATTTTATTTGTGTATTCTAAAAACAAAAGGATTACACACTGCAGTCCTCTGGCAACAGGGCCCACTCTTGTGGATTCACCCCAACGCCTCGCCATCAAAGGTTATCGAGTGGTATCCTGATGCCATTGCGAAATTGGCGCTGCGGGGATTAAAATCAGCCATTACACATTTTGGTGGCCCCCAAGCTGTGCTAGTGGTCTCTTATACCGCTCAATAGGTGCAGGTCCTTAGTGCATCCTCTGATAATTGGGCAGTACTTGTTACTTCTTTTCTAGGTATTATAGACAATCACATGCCAAAAGACCCCATTTTACAATTTGCTGAAGCTCAGACCATAGTTTTTCCCAAATTCACTACTGATAAACCCATTCCCCAGGCTACAGTAGTTTACACTGATGGCTCCAAAACAGGGATAGGGGCATATGTGATAGGTGATTCAGTTTGCACCCGGCAGCTCCCCGAAACCTCACCCCAAATGGTCGAGTGTCTTATTGTATCAGAAGTCCTTAAAACCTTTCAAGAACCTCTAAATATTGTCTCGGATTCAAATTATGTAGTAAATGCTGTCAAAATTCTGGAAACTGCAGGCATTATAAAACACACAAGCAGGGTTGTGGAGGTCTTTCAACAGATCCAGACCTCCCTTTTGGGACAAAATTTCCCAATGTTCATCACTCACATCAGATCACATTCAGGTTTGCCGGGCCCTATGGCCCAGGGTAACGCAAGAGCTGATGCGGCGACACATAACGCCGCGGTGGCCTTGCAAGACTCACCGATGATTCAGGCCAAGAACTTTCATAACCAATTTCATGTAACATCAGAAACCCTATGCCATCGCTTTAAAATTTCTAGACAGCAGGTGAGGTTCTGCTATCCTGTTTTTTTGTTTTGTTTTGTTTTTTCATATGAAATTGAAAATTATTCTTTCCATGTTTTTGAAGAACTGTGTTGGAATTTTGAGAGGAATTGCATTGAATCTCCTGATTGCTTTTAGTAGGATGGTCATTTTTACTATGTTAATCCTACCAATCCATGATCATGGGAGATCTCTCAATTTTCTGAGATATTCTTTGATTTCTTTCTTGAGAGAATTGAAGTTCCTGTCATATAGATGTTTCACTTGTTTGGTTAGCGTTAACCCCAGGTATTTTATATTATTTGGGACAATTTTGAAGGATGTTGCTTCCTTATTTTCTTTCTCAGCCTGTTTGTAATGTGTATAAAAGAAGGCTAATGATTTATTTGAGTTAATATTATATCTGACTATTGTATATTGCTAAAGTGTATCAACTGTAGAAGTTCTCTGGTAGAATTTTTGGTGTTTATTATGTGTACTATCATGTCATCTACAAATAGTGATACCTTGACTTCATTTTTGCCCATCTGTATCCCCTCAATCTCCCTTTGTTGTCTTATTGCTCTAGCTAGAACTTCAAGTACTATATTGAATAGATAAGGAGAGAGTGTGCAGCCTTGCTATGTCCCTAATTTTCAGGGATTTTCTTCAAGTATCTCTCCATTTAACTTGATATTAGTTGTTGGTATGTTGCATATTGCTTTTATTATGTTTAGGTATTGGCCTTGAATTTCTGATCTCTTCAAGTCTTTTAACATGAAGGGGTGTTGTATTTTGTCAAATGCATTTTTAGCATAAAATTATATGATGTGTTTTATCTCTTTTAGTTTGTTTATATAGTGGATTATATTAATGGGTTTTTATATATTGAATCAACATTGGATCTGTGGGATGAAGCCTACTTGATTGTGGTGGATGATGGCTTGGATTCAGTTTGTGAGAATTTTAGTATTTTTGCATTAATTTTCATAAATGAATCTGGGAATCTGCCAAATGGGAGACACTAGTAACTACATCTTGTTGTCATGGTGTCTCCATTCAAAAGGCAAATGTGGGTGCCCTTGATTCAGAAATAGATGTTCAGAACTGATAATTCCTCTTGGTTGATTTTTCCTTTGATGAATATGAAGTGTCCTTTTCTACCTCGCTTGTAAATTTTTGATTAAAAGTCTATTTTATTAGATATTAAGCTGGCAATTCCATCTTTTTTCTATGGACCATTTTTTTGGAGAACTTTTTTCCAGTTGCTTACTCTGATTTAGTGTCTGTCTTTGTTATTGAGGCGTGTTTCTTGTTTGCAGCAAAATGCTAGATCCTGCTTGCATATTCAGTCTGTTAGCTTATGTCTTTTTATTGGTGAATTGAGTCTGTTGATCTTGAGACATATTAAAGACAGATCATTGTTAGTTCCTCTTAGGTTTGTTGTTGTAGGTGGCATTACATGTATGTGATTTTTCTCCTTTATGTTTTGTTCTGAAATGATTAATGTCTTGTTTTTCCTTTAGTGTAGATATCCTCCTTGTTTTGGAGTTTTCCTTTTTTAATTCTCTGTTTGGTTGCACTGGTAGATACATGTTTAAATTTGGATTTGTTCTAGAGTAATTTGGTTTCTCTATCAATGATGATTGAAAATTTTGACAGGTATAGTAGCCTGGCCTGGCATTTGTTTTCTCTTAGGTTCTCTGTTCAGTCTGCTCTAGCTTTTAATGTCTCTTTTTTAAAAGTATGGTATAATTCTGATAGGTCTGTCTTTATATGTTACTTGACCTTTTTCCCTTTCAGCTTTTAATATTTTTTCTTTGTTTTGTGCATTTAGTGGTTGGATTATTTTGTGACAGAGGATTTTCTTTCCTGATCCATTCTCTTTCATGTTCTGTAGATTGCTTGTACATTTATAAATATCTCTTTCTTTAGGTTGTGGAAGTTTTCTTCTATGATTTTGTTAAAGATACTTTCAGTTTTTTTACAGCTGGGAATATTTGTGCCTTTTTATTCCTATTATTCTTAGATTGAGTCTTTTCATTGTCTCCTGGATTTCCTAGATATTTGGGGGATTTTTTGTTTTGAATTTTCTTTGACCTTTGTGTCAATATAGTGTAAGCTATCTTCTACACCTGAAATTCTATCTCCTGTATTCTGTTGGTAATGCTATCATCTGTAGTTCCTGACCACTTTCCTAGGTTTTCTGTTTCCAGGGTTGCCTCCATTTCTGTTTTCTTTATTGTTTCTACTCCTATTTTAGGTCTTGGACATCTTTGTTCAATTCCTTCACCTGTTTGATTTTGTTTTCCTGTTTCTATTTAAAGGACTCATTTGTTTCCTCTTTTAATGCCTCTAGCTATTTACTTGTGTTTTCCTGTATTTCTTTCAGTAAGTTATTTATATCCTTATTAAAGGAATCTAGTATCTTCATGAAATAGGATTTCAGGACAGTATCGTGGTTTTCAGTTGTGTTGGTTTATACCGGGCTTGCTGTGGTTGGAGAACTAGTTTCTGGCGATGTCAAAGTGTATTGGTTTTTGTTACTCTTTATAGTCTTGAACTTGCCTCTCATTATCTGGTTACCTCTGATATTACCTGGCTTGGTTGTCTCTGTCTGGAGCCTGCCTCCTGTGTCCCTGTGTTGCTGCAGGTCTCCTGGGAGGCCTGTGTTCCTGGATTTAGCAGACCTCCTGGGAAGCCTTCAGACTATGAGGTCTTCAGAGAGGCATGAATTATGATGATCTGTTGCCCTGGCTAGAGTAGCTTTCCCGGGGGGACCTTCAGAATGTGGTGTCTTTAGATGGGCAGACAAGCTGCTGATCTGTTGTCCTGCATGCAGTAGATCTCTTGGGTGGCCTTCAAACTGTGGGAGTCTTCAGAGGAACATAGAAGGTGATGACCTGCCCTGGAAGATGGCACCAGCTTGAAAGGGGGTGGAGCTTGAGCATGAGAGGTTGTGGGAATGGATCTGAAGTCTACTTGACTCCTTGGGCTTCCCAGCTAATCTGTTTGTTTGGGAAGGTCCCTTACCTGTTGTCCTGCCTGCAGCAGATCTCCTGGGAGGCCTTCAGACTGTTGGGTCCTCAGAGGAGCTGAAAAGCTGATGATCTGCCCTGGCAGAAGGAACAGGCTGGGCATATGCATGTTTTATAATTCAATACCTATTTTCTGTTTATGTAGGAAATGTATTTAATAATGTTAGAAAAGTTTGACAACCGACTGAGACCCCCAAAATTTCTCTTCTGAGTCTTTCTGTTGAGACAAAATGCATGTCTTTAGTGAGATATTTTTCTAAGAAACATCTATTTATTATTTTAAGTAACTTGAACAAATTCTTCATCATTGAAATAAAGTCAACTGAATCATCATTCATGATCTTTTTGAAAAAATAATATTCAAAACAAAATTTGGGAGGAAAATAGTTTGAAACCTCATACACAAGAATAATTGGACAAAAGCTAAATAGAGTGTCAGTAAGATGTCAGGATACAGGAAAATTACTTGGATATTGACACCTATATTCATTGGACAGTGATATATGGATCAATCTAAGTTTGAATGTCAATTTTAATTTAATCACATTGAAGACCAGCATAAATACAGAAATACTCAAATTTAAATGAGCAAAGGAGCAAATTCACTTAGATTATACTGGCCACCATCTGCAGCCTTCTAACTCAGAATCAAGTTACTATTTCTCAATATATATATATATATATATTTCTCAAAAAAATATAAATATATATATATATATATATATATATATATATATATATATATATTTCTCAGAGGGAAAAGATAAAGGAGAGCCTAGCCATTTGTTGAATTTTTTTCCTTTAGCCTTTGTTTCTTTTCTTGATTGTGGTTTCTTTTTCTGTGTAAGAAAGTGAAAGTTCACAAAGTTGGATTGATAAAGGGGTGAGGAGAATCTAGGAGTATTTGTGAAAGAAAAAATATAAATAAAATATATTGTATGAAAATAAATATAATGAAAAATAAGTATAATACATTTTAAAACAATTTTTAATATTTAAGGAAGTGAAAATGATAGCTACAAGCTTTAGTCAGTGTTCTATTGCTGTGAAGTGGCACCATGACTAGCTCAAGTCTTATAAGTGAAGATATTTAATTGTGGCTTAATTATATAGTTTCCCTGATCAGTCTATTATCCTCATGTAAGGGAGCATGATGACACTAAATTAGAGATAGTAACTTAGATTTCCAACTCTGGATCCCAAAGCAGCAGGAAGAAACACCTACTGGACCTGAATTGAGTATTAGAAAACTCAAAAGTCTACCAGAAGTGGCATACTTCCGCCAACAAGACCACATCTCCTAATCTTTGTCAAGTAGCACCACTCCTTAATGATCAGGCATTCAAATATTTGAGCCTATGGGGCATAGCCAGTCAAATAACTACAGTACTCTAATTTGACTTATACATGTTGAATATATAAATAGCAAATTACCATGCAATAGTAAGTTTGTGTGTACAATTGAAATAAAATTAATAAAGTATTTGGGATCCTGTGATGTATAAATAATTATATTGCTTCATAACATATTTACACATTATTTCAGTGTTTAGATAATTTGTTACATTGAAAATCTTAGTGCTATTTTTGTTTTAAAGAAACAATTATGTGCTAAATACATTTAGAAATATAATTTGAATATTTTTGCTTATCATAATAATTCAGAAAAAGTTATAAATACACCTCTATTTTTTCATTCTAACTTAAATATTCACTTCTTGGAAACTGTTACATATACAAGTTCTTCTGAGACAAATAACAAACACTGAACTTTTTATTTATAAAATGTAAGTGCTATTTATACCTGGATAAAATTTAACTAAGTAGATATTTTTTATGCATTGTAATATTTTCTAAACTGTGAATATGTAGAATAACTTCTCAACTAAAGAAACTGATAATGTTAAGACTGAATTTATTTTATGTACAACAAATAATATTTAACATTGTATTATTCTGTTGAATAATTATAAAAGTAATTAAATGTATTTTTGTGGATTTTATATCATCAGATGAATAATCCTGAAGAAAGTTTGTCTCATCAACAACTTTTTTGAAATGTCTGTTGGTCTCTATGCTCAGACTAGAGACCACAGAGTTCATGAAGAGGATAACTACATTGTAGACCAAAAATATTCAGTATTACCTACATCCATAGAGTGAGTAGAAGTAGGTTACAAGAGGACTACAAAGAGGAAGACAGCACTGAGATGAGAAGTAGAGGTGGATAGTGCCCTCTGGAACCTCTTACCAAAACAGATTTTCAAAATGGTGATAAATTATAAACAGGTAAGAGTTTAAAATAAGTATAAGTGCAAATATAACACTGAAGCTAGAAATAAGAATAAGAACAAAATCACTGGGCCTAGGATTGAGCCAAACATACCTGTTGTCCCTTGCCCCTACAAAAATAAGAAAAGGAATAATTCCTGATAATATTCTTGTAGACAGGAGTCTGGCAAAATCACAGTTAGAGAGGCTCTACTGAGCAACTGACAGAAATAGATGCAGAGACCCACAGACACAAAATAGGTGAAACTCAGTGAATATTGAAAAAGAATGAGGAAAAATTGTTAGAGCCAGAATTGTCAAGGGCATTACAAGGAATTCTACAGAATCAAGAAACCTGGAGTCATATGGATTCATTGAGACAGAAACCATAATCAGGAAGCTTGAATTGATCTAATCTAGTTCCTCTACATATGCATTGTAGTTTTGTAGCTTGAAGTCTTTGTGGGACTCCTTACAGAGTAAACAGGGCTTGTTTCTAATGCTTTTACCTAGAATTTTGGGATCATTGTTCTTTTACTGAGTGGTCACATACAACCTTAATAGAAGGGGAGGTGCCTAGTCTTACAGAAAATTGATGTGCCACTTTTGGTTGATATCAGTAGGAAGACTGTCCTTTTCTGAAAGGAAAAGAAGAAGGAAATGGATAGGGAAAGTGAAGCTGAGGGGGCGGGATTTAGAGAAGAGAAGGAGAAAAAATAGTGTTAGGTGTGTAGTATATGAGAGAATAAATTAATAAAAAATATACATTTAAAAAAGTAGAGAAATGACTTCTCCTGTGTTTATTGAGAAGATTCTCAGTTGGCTAAGTTATCATGATATGGAGGCAAGGTCATTATTAGAGAACTAGGAAGCCTGGGTTCAGGTCTTAAAGATATTATAATTATTTTGTGCATTTCGAAATTATTTATCTCTGAAGTCAGTTTCTTAATCTGTGGTAAAAATAATAAAACTATCTCTATTAATATTTCTAAGAATTGGACATGTTTTGCCTGCTTAAGTTGCAGACACATCATACATACACAAAAAAATCTTGGAATGGCCATTGTGTGTCCTAAATGTATTAGATTTCACCTGGAGAAATGGAAAGCAATGGCAGTCTGGTCAGAGTCTTGTCTCTTTAAAACAATACCACATGAGGTTATGAAAATATATCGTAGACCAGTTGGGGTATCTAGATGAGAATTGTACAAACATGGAATTCTCTTAGGGAGCAGACTCCCTCTGAAGGTAATGACTTATTCTCATTGCAATTACCCAGAACAAAAGCAATTAAAATTCTATGACTTACATACTTGTGAAATAATTTCAATATAGTTATACTTACTAAAACTTTTTTAATTTTTAATTTGAAAATTTTTCATACATGTAAAAATGAAATGTAATATCTAATGACCTATCATTCATGTTCCCCCTCCAACTCTTCCCATGACTACTGTTACACACTCCCAACAAGCTACATGCTCTTGGCATTGCTGTTGTTCTTCTTGTTTTTCCAATAACTCATTAATGCAGTGAGTTTTAGTTATGGTTGTGGAGCTATGCAGTGGAAAATGGGAAATGTATAGTTGTCACATCTTCAAAAACCGTTTCTCTCTTCTGCAAAAAAATATTAACTTCCAATAGCTCCCAAATAAGAGAATATGTAACAAATTTACAGGGGATGTTTTACTCACTTAGTCTTGTATAGGCCTTATGCAGGTAATTATAGCTGCTGAATTCAGGATTATATTAACCATGTCGTGTCCAGAGGCTATCATTTTATAGATTTCCTTTTCATCTTCTGGCTCTTATATATTTGCATTTCCACTTCCCCAGTGTTTCCAGAACCTGAGTAGTTGTGATAGGGTTAATATGATTGTTCCATTCTGACACGAACACTCAGTCTCTTAGTCTCAGCAATTTGACCAGGCGTGCATATCAGTGTTGAACGCTCTTGACAATTGAAAAGAGAAGTTTTTCTGACAGAAGTTTTTATCTAATACTGTCTTTCATTTCTTTTCTCTATTTCCACTTTTGATTTCCAGTAACTAAACATGAACCAAAAATTTTAGATATTTTAGTAATGAGTAATTACTACTTATTTGATCATTTTCAAATACAATGCTAGAAGATCAATGGGAACAAACATCACACTAGTCATTATCAGTTCATGTCACTGAGTTCCATGTGTTATGGCCTACTAGCTTTGAGATTGCTAATAAGATTAAACCATATGTGTTCCCATAAACAAGTCACTCCTCAGTGATAGTCTGAATTTCCATTCTTCTCTTTCCTTAATTCCTTTCTCACTCATTTATCAGTTCTGTTACCAACTTCCAAATAAGTATATAAACTCAAATCACAGGCTTGACCTTAGTATTGAGGGACTTTACCTAATTCATATGACAAAATCTTATTCTCTTTAATAGTCAGGTGAATTTCACATCTAATCAAATTTACCAAAGAAAGAATAATTCTTCCAGATCGATAAGAGACATTTTCTCAAAAGAAGCGTATGGAGTTTTGAGATTGATAGAAGAGATTGTCTTTAGAATTCCAAGAACAATCACAAATGAAACAACACTCACCCTCACATGTACTTGCGCAGGTACATACAAATAGCTGTGATCTGATTGATGAGTAAGGAAATATTGGCATCTGATAGGTTTAGAGGAAGGAAGAATCTTTCATCTTTGAGAGATTAGTACTGGGTACATTGCACATGCTCTGGTCCATGGCTCCATAACTATGTACATGTGATAGAAACCAAACAAACTTAACTTATTACAATAAAATGAATATGTTATAAAGGTTGGTCATGCTGGCAAGATCTGGGGAGACTTAAAGAATAGAAGAATGGGATCGATATAACAATTTACTGTGCATATTTTTGAAATTTCTAATGTTATCTCCAATCTTATCCTCCCTAGCATATTTTCCTTTTTCCTTGCAATTTCTTATGCTTTCTCTCTCTCTCTCTCTCTCTCTCTCTCTCTCTCTCTCTCTCTCTCTCTCTCTCTCT
>JANHMN010000003.1:141026796-141176867 GCA_030674055.1 Rhabdomys pumilio
TCTCTCTCTCTCTCTCTCTCTCTCTCTCTCTCTCTCTCTCTCTCTCTTTCCTTTTCCAAATCAGTCATTAATGAGGGGCATCTACTTATCACTTTCTTTTCACAAATGTTACACTGAAGCTTGGAGACATTGAATTGGCCAGCCCAGATAAATAGTTCATCAGAAAACAGGAGTAAGATTTGGAGTTAAATGACAGGACCACAGCAACATAGATTTGTAACTATTCTTGAAAACATTGACAAAGGAAAGAGGAATGTACTGTGTGACTTGAAGCCAGAGATAACTATGTAGAAAAAAAGTGCATCTGTATCATTTAATTTTTTTATTTTTGAGATTATAATATCATTACATATCTCTCTTCCCTTTCTTTTCTTTACACCCTCCCATTTACTCATCCTTGTTTACTACCAGATTTGATATAAATATATGTATATGATGTATACGTATACCTCTATCTATCTATCTATCTATCTATCTATCTATCTATCTAACTAAATCCAGGTCTAATAATTTTACTTGTATATATATAATTTCAGGACTACTTATTTGATATTGTATGACTAATTGGTGTACTATTTCCCCCAAACTTAGCATTCCTTAGATGCCTGTAGTTGGTGTGGCATTAAGCCCTTCTGGTATTTGTCATGTATTTGGCTTTCACCCTTGTTTAGCTAATATTTAGACAACTGTAAGACACTTTTTGGTGTGGTTCATGATTTTAAAAAGAAGACTACTACTTAGCTATATCCATACTACAAAAGAAGATAATTTTAGCTGAGAGGAATGTAGTATCTATTTTACATATCTACCAAAAAAGAGTTTAGAAGTTTTAACACTTAATAAAAGTTAAGAATAGAAAAATGTTAATTTCCATGATTTACCCCAAATTACTACAGGGTGTATCAATGTGACTATGACATTCCCCCTAACAAGTTGATGAATATATATATATATATATTTCTTATATACTGATAAATTTGGAAAAGAAAATGACATTTCAAACACTTACAAGACATCCATGGTGATGGAAGTCTTTCTCACAGGAAATAAGACCATATCCTTCAATGGGTGTGCTGCCCAGATGTTCTTCTTTGTAGCCTTTGCTGCTATTGAAAGTTTGATTCTTGCCTTAGTGGCCTATGACCGCCATGCAGCAGTGTGCAAACCCCTGCACTACACTACCATTATGACAAGTACTGCCTGTATTCTAATTATCACCTGCTACTACATGTGTGGGATCTTGCAATCCTCTATTCATGTTGCTCTTGCATTTTGTCTTTCCTTTTGTCATCCCAATTTGATTAATCATTTTTTCTGTGACATTCTCCCACTGCCGACTATTTCTTGTTGTGATACCCACACAAATTATATTCCTTATCTTGGCTACATTGGCTTTTGTTTTTACTCTCTTGGTTATCTTAAACACTTACCTGCTTATTTTCATTACTATCCTGAGGATGTGTTAAGCTGAAGCACAGAGAAAGGCCTTTTCTACTTGTGTGTCTCATCTTATTACTGTATCCATCTTCATTGGTTCTCTTATATTCAAGTACTTACAGTTTAGTTCTAGTCACTCCATGGACACAGACAAAATTGCATCTATGTTTTATACCATAGTCATCCCTATGCTCAATCCTGTGGTCTACAGCCTTAGGAACAAAGATGTCAGAAATGCACTTAAGAAGGTTGTTGGAAAATTAATATCTTTACTTCATTCAGTCAATTAATTTCAAAGTTTTTTCAAGCATTTGAAACTTCAGACACCTGTATTTGAAGAATCATTTAACGTAATTATTCATTTTCTATTTCATTCATTCAACTATTACTTTATTAGAACATACTCTGTCTTTCTTTATTGATAATTTGATTACTGTACAGTGAATTTAGAGTATATCTTACCAGAAATAAAATTTAATTTAATATTCAATTCAAGGGTATTGTGCTATTGTCATCTACCAAGCTTATTGTTTATAGAAATCATTAAATGAAAATTCAAGAAAAGAGATAAAATTAATTAGCAAATAATCATAAAAGAGATTAAATAAATGAGTGAGTGAAAGGAGGCATAATAGAGATTTAATGATTTAACAAAGACAAAATTGTATTCAATCTGAGTGATCACAGGACTCTGGGGCTGAATATGTTATGTGCTTAAAGAAGAGATATCTATGAGGTTAGTGAACACCATCCTAACAGCACTGGATTCAAGTTGTTTAGTTTTTCATTAATTAAACTCAGAATTTTTTACTCATCATATTCTCTTAAAAAATTAGGGGAAAACAATGATATTCAATCAAGTCTATAAGAACACTAAGTACCCAGCTGTTTGCTGGTCATGGAAGAATCTCTACTGGTGAAAATTTAACAGGGGAATAGAGCCCATCCAACAAACTCTACTGCCAGATGGACAAAATGTAACCAGAGGTGATGTGAACTGATATCTCTCTATGGGATTCAAGTGTAGTGTGACATACTGATAATGAGAATATTTTAAAAAACATTCCTCAGATATGAAGGTGTCAGGCATAAATTAGACGTTTAGTACACAAATAAATTCTCTTTGAAATTCACACAAGAAAGACACAAGTGCAGATAATGTCAATGGCTGCCTTATAGTCATATAACAAAAGCTTTTCATTTGATTATCATTATAAAATCATGTCCAACTTTATTAACACAATAGTTAAAAGCAAAGACCTGGTATAAAAAGAGGGAGCAATAGGAGTATTTACTTTGTGGAATTTGCCTGACATTTAATAGGATGGTTTCTCTGAAATATTAAGCACAAATTTTGCTTTTCTTCATGGATATAAATGTAAAAAAGTATGTTTTACCTTTTTGGAAATAATAGAGAACTAGTCGATGCCTTATATTTGCCAGTCAACAGCAAGAGTACCACAGTGATTTTTTTTTATCTGTGTCTTCATGTTGCTCTGCTTTTCAGCAGGGATTTACAGATAAGTTCATGCTTTGCCACCTAAAGATATCTCTCAGAGCTCCTAAGATACATATCTGTTTTCTCTTTTTTTTCCTTTGAGTATTCTTTTTTATTTGATATATTCTTTATATTTTGAATGATATACCCCTTCCCAGTTCCCCTCCAATTTCCCTATCCCTTCCCCCTCTCCTTTTCTATGAGGGTGTTTCCTCACCCACTCCACCTCCCAACCCTCATATTTCCATGTACTGGGGCACCAAACCTTTACAAGATCAATGGCCTCTTCTCTCATTGATTCCCTACAAAGCTATCCTCTGCCACATATGTGGGTGCAGTCATGGGTCCTTCCATGTGTACTCTGGTTGGTGGTTTAGTCCCTGGGAGCTCTTGGGGATCTGGTTGGTTGATACTGTTTCTCTTACTTTTGAGTTGCAAATCCCTTTCTCTCCTTCTGTCCTTTCTCTAACTGTTCCATTGGGGACCTGTGCTCAGTCTAATGATTGGTTAAGAGCATCTGCCTCTGTATTTGCCAGGCTCTGGCAGAGTCTCTCAGGTGACAGCTATATCAGGCTCCTGTCAGCATGCATTTCTTGGCATCCACAATAATGTCTGGGTTTCATAACTATGTATGGGGTAGATTCCCAGGTGGGGCAGTCAATGGATGGCCTGTCCTTCAGTCTCTGCTCCACATTTTGTTTCCACATTTCCTTCCATGAGTATTTTGTTACCCCTTCTAAGAAGGATGGAGGCATCTACACTTTGTTCTTCCTTCTTCTTGAACTTCATGTGGGCTGTTAATTGTATTTTGAGTGTTCCAAGCTTTTGGGCTAATATTCACTTATCAGTGATTGCATATCAGACCAGGTAGTCCATAGTTATATATGTCCTAGTGGTCTCAGACCATCACAAGTGTGGAACTATGCACTGGAAAATGGGAAATATATAATTGTCACATCATCAAAAATTAATGTTTGTCTCTTCTTCATCAAATACCCATTTCCAAAACTACTAAGAGATTAGACATAGAATTATGTAATAATCTTTTGTGGGATACTTTTCTCACTTATTCATGTATAGATTTTATGCAGGCAGCTATAGCTACTGCATTGATAATTTTATTGATCATGTCATAATTAGGAACTATCATTTCACAGATTTCCATCCTCTGGCTCTTATATTTTTACATCTCCTTTTCAAAGATGTAATGTTCCCTGAGTCTAGGTAGTGGTAGTACCATTAATATAGATGTTCCATTTTGGCATGAACAATTGGTCTGTTATATTAACCAATTGGACCAGTCATGCAAATCTGTACTGAATGCACTTGTCCATTGAAAAAGGAAGTTTTTCAGATGTAAGTTTTTCTATCTTACTTTTTTAAAATATCTTTTCTCCATTTTAATTTTTGAATTCTAAAAACTAAATATGAGCTCCTGAAGATTTTGGATAATGAGTAATCACAAATTATTTGCTCTTTTTTTTTTTCCAAATACAACACAAGAAAAAAATCAATCAAAACAAGCATCACATTAGTCACAATTAGTTTATTTCACAGAGTCATATCTTTTATGTTCTACTACTAGCTATGGAATTCCTAATAAGCCTAAGTCCTAGGTGTTCTAATAAACAAGCCACTTCTTGGTAATAGCCTGAATTTCTACTCCTTTCTTTCCTAAATTCCCTTTTCACTCATTTATCAGTTCTGTTTCCAACTTCAAAATAAGTATATGACCTCAAATCGCTGGTTTTAGTTATCTCTGGATATTACTTAATTCATATGACAAAATCTTAGTCTCTTTAATAGTCACATATGTTTCCTATTTTATTAAATTTACCATGGGAAGAAGGAGTCTTCCTTGTCAATAGAAGACATTTTCTCAAAGGAAGCGAATTAAGTTTTTGAGGTTGATAGGATTCATTATCTTTTTACTTCCAAACACAAATGAAGCATCCTTTAAACTCTCCCATATATTTTTAATTGCTTTCTTCCAAACTTATGATTATAAATAGGTAGATAGATAGATAGATAGATAGATAGATAGATAGATAGATAGAGTCTGGTCTATTTAATTTTACTTTTATATTTGTTTTCAGGGTTTGCTGATTTGTGATTAGATTACTAATTGGTTTGATTTTTCTGTTCAGGACTATTTTTTATACTCTCAGCATTCATTAGTTACCTGCAGTTTATGTGACATTGAGACCTCATGGTGTTTGCTTTACTCACTTTTGTATGTCTATTGGTTTTGTCCTTGTTCAGATAATATTTAGGCAGTCATAATGAGACTTTATAGGTGTAGTTCCTGAATGTAAAGACAAGAAAGTACTTACTCCTACTAATTAGCTATGTTCATCCTACAAAAGAGATCATTTTAGCTGAGAGAAACTTAGTGTATATTTTTAATAACTACAAAAGAAAACATTGGAATTTTTCAGAATTGGTAAATATTAAACATATGGAAAATGCTAATATCCTTTATTTACCCCAAATCACTATATAGTATATAGTGGGACAGTATGTCACAGTTTTCCTCAGAAGTTGGTAGATATATATTTATAAAAGAGAATGACAAAATAAAATCTTAGAGGACATACATGGTGCTAAGATAGTTGTTGTTTGATGTTTTATTGAAAATCAACTAGAAGTAAAGAAAAATAATTCCCTAGAACCATGTGACAAAGCTAAATGTCAGATGCTCAGGGTAGGTGCCTGACCATGAGATTGTAGAAGACATTTATTTTTTTGTTAAACTTAATATGAGCCAGATGTCATGATGATTACACCAACTTCCCTCTAAAAATGTGTTCCTTCATGTCCTCACAAGGACTCTTCATCAAAATTCTAAAATTCTTCATGATTCCATTAAGGTGAGAGTGAGAATGGCTAACATGGGATCAGAAGCCTCCAGAGATATCTATTGTATCTTACTGAGATATCTATTGTATGTTACTCTGATTCCCTTGAGGCATTTGAGGAGCTTGCATCATCTGCCTTGATACTAACAAAGCACACACAGGCCAAGGTTCTGTTGTACACCACAGCTTGTGAAAGAGGGGAAGAAGATCATTGCTCACAATGCTTTCCTAGGTGTGGATGACAGACCAATACTCAGAGAATGAAGTTTGTGTCACCCTGATACTTTTGTACACTTGTCTGTTTCTAGAACAATGGTACGTACTAAAATATATAGTAATGGAAAGTTAGAATAGTAAGGAGAACAAAATCAAGCCTCTTTTTTCTCATGAAAAATAGAAAATAATAACAATAACTGTTGTCTACAACATTTACACACTGTCTACTACAGTGTCTACTACAAACACACTGAGCTATCTTTTCCATTCCTCTTTCCACCACACTTCACTGTTTTATATCATTCATATTTTGATGTTTAATATCAGAAGATTCTCTTTAAAACTGACAAAATGACAATTGTACTCAAAGAAATCCATAGGAGGTACCTGTATCTTAAGGGGAAAAAACAATCAGCTTGGCTATTCTTGTTCTTCTTCACCTAACTTGAATAAAAATGATGCTTACTGTTAGAGATTAATATGGCTGAGCATTCCAGAATCAAATATGTTCTTGGGTGCATTGACTTTAATTCTACAACCACTGGCAGTCATCTGATATGTGAACCACTGTGGATATGAGTAAATCAAATATGCTATCTAATATTGCTTATTAAAAATCACTAAGTCTTTATGAAAGAATGAGAAATATTTTCATGTGTCTGCTCTATTTTTCTAAAACACAAATCAAGAAGATAGAAGACTAATGGAACAACATTAGTCTATGTGAAAATGATTATGACATTAATATTAAGCAGGTATAGTTTTGCTCATCAATTTTGAAAAGTTGTTCCCTTATATTTTGTTCTTCTAAAAAAAAAAAAGATTATATCATGTAAGTTCTTCTAAGTACAAATGTTTTAAAGGGAAGAGACAATTAAGAAATCTATTGAACTAGAGTAATAACCTAGATAATGTGGAGATATCAGATTCCCTGGTCATTCCATATATTTAGGAAGGTAGAGAATACATCACATTTGATTTTCTTTTTTGAAATCTTATGCCAATAAACAAAATCCACATATTTCCCTCAGTGTTTGTTCCTTATTTAAGTTCCAATATACTGTAAAAATATATGTATTCTATACAAAAATATATGTAATTATTACAAATAATAAAAATGAATATTATATAATTTAGTGCAGTATGCAACAGCTTATTTAATAGTAATTGAATTATGCCTCACAGTTATATTAACACTTGTCTTATCAAGTTCAGTGTTCAACTGTATCGCTTCCATATGAGAAAAAAACTGCCTTCAGGTCCCAAGCATGCATTTCATCATCTTATATACAGTGTCTTTCACTAGAAAAAAAAAATGAATTGAATAAAAATTCATGGTTAAAGTTTAGAATTCCATTGATATTCAAATTGCATATTTCTTTATTTGTCCTAGGAACTTGTCATAATCATGCCCAAATAACATTGATGGAGAATATTTCAGAAGTTACTGAATTTATTCTTGTGGGGTTAACAGATGTCCCAGAGCTGCAGATCCCCTTGTTTATTGTCTTCACTCTCATTTATTTGATCGCACTTTGGGAATCTTGGGATGATCATGCTGATTCTGCTGGACTCCCGACTCCACACTCCCATGTACTTTTTCCTCTGTAACCTCTCCCTGGTGGACTGTGTTTATGCTTCAGCAATCACCCCCAAGGTGATGGAAGGGTTTCTCACAGGAAATAAGACCATATCCCACAATGGGTGTGCTGCCCAAATGTTCTTCTTTTTAGCCTTTATTGCTATTGAAACTTTGATCCTTTCCTCAATGGCCTATGACCGTTATGCAGCAGTGTGCAAACCCCTGCACTACACTATTATTATGACAAGTACCACCTGTATTCTAATTGTCACCTGCTGCTACATGTGTGGGATCTTGCAATCCTCTATTCATGTTGCTCTTGCATTTTGTCTTTCTTTCTGTCATTCCAACGTGATTAATCATTTTTTCTGTGATATTCCCCAACTGCTGACTATTTCTTGTTCTGACACCCACACAAATGAGATCACAATTCTTTTCTTTGGTTCTTTAGATGGTATTTTTACTCTCTTGGTTGTCTTAAACACGTACCTGCTTATTTTCATTGCTATCCTGAGGATGCGTTCAGCTGAAGCACAGAGGAAGGCTTTCTCTACCTGTGCATCTCATCTCATCACTGTATCCATCTTCTTTGGTTCAACCATGTTCATATATTTACAGCCCAGCTCCAATCATTCCATGAACACAGACAAAATTGCATCTGTGTTTTACATCATGGTCATTCCTATGCTGAACCCTGTAGTATACAGCTTAAGGAACAAGGAAGTAAAAAATGCATTTAAGAAAATTGTTGGAAAATTATTATCTTCACTTCAGTTAGTCAATTAATTCCAAATTATTTTTCAGCATATGAAACACTGAACTTCTAGTTTTGATGAATAGTTTATTTGTAAATATTTCTTGTCTATGATTTCTTTTAACTGTTACTTTATGAAGAACTGTGTCCTCATACATTGAGAATATGATAAATTTAGTGTGAATTTTTATTATATCTTGCTAGAAATATGATGTCAATTTAATATTTAAATCTAGATTATAACATTGAATTCACATGCAACATTACTTAATAATATATTTGTGAATTAAGCTTTGTAAGTCAAGTTCATTTGTACATGATAACTGTTATACTTTCAATTATTTTATTATTAGCATTATTAGTTATTTTTTATAAATAATGTTACATAAAATTTCATTTAAATTCTTCCATATTGATTATAGTGTTTACTTCTGCTTTCCCATTGTAATTTATGGTCTCATTTTTCATTAATTGTTAAAATTTCAATATATATGATATGTATCAATTGTTTTCAAATATTAATAATGAAAAGAAGTATGTATATTTTGTAATTCAGAATTTCAACATCTAAGACAAATAACATTACTTCATATGGTTTGGTTGATAAAGAAACCTTGAAACGTAAGGTCAAAATTTCAGAGGTGATGTTTCCTTAATGAGTGGAAGCACATTTTCTAACTTTAACTAATAATGAATTCCAGAGATGAATACACACTGCAGTCAACAAAAATTAATCTATATAAGTAGTCTACTTCATAAATTCTACAATGTTAAGTAACAGGATAAATATTTTCTGATCATTTAAGTAGTATTTTTTTAAAAATGTTTTTAAAATTCTGATAAACTATTAAGCAAAGAAGTAACATTTAATTTTAAAATATCTATTTCTTTCCCATATTCTAGACAGTTTTTAGTCAGATCTAATGCCTATGTTGCACAGTAATATTTTCTATCACTTTGTGTCTGTAGTTTCTTGTAAATAAATTACTAAATTTCAACAATGGTATGTTTATAACAGTATTATGTATGGTAATGGGTGCCATCAGAAAGACAGAGTTTTCTTCATTACTACATTGTGTGTTGAGTTAAATGCAGGTATCAAATTCAAGAACAATAGCAATGGAAAGGTTTTTTTTTTTTTTGATACAGAAGAAATGTCTGATATGGGCAACCAATATCAGAGTTAATGTGGAACTACATTAATTGTGATTATTGAAACTGATAATTGGATATTAGCCCAGAAGCTTGAAATACCCAAGATGCAACTCACAGACCACATGAAGCTCATGAAGAAGAAAGACCAAATGTGGGTGCTTTCGTCCTTCTTAGAAGAAGTAACAAAATACTCAAGGGATCAAATATGGAGACAAAGTGTGGGACAGAAATTGAAGGAGGGGGAGTCTGGAGATTATTCCACCTGAGTATCCATCCCATGTGCAGTCACCAAAGATAGACACTGATGTGGATGTCAGGAAGTGCATGCTGACAGGAGTCTGATATAGCTGTCTCCTTAGAGGTCTGCAAGAGTCTGACATATTCTGAGGTCAATGCTCACAGCTAACCATTGAACTGATCAAGGGGTTCCCAATGGTGGAATTAGAGAGAAGACTGAAGAAGCTGAAAGGATTTGTGGCTCCATGAGGAGAGCAACAATACAAACCAACCAGAGCTCCTAGAGTCTAAATCACCAGTCTGGGAGCACATAGAGAGGGACCTATGGCTCCAGCTGTATATGTGGGGGAGGATGGCCTTGTCAGGCATAGGTGGGAGAGGAGATCCTTGGTCCCATGAAGGCTGGGCACCAAGTATGGGGAATTTGAGGGTGGGCAAGTGGGAGTGGGGAGGTTGGGGCACATCCTCATAGAAATCCTTTCAGCATGATGAGGGGAGTTGGGATAGGGGGTTCCTGGGGGGTAAGAAATGGGGTAAGTACTATTGTTATACAAAATGCTTATTCAACAAAAGTAACAAATTGATTATTTAATTTGTGTGTGGTTATAAAGGGGGAAAATGAGTGGGTGAGTGAGAAGAATCACAATAAAGACTGGATAAATGTGTAAACACCTGTTTGGATTCCTTCTGAGTGATCATAGGCCTCTGGGGCTGGTTATTCTATGCTAAAATAAGGGGCTTCTTCTTGTACAGCACTGAACTATAAGGGATACACTTTTATTTTGTAAAAGTAGAACTTATCATCCAGTAAATTCTATACCTTGAAAGCTGAAACTGTTTACAGCTTTAAGAAAAGTAATGAAAATGTGTGAGTTTGAGTCAAACAAACAATACTAAATATTCATGTGCTTGCTGCTAATGTGAAAATCTCTACTAGTGAAAACATAGGAGAATACAACCCATTCTCCAACCTCCACTGCCTGGTGGCTAGAATGTAATTAGAGGTAATATTGAATGGCATTTATCTAAGGGTTACAGGTATGGTGCTATATACTGACAAAAAGAATTTTTGCTTTTCAAAAACACATCACATAATGAGGTTATCACTTTTGCAAAAATCAGATTATTAGAACAAATGCTTCTTTGAGGTAGTCACACTAGAAAGGCAAATATGTAAAAAACATCAATTGCTTCTTCACAGTAATATGAATATTGCTTTATTAACTCTTCACTATTAAATCTCTTCCAACTATATTAATACAATACCTAAAACCAAACACCTCTTATAAATAAAAGAAGGAAGCAATAGAAATATTTACATTGTGGAATTGGACTTATATTTAATAGGAAAGTTTATGTGAAGCCTTTGGTAGAATATTTGTACTCTTGTGTGGAAATAATATTTAAAATTTGTTTTACTTCTAGTAAAAATAAGACAGATTTAGTCCATACCTGTTAACTGCAAGTCTACCAAAGTGTTTTGTATGCATCTTCATGTTTGTCAGTTTTTCAGAAGAATTACAGATAGGTCTATGCCTGATCAACATACCTTCTTGTGGGCCAAGGAGATTTCTTTGTCTAACTTTGTTATCCAAAACACTTAATGTTTGTTTGACACCAAGGCTTCATATACAGAATCATCTCCCTTCTATCTACTTGGAATATTCAAGATGTGCAAAGTTGAAAACTTGATTTTTTTTCTCATGAGAAGTACTAAATACAAACACAAAATATTCTGGAAAGTCTTATTCCTCTGGGCTAAGCATAAACACATCTATGCCATGTATTTTTTGAAGCACCAATATTTCAGCAAAAATAAATTCATATATATCTGTAGTGCAGAGAGTCCAAAAATTAACAATCATGAAAGCTGATACCATTTTGCACTAATTTTTTGAGTAAAACAAAAAGTTGAGCCCTGATATTCATGAAAACAAGGAAAAGAAATGTTCAGGAAGAACAAATATTGACTTTTTTTCAGGCCACAAATAAAGGCTATATGAAATATCTGAGTGCATGTGTAGTTTGTCTTCATAACTTGACTGTGGTCCTGTAGTAACAGAAAGAAACTGAGTCATTCACTAGGCAAGAGAACAGGACAAAGACGGCTCTGGAAAAAAGTTCTATCTCTTCAATATAGTATTTGTTAGAATAAGGAGCTTTATTCATTGAAACCACAAAATTAGTTATTAGATATAGTTTATATAAAAAGTATTAAACACTATTCATCAATTTGTGATGAACCTTCCTGAAATAATAGGGAATAAAATCTTTCTATGAAAAAATAACAAAGAAATGCAATAAGCACCATAAATCCCACTCAAGAGAAAATAAATATACCACATAAAGAGAAAATCAGACAATATACAAACTTTAAAATTTTATTATAGAATTATATATATTAAAGTTAAATATTAAAATTGATAACGATTCTAAAATGGTGGCATGTTGTTTGTATTTTTTAAAAATTTAAAATGTTACTTATCCAAAAATGAAAGAAAACATGAAAGACCTGTGTATCATGCCATATTTTATTATAAATATTTTATTCTTTCCACTTAGTAAAACATTTTCTGTAAGTTGTCATAAACATCATTTATATGAATCTTCTGTTCTAATTCTTCAGGATATTTATCATATAGCTTTGAATATTTATTTAGACCTTCATATTATTTCTATTTTTCTATAACACATAAAATAATATAGGGTTTTCCTTTTTGGTCACATATGTGTGTTTATTTACTATCACCATATTAAAACAGAAAAAATTCTTCAAACTCAATAATTTCAGGAATATACCTAGGAAATCAGAATGTTTAATTATCCCTCAAAGTCTTAAATGAATTTATAAAATTTATAGAATACTTTCTAAACTAATGAATCCTTGAGTTTCATTCTTATTTCATTGTGTAAGATCCTTATTTGTAACTGAACACGTCCTCATTAACATTTTTGAGAAAATCATCTGAATGCCCATTTTATAGATAGAAAAATAATCTGTCATACTTTTCTGCCCAGTTAATCACAAATAAACTTCATATTTTAAACATCTTTCATTTTATTTTACTCCCAGAACTAAACTATGATTTTGTTAAAATTATCAAAAGGCTGATAATTATGTGAATTCTGTTAATTATGTGAACCCGTGAATTACCATATAGATGAAAGACATTCTTCAAAATGCAGCCTTGTTTTCAGTACCGCGAATCTGTTCCCACTTGTTGAGAAAGCCCTTAATTCCAATTAGAAAGCTGTTGGTTACTGACAAGGGATGCATGTCAGTAATGCACCCTGGGGTTATAGTATCATGCTGGTCACGGTTGTGTTTCATAGGCATTAATATGATTGCTCTGTTGTTTGCTTCCCTCCTTCGGATGCAAAAACCTATGGACAGAAACAATGATAGTTAATCCTCATAAAAGTGGTTTTCAGGCTAGATCCAGTTTAGGGAACTTTGAGCATTGTTTCTAAAGTACATAGTACATTCAGTAATAGTGTTAATCTTTCACATCTGGAGTGGAAACCAAGTACATTAGCAGTACCTACATATTTTTTAGGAGTCTCTTGGACAACCCTGATCAAAGGACAGGTTGGTGAGCACCCTCATAGAGACAGGGGGAAGATGAGAGGTTAGAGGGTTTGTGGAAGAGAAACATGGAAAGGGAAAAACATTTGAAATGTAAATAAATAAGATAACCAACTAAAAATAAAATAAAATAAAAACCCTCAAAAGAGGGCCTCTCCTGCTTTTGCTGAGGTTTTGTAAAATAAAATGAATATGGTGGGAACATTCTTGATCCAGGTTGAAAAACAAAGTATTTAAACTCTATGTGTATGTTTGTACATATAACTTACATGTTATGCAAGCTATCTTTATTACACAGTTAATAGTAAGATTGATTATGACATTCTTGGGTACCCTTACTATTGTTTTACCCTCTTCTCTCCTTAATCAGTATTTATGCCCCTCCCAATATAGGTTTTTATTAAATATCCATGCTCTCTTTAAAATAAGTTTGAAGAGAAAAAAATTTATTTTTAATGACAAAGAAAGCACTTAATTGTCAAAATGTGAGTGCACTAAAAATAGATTTCAGGGCTTGACAAATGCTAGGTAAATTCTTTTCTTTGAACCACATCTCAGGCTCATTTCTTAGTATGTTTTCACATGTGCACTGTGTCCTGGCCCATATATGAGCATTTATGCAAAAATCTCAATGGGAGAAACCTAAGCTGTGTATCCTGAGATTTTAGTAAAAAAAATAAATAATTTTTGTTGCCTAACTTGGTTTGCAGTCAAATGATGGGGTCTCATTTTTCTGAGTTTCTATCCACCTCTGCCCCTATAAGCTCTTTCAATTTAAATTCATATGCAGTACTCTTCTCTGTCTCCATAAATTTGAGGTTGAAAGGCCAATGTGAAATCCGAGGACTCCAGATGTATTTACTCACGTGCACTGCCTTTCTTGAGATGTGTGCAAAGTTTTTACCACTGCCTTAAAATTGGTAAAAGCATAAACACAGTTGTTTCACAGTAAAGCTCTACAAATCAGGGTGGAGAATCTCTACAGGTTAAAAATGAAAATAGTTTCAGCCAATGCTATGGAAATGAAAACTTCCTTGTACCTAATTACCTAATATTTTGTAGCCCTATTTCCTAGGGAAAAAAGTAGTGCCACTTTATAAATGTATAGACAATTTCAAGAAACCACAAAATTTCCAACCATTGTAATATTAATGATGTAATTAATATTGTAATAATAATGAACATTATGATTTAGAGATGTATAAAATATCATATGTCAGAAAATAAAACTCAACTTTACACCAAAACTATGAACCATTTGTAACAGCTACTATGATTTAAAAAAAATCTCCAATTCTATTTGCAGCATTCAATATAAACAGACTGTCTGTCCCTATGCAGCACCTAGTATGTCCTCCTATATACAGCTCTGTACTAGACAGAAAGATGAAACCTGTCCACCAGATATGCTTCATACTTCAAATCACATGATAAGGTTTGACAGATATATTTTTTATTTGTCTTGTTGAAGGTACATCTCATTGAAATTTGGAAATTACTTTGATGGAATGCTTTCCTGAGGCAACTGGATTAAATCTTGTGGGGTTGACAGATGCTCCTGAGCTTCCTTTCTTTATCATTACAATTTATGTAATCATACTGATAGAGAACCTTGGGATGATTGTGGCAGTTCTACTAGACTCCTAACTCCACACTCCCACATATTTTTTTTTCCTGAATAACTTCACTCTGATGGACTGTATTTACACCTCAGTAGTCACTTCCAAGAAAATGGACAAGTTTCTAACAAGAAATGACATTATATTCTACAAAGCATGTATTTCCTGACTGTTGTTTGTATCCTTTGCTACTGTTGAAAGTTTTATCCTGGCCTCAATTGCCTTTGACTGTGATCTAACAGTGTGCAAACCCTTGCATATTCACCTACATGACAAGTATGAGTGTGTTCTAGTGGTAACCATCTCCTACATGTGTGGACTGCTGCAGTCCTTCATTCATATTGCCTTTACTTTTTGCCTATCCTTCTGGCATTCTAATGTGATTAATCACTTTTTCTATGAAATGTCTTCTGATTTTTTGTTCTAATATCCACATGATTAAGATTATAGTTTTTATGTTTACTTTATTGTATGTTCTTTTCAGTATGCTTATTGCATTGAACTATATCTTATGTTCATAACTATCCTGAGGATGCACTCAGCTGAGGGACAGAAGAAGGCTTACTTCCCTTATGCATCTTGCCATACCACTGTGTCTATCTTTTGTGGAACAATCACCTTCATGCACTTAAAGCCCAACTCATGTCATTCTGTGGACACAGACAAAACTATACCATGGTCATCCTGAATTCTCTTGTCTACAGCCTGAGGAACAAGATATCAAGAATGCATTCAATAAAGCTGTGGAAACCTCAAAATCTAAATTTAGCTAAGTCAGTTAATTACAAATTGTTTCTAAACAATAGAAACTTCTATTAAATATTTGTTGTCTCATAGTACCTTTTCCTAAATTATTTTCTGTATTTTTTTTTTACTCCTTTATGAATGGTATCTGCAACTCCTTTCTTTGGGTATAAGTAACTTTTTTTTTTACAAACAGTAAGAAACACTTTATTATAACTTTACAACATATAAACAGCTTGAGTCAAATGTTAACAGGTTTCTGAAGTGTTAGTCTGGATGGATGGATGATGTAGGATCATGAAACTCTAGAAATAACAACTCTTATGTCACTGCTCCCAATGAGATATTTGCAAATTTTGTCATCTCTAAATTCAGAATGTTAATCACAGATTCTGTTCCATAGCAAAGTTCCACAGATGTGAAAGAAGATTCACTCCATAAGAAAATGCTTCCCTGTATGTAGGCACAGCTTATGTGAAAGTTTTACAGGTCCATACTACAGGTTTGGAGCCTTTTCTCTACTATGTCACCTTCAAGCACAAGAGTAAGGACTTCAGAAGCATGCATCCTATATATTACTCTCATATACTCTCTCTGAGCCCCAGGGAATATAGTGAAGGAAATGGCAAAGAATCTAACAGCTTGAGCCTAGGGATTGGAAATGGATTGGGTAAACTAAAGCCACATGGACAGAAGGGATTGAGATGATGTTCACAATTTTCTTTCTTGTCCACTTCCGGAATATGGAGCTCTATATGGCTTGGGGGAATTTGGATATGTTGTAGGTGAATCCTTTGGTTTGATGGATAGCCACATTAATCTAGGATACTATGTGGGTGGAACTCAAGCTAAGTATAAAGATTTATGGAGACTGTGTGAGCAGATATGTTAGGAAAAGTCACCTGGCTAGCCCTGGAAAAGAATGTAGGAAGTTGTAAGGAGACTGGGGACACTTATGGAAGAATAGGAGGAAGGATTGCGCCCAAAAGGGAATAGAAATTTCATTCACAGGAAGATTAACAGAATCAATTAACCTGACCCTTGGGGCTTCCAGCATCTGAACTAATAACTAAAGAATATACAGTGCTGTACTTAGGCTTCCCTGAGCTTGCATTTCATGTGGGTATTGAACATCTGGGACAGAAGCTATCTCAACATCTGTTGCCTGTACATAGAATATGTTCTTCTAGCTGGGCTTCATTGTCTGAATTCTGTGGAAAAGGAAGTCTCTTGCCTCAGAGAGACTTGAAATGCTATGGTGGGGAGATACCCAGGGGTCTCAGTCTACTCAAAAGAGAAGGGGAGGAGGGATGGGGGAAGGATTGTGGGATGGAGTGACCAAGAATGGGTCAGTGAGCTATATATAAACTGAATAATTAAAAAAACTTATTAAAGTAAAAAAAAAACCACATATACACAAATAATGTTCTATGTGAGAAGAATAACATGAGTTTCTTCTTTATAATGCTAAAACAAAAGAATAAATGTCTTAACTCTCAACTTTTGAGATCTGATATCACAATGCTTGTATAAGTTGTTAAAGTTGCCTAAAAAATTAATAGACTTTTAATTCTGTTTCTTGTCTGTTTGTTTGTTGTTTTTCTGTTCAACCTGGTTGTGGACACCTGTGTTTGATAACTAGAGGCTTTTTCATCTGAGTGTGTATTCCCCAGTGTCTTTATAAATACTGTTAGACAAAATGAAAATATTATCTTCTGCAATCTCCATCAAGGTCAGGCTAAAAACCAATGTGAGTTTATTAGTCTCTTGAGACAACTACTCACATGTACTGCTCCCCCTGAGATACATGTATGGCTTCTAGCTAAGTTATTATACTGCCAATATTATAAGATTTCATTTCACAGCCAAGCTCTACCTGTAGAGAAGGAGAACAACATGCTTTCCTAGTTATATATGTTAGGTCAATGCCAGGGATATGAATTATTGCACAGACTTTCTTTTTACTCCCATTTTCTGTTCCTAGCACAACAGTATTAATACTATGTAAATATAAGTAGGCAGAACTGTAAATGGATATAAAATACCAAGTTATTTTTGTTTTGATTCATAGGTGCAAACAAAAAAATGAAGTTAACAACAAAAAGGTGACGTAGTGGGTCCAGAGAGCCATGATTATTTATAACCTTCTCACTATTGTCCCATTGCTCTTCTTAAAAACATGCTCCACTACAAAAGCCAGAATTCTACTCTAAAGACTTTTAGATCCTGGAGCAACAGTTTTACTCCAGATAAAAACCATCTTCTAATTTTCTAATATCTAAAATATTTTACAGAATCAGACAACCACAGCTCACTTCTAATTTCAGAAGGTAGTAGAACTTTCAACATTCATTTAAATATATCAGTTACTAGGTTCCTTTTCCTGAGAGTATCAACTTTAGACATAAATATTATGAGCTGCCTTTCAGAAGACACCAGAAAATGATAAACAAATGTTGAGAAAGTAATGGCTATGACTTACATGATTTACAATAGTTAGTATCTTTTATACTCACAAAAATTACACATTTTTTTAATGTAAGTACAGGTATATGCCATGAAGAGAAAGAATGTTTTGAATACTGGTCATTTAAACAAATAAGATTATACTATCTGATGCCTTGAATATAAGAAGTTATTGATGCAGAGAAATAAGTATGCCTGAGATTTTCAAGTTGGAAGTTTCAAGTTAAGGAGGTTCATTATGAAATCATAGTTGCATTTTCAGGTATCACATGATTCACCACGGTAATGGTACAAGATACACCTTGTAATATACTGTATTTGAGGTTACACATTATGTAGAGAGATCAAAGATAGCTATATATTAGTTTTTATACTATTCTCCCTCAAATACAAATATAACATACTTGTATGGTGGTAATAAAAAATAGCAGAATATGTAAAATAAAATAAAGCCAATTAGATGTAATGAAAACATTTAAAAATAATTCCACTTTTTCAAAACTATAATGTTGGATTGTCAAACAAATGAGTACTGTGATTATATTTAAACTTCACAATGAGCATGTTCCATATGTCAGGAAGTTGTCATCTAGTCCAATGTTAAAAGGAAATAATTTAATGAAAGACCTTAGCAACTAGATATAAAAGTGAGTACTCCTAAAACAGCACCTAAAATTACTGCAAAACCACAGCTAGTGTGTTAAACTTGATGAAAGTATTTGAGATGGAAAATACAACAGATAAGTTTTGTTACTAACAAAAAAATATTTGCATGTTCCTGTATTGTTCTTCTTTCAAAGTTAGATTCTGATGCACATCTCAGAAAATATGCTTGTAAAATTTTTCAAAAAACAAATCAGTCCTTTGGGTGTTACTGAAAAACAATTTTCATTATGAGAAAACTGAAATAAGACCTAGATTTATAATAGAGACTCCTATTGGCAGCAATGAAGTGACAGTTTCCATTTGACCCACTACCAGGTAAGTAACTCCATTTAGGTCACTCCTACCTATTTCACACTGGACAGGATGCAGACACATGAATACAAAAATGTGAACATACTTAAAATCTCTTGGTGATGTCCAAATATAATATTTTTTTATTTCATTCTAGAAGCCTATCATAATTTCCAGATAAAACTGATGCAGAATATTTCAGAACCAACTGAATTTATTCTTGTTGGGTTAACAGATGCCCCACTTCTGCAAGTTCCTTTATTTATCATCTTCACTTTCATTTATTTGACCACATTGGTTGGGAATCTTGGCATGATTTTGTTGATTCATCTGGACACTCGCCTCCACACTCCCATGTACTTTTTTCTCAGTAACCTTTCACTGGTGGACTGTGTTTATTCCTCAGCTGTCACTCCCAAAGTAATAGAAGGGTTTCTCACAGAAGATATGACCATATCCTACAATGCTTGTGCTGCCCAGATGTTCTTCTTTGCAGCCTTTGCTACTATTGAGAGTTTTATCCTAGCCTCAATGGCCTATGACCGTCATGCAGCAGTGTGCAAACCCTTGCATTACTACACTACCATGACAACTATGATATGTGCCCTGCTTCTTGCTGGGTCTTATGTCAGTGGACTCTTACAATCTTCCATCCATGTTGTCTTCACGTTCCATCTTTCCTTCTGTAATTCCAACATGGTAAATCACTTTTTCTGTGATATTCCCCCACTATTAGCTCTTTCTTGCTCTAGTATTCACACAAATGAAATTGTACTCTTCATGTTGGCAGCATTCAATGTTGCTTTTACCCTATTGGTTATCTTGACCTCTTACTTACTCATTTTTGTTACTATTCTGAGAATGCGCTCTGCTGAGAGCCGGAAGAAGGCCATTTCTACATGTGCATCGCATCTTACCACTGTTTCCATCTTCTATGGAACAATTATTTTCATGTACTTACAGCCCAGCTCCAGTCACTCAATGGACACTGACAAAATGGCATCTGTGTTCTACACCATGGTCATACCCATGCTGAACCCTCTTGTATATAGCCTGAGAAATAAGGAAGTCAAGAACGCATTCAAGAAAGTTACTGGAAAAGCATTATCTTCCCTGGGATTAGTCAATTAACTGTAAAGTGTCTTGTAGTTCAGAGTATATTCTATATGTATTTTCTGTTCATTCCTTTTGGATTCTGACAATATACAACTAATTTTGTATATGTTATTATAGAAATTAGATGCTTTAATTTAAAAATCTAGATTGTAATCCTAGATACTAGAATTCTCTACACTGTACCACACTTTATGTGTTAATTTCTGTTTTGTAATTATTTCCTCTGAATTGAAACATTGGCTGCTTGTGAGATTAGGGAAATTACAAGACTCAAGAAGAAAATAAAATTATAATGCTCAGATGTATCACAAAATTTGAGATTCAGGATACCAATGAAACTTACCAGATTCCTGAATTCTGAAATTTGTAAGAGTCACAAAGGCTAGCTCATAGAATCATAACAGTATACTAATGCTAGAGAGAGGAGATTCTCAAACCACACTTTCTGAAAGTTGCTTATTAGATTATAGCAATTCATATTTTTCCTGAATTGTCATTCATTATGGTTGGACTTTCTAACAATGCTTCTCTCTTAGATACAATCATTTTCCTGCAGGTAGCTCCTTACCCCTACTCCTATAAGACATAACCATGACTAACCTCATTGTTTCAGTAATATAGACTTGTATGAAATTGTTCAGTCTGTATGACATTGGCATGCTCTCTATGTTGACTAGAAATTTTTTTACATCTCAGTCACAAAACAGCTACTTTTATAGCAAACCATGACTAGTTAAACAGATCAACAGATACCAGAGTTATAGATTCATTTTTACAAGTTGTATTAGTTTGCTGAATGTTTCATACAATGTTTTGCAATATTCATCCCTTTTCAATTAACATTGCCTCCATTTATATCCATCTAATTTTACACACATTAGTTTTCTCTGATTAAGATCTAATTTATAATCACTAAATGGTCTTTGATGTGTGGCCTTCTATTGAAGTATGGTCAATCTAAAAGTGGCCATACTGTTAGAAAACAACAATAACAACAACAAACAAGCAAAAACAAAAAACAAAAAAGCTTCACTTTCTTTCAGCAGTTATTAATTGGTAATAACTTTATAGATAGTGGCAAGAGTATATACCAACTCTTTTCTGAGGTTTCCAGTTGGTCTAATAAGTTTTTAATCCTATTTTCATTTCATTTTCCTTCAATAGGTACATCTCTATATTAAAACAATTTTCAAATCCCATGTTCTCTTTTTTATTTTACTCAGTCATATATTTTTGGTTTTATTTTTTGATAACACTCAGGTATTTATTGCTATTTACATTAAGTTCAAAAGCGAATTGTTGATGTTTTATGCAAAAATATTTAATCTTTTGATAAAGTTAATAGTTATTATTTCAAATTCTGTTTACTAAGGTTCATCCAGGTCATTTCCAGAAAATTTTTAGGACCTTACAATTTATGAAAAATGTACAGTTTTGGCCTTACATATTGTACAAGTTAGTGTGTGTGTATGTGTGACAGAAAGAGAGAAAAGGAGAGAGTAATGGAGAGAGAGAGAGAGAGAGAGAGAGAGAGAGAGAGAGAGAGAGAGAGATTATGATGAGTTCTAAACATGTCGACTTCTCCTCTTGGTTCTGTCTGATTTGAGATTCTAGGCTGTATTTGTTGTTTTGCCTGGCTACAATCTGAAGGTTGAGATGGCATGAGCAGGTGAGGTTACAGGGACTTACAAGTTGTGTAGGCATACAGATAAGAAACTAAGGCTAGGCAGATATTTGGATATACTGCAGGTAATCTGGGGTCAAGTAGACTCATCAGACTACATATAAGATATAGGATCTGTCCAAGGCTTGGAGGATAAATGTAGTTTAAACAAGTAAAGTAGAAGAAAGGAGGGAAAACAGAAGGACACATGTGGATACAGTATCACTGTAAGCAAGTTGTGTTGGGATGAGGTGAGTTTCAAAAGACTGCCAGCAGACTGAACAAAGAAAACACTCCATGACAATCAGCTGCCATAACAGGGAGACTGGAGTAGAAGAGAAGAAGAAAGAGAGCAATGTAGTCAGAATGAACGTGCTCCACTTCTTGCTCTTTTCAAATGGCTGATTATTTTTGTCGAATATGAGTATATTTTATTTCTAGTTTATTTCTTGGAAAATTTTATACATAAGTACTGTCTTTATATCACTTGCACAATAAATTATTGTATTCATTTAGTATTTCCTCTATTTTCATATGTTTAAGCCTGATCTCTTGAGATTAGATAATCTATTGGATAGCTTTTACCAAGAGAAAATTTATTATTTTCTCAGCTACAATTTTCATTTCTAATTTTTAATTTATACAACAATTATAACTGAAACTTTTAGCTCACTAGTAAATAATAATTCATCTCTGCCTTACTGTAATAAAATGTATAATACTTAGAGCAATAAAACTCCAGATTCTTTATATTTTATATAGAATGTCTGTGAAGCTTTTGTCACAATCTTCTAGTTGTTTCATGATTCTTGGTATGACTCAGCCTGTTGAAATAACCCAATTTCCTGTGTTTTCCTTCTTTCAGACATGTTTGCTTTTTTAACCTATAAAATGTATAATTTTATTTATAAATGTATTTATTTGTTTTGTTTTTGTTTTATTTTTATTGGTTATTTTATTTATTTACATTTCATATATTATCCTCCTTCACAGTTTCCCTCTGCAAACCTCTTCCTCCCCCTGCTTTTATGAGTGTGCTTCTCCACTTACCCACTCCTGCCTCACCACTGGGGGATTGAGCTTCCACTGAACCAAGGGCCTCCCCTCTCAATGATGACAGATAAGGCAATCCTCAGCTACATATGAAGTTCAAGCTATGGGTCTCTCCAGGTATACTCTTTGGATGGTGGTTAAGTCCCTGGGAGTTCTGAGGGTCTGGTGGGTTGATATTGCTCTTCTTCATATGGGGTTGCAAAATATTCTGAGTGAGGTAACCCAGTCACAAAAGAACATATATGTTATATACTCACTGTTAAGTGGATATTAAGCAAAAAGCTTGGAATACCCACAATACAACTCACAGACCATATAAGGCTCAAGAAGAAGGAAGACCAAAGTGTAGATGCTTCAGTGCTACTTAGAAGGAGGAGCAAAATGATCTTGGGTGGTAGGAGGGAGGGACGTTGGAGGAACAGAGGAGGGGGAGAGTAAAAGGGGGCAGGATCAGATGTGATAGGAGACAGGAGAAGTACAGAAGGTGATGAAGTTGAATGGGTGTTTATAGCAGTGGGGGATGAGGAACTAGGAGTAGCCACTAGAACTCCCCAGATGCCAGGAAAGCAAGAGGTTCCCATGACCCAGTGAAGATTACATTAGCAGAAATACCCAACAAAGGAGAGAGAGAACCTTTAGAGATCATATCCAGAGGTTAGGCATGGTCCCTGGTAGAGGGATGGAGCTACCCAACCAACCCAAAAATGTTAACCCAGAATTGGTCCTGTCTAAAGTAAATGCAGGGACAAAGAGTAGAACAGTAAAGAAAAGGCCATCCAGAGATTCTTCCACCTTGGGATTCATTCCATCTGCAAACTCCAAACCTGGACACTATTACTGATGCCGTGATGTGCTTGCTGATAGGATTCTGGTATAGCTGGCCCCTGAGAGGCTCTGCCAGAGCCTGGCCAATACAGATGCAGATATTCACAGCTAACCATCAGACTGAGCATGCATACCCCAATGGAGGAGTCAGAGGAAGGACTGAAGGAGCTTGAGGTTTGTAACCCCAAAGGAGTAACAACAATATCAGTTATATTTGCAATTTACGTTTTCTATGTCTTTTATTTATTCATTTAAGTTTAGTCAATGAATTATTATTTTGATGTTATTGTATTTTATGTGATTATTATTTGTTAATAAAGAAGACACAGTTGAGGTTGTGTTCATTATTTTATCTTGTAGCTTTTCTAAATTTACTAGTTATAATGTGGATGTCAGGAAGTGCATGCTGACAGGAGCCTGATATAGCTGTCTTTTTAGAGGTCTGCCAGAGCCTGACATATGCAGAGGCAGATGCTCACAGCTAAGCATTGAACTGATCAAGGGGTTTTGATCAGTCTAAACCACTAGCCTGGGAGCACATAGAGAGAGACCCATGGCTCCAGCTATATATGTAGAGGAGGATGACATTGTCAGGCATAGGTGGGAGAGGAAGTCCTTGGTCTAGTAAAGGCCGAATGACCCAGTGTGGAGGAATTCATAGGTGGGCAGGTGGGAATGGGCAGGAGGGTAGGGACACATCCTCATAGAAGCAGGAGTAGGAGGAATGGGATAGGGGGTTCCTGAATGGGAGGAAAATAGGGAATGGGGATCATATTTTAAATGTAAATAAAATATCTAATAAAAAAGTTTTAAAAAAGAGTTTTTTAAATGGAATTTCTATTATTTACTCCTTACAACAAGGTGATAAAAATTCTTAGAAACCTTTATTTTTCTTTTCAGATTTGGGTAATAGACAACACACACATACATAACAATATTCATTCCATCCTACAAATTGGAGTAACCACCATTTGCAGATAAATTTTAAAGAAATAAGAGAGGAGAAGTAGACATGGCCCAGTGAGTCACAGTACTTGCCTCCATGAAAAGGAGCACAGTTTGATTTCTACCACTTAAATAGCAACTCACAACTGTTTGAATCTCTGATTCAAGGGAACTCAACACATTATTCTGGCCTAAACCTGCAGAAAACATACAAATAATGTCAGATATATGTGCAGGAAATCACGTATATAAATAAAATAAAATAACTATTTTAAAAGTACATTTTAAAAGGAAAAATGAGGGGAAATTATATCAAGGTTATGATTGTAAGGTACATAGTTTGATTTTTATCATTATTATTGTTTGTTGGTTTCCTAGTGGAAAATAGCTCTGGGGTCATCACACATCACTTCATTTATTTTGAGAAACTATTTATTTATCTTGCTGAACTTTTTTTTTGGAGTGAGAATGCCTCAGTCCCACTTGGGAGGGAGAAGAAATCAATCACAAAGGGTTAGGGAGAGAGATACCTGGGAGAGTAAGGAGATAGGGAACAGAGAGAGGAACATGATATGGTATAGGGTGGGAAAAAAGAATGAAATCCCTGAGGGCTAGCAGAAAGAATGGAAACAAGAAACCTCTGGAGGTTGGAGGTACCCTTCAGAATGTACCAGAGACCTGGAAGATGAGAAACTATCAGGACTCAAGTGGAGAACCTTAGATAAAATACCCTACACTGGGGAGAGGGAACTTGTAGAATCCACCTCAAATAGAAAGACAGGGCATCAAGTGAGAGATGGGATTGCCATTCCACAATCAAAACAACAACAAAAAACAAACAAACAAACAAAAAACCTAGGAGTTCGTTCTTTGATAAAATCAACAAGATAGATCAATCCTTGACCGAGTGGTTTTAGTGCAGAATTCTATCAGACTTTAAAAGAAGACCTCAGACCAATATTTCCAAAATTATTCCACAAAATCTAAATGGAAGAAACAGTATCTAATTCTTTGTATGAACCCACAATTTCACTGCTATGTAAACTGCACAAAGACCCAATAAAGGAAGAGAACTTCAGACCAATTTCCTTTATGGATGTCAATTCACAAATACTAATTAAAATTCTTGCCAACAGAATCCAAGAATACATCAAAATTAACATTTATCATGATCAAGTAGGCTTCATTCCAGGCATGCAGGGATGGTTCAACATATGGAAATCCATCAATGTAATCCAGTATATAGACAAACTGTAAGAAAATAATACATGAACATCTCATCAGATGCTAAAAAAAGCTTAGACAATATTCACCAAACTTCAAGTTAAAACTCTTGGAAAGATCAAGAGTTCAAAGCCCATAAATAAACATAATAAAAGCAATATACAGCATACCAATAACCAACATCAAATTAAATGGAGAAACTTGAAATAATCCCACTAAAATCAGTGACAAGAAAAGGCTTCCTACTCTTATATATTCAATATAGTAGTCCAGGTTCTAACCAAAGAAATTAGACAACAAAAGGAAGCCAATGGGATAAAAATTAAAAAGGAAGACATCAAGGTATTACTATTTTGGATGATATGATAGTATATATAAGTGACTCCAAAAATTTTATCAGAGATCTCCTTAACCTGACAAACAACTTCAGCAATGTGGCTGAATATAAAATTTACTCAAATCAGTAGCCTTCATCTACACAAAGGGCAAATAGGCTGAGAAAGAGAATAAGAAATCAACAATGATTACAATAATCACAAATAATATAAAATATCCTGGATTCTAACCAAGCAAGTGAAATATCTGTCAACATGACTTTCAAGTCTCTGAGAAAAGAAATCCAGACCTGAGAAGATAGAAAAATTTCCCATGCTAATGGAGTGGCAGGATTAACATAGTAAAAATGTCCATCTTCCAAAGCAATCTACAGATTCAATGCAAAACCCATTATAATTCTAAATCAATTTTTCACAGAGATAAAAAAGGCAACTCTCACATTCATCTGAAAAAGAAATACAAACCAAACAACTCTTGAGTTTCCACCTTGTACCAATCAGAATCGCTAAGGTCTCAGGTGATAGCATATTTGGCGAGGATATATATAAAAAAAAACAAGATAGTGAAAAGTATTCACAATAATAAAAAAACTTTCCTGAAGAAAGGGCATTTGACACATTTAAAAAAAAGATTTATTTATTCATTCTATATATGTGAGCACACTTGTTGTCTTCAGACACACCAGAAGATTCCATTACAGATGGTTGTGAGCCATCATGTGGTTGCTGGGAATTGAGCATCCTTGCAGTTACTCCAGTTGTGCGGAGGCAGCCACTAGGCAAGAATTGCCTCTTTCCATCTACAGACAAATTATTGTCCAGAAAAGGACACACTTGCAGAATAGTCGACTGATTATATCTGCCTAGACAGAGTAATCAGCCTTTAATAATTCTGCATCACTAAGGTCTGTCAGATGAGTCTGGGCCAGAAGGCTGAAGATTTGATGCTCCAACATTCGGTAGTATAGGGGCTATCCAGGTGTTCAGCGGTCTCTATAAATTGGCTAAGTTTAGAAGCTATACTTTGTGCTTCCCATAATTTCAGCTAACTCAGTCATTCTGGATTTCTGATGGGGTTGAAGACCTATAGTCTCATAGCCAATCCTGGCTATTTACTTTGAGAGAAAAGATCTGAGTGGATGGTTTTCAACTGACATTCATTCTAAAGCCAAGAAAAAAATCCAGGTTCAGAACTAAGTGTTTTAGTTAGGAGAGATGACAGAAGTTCTGGTTAGTCAACAAAATGATGGACTGGTTATTAGGACTAACTTGTACCTCACTGGTACAAATTGGCATAATTATGCTCTAATTGAGAAAAGTTTTATTTTAACAGGAAGTCAACAATTTTAACAGAAGTCAACAATTTTAACAGAAGTCAACAATGACTTCTCATTAATATGATTATATGTTGATAGTATTAAGATTTCTGATTGTTCAAAATAGGTTAAATCTAGCATTTTCTTTATTATTTAATATTATGTTTTATGAGAGAGTTCCTACTTAATTTATAGAAACCTGCCATCACAGTTCATAGATGCCACACATTTCAAAATCATGTATCATGAACCATATATCTATGAAACGGTTTTAATTTAAAAAATGGGAGGCTTTTTAAATTTTTATTTGTACTCAAAACCATACCACAGTTTCATTGATAATCTTTTAGGAAAAAAAAGATGTGAAATTCCTAAGAACCTATAAGTAGATATGTGGTGTACTTTTGAATTCTCCCTCACCTAAAACTTCACTGAACACCACAATGTCCAAAATAATCTTTAGAAAACTATGAAATACCCTCAAACTTCATAAACATACAAAGCTGTTCCCACATTTCAGCCTGTGGCAATTTAATGAGGACACAATTCAGAAATTGCTGTAAATTATGTCAATGCATTTTTTTGTCCAATGTTGCCATCTAGAGTAAAAATGTAAAATTGGATGTATTTTGTAGCTTCTGATGCCTTTTCAAATTAAAGAACAATTGCTTTTTAGTAATAAAGCACCCATTCATCCAAAGATTTTTTCCAGTACCAGATTGAATAGAAATATATCTTCATGAAAGGTGTCTAGAGTACAGTGATTGTGACAGAGGGATGACTATGGAGATACAGTTATGTATCAAAGAGACGGGTCTGAATATAAAGCAGTATTTTCAACACTTTGGTCTCAAATTCATTCCTTTTTAGAGGCATGGTACAGTAAACTTCTGTAACTTAAGTCAACCTATACATGAATAATTTTCAGTAGCCCTACTAAATTGATATATATCTAATGAACAAAAACTTGTTCAATTACCATTTCACTATCATAGAAATAAAGATCTTCATCATAAAATGTTATGTAAAGCTATAAAATACATTTTGATTTATACCTGAATAGTTATAGAATTGTTATAATTTCTCTTCATTAGTAGAATTTGAAATTATGCTAAATAATACCATATTTCACATTAACTTATCTAATACCTTCCTTAAGTTAGAAAGTAGAGAACAAAAACTTGCCATCATCGTTGCTGTACAATCTGTGATTTACTCATAGATCAGAAATCATACTGAAAAATTATTTGTTTCTGGTTTCCACCTGTGCCAGGAGCAGAGACTTGGCTCTTGACCCAAACCCATGCAGCCCACAAACCAGTCGCAGCTCAACTCCCCAGGTATTCTGATACACTCAGGATGACACATCAGACCCCAAACCCCACTTCAATACCCAGCATACTGGGACCACTGAAACATGGGACACAGTTACCCCATGCAGCCAGAGACCCACATGTCTTCTGGTTTTCTCTTGTGCCAGGAGCAGAGCATCTGCTCTGGATCTACACACAGAGAGCCCACACCCTAGTTGCAGCTTGACTCCTCAGGTATTTTGACACATCCAGGCACACAGGATAACAGGCTTATAGGAAGAACAGGCTTCAGTCAGGTACAAGAAGGCTGAATAACACCAGTGATAACCAGATGGTAAGAGGCAAGCATAAGAACATAAGAACAGAAATCAATTTGAGTTGACAACATCAGAACCAAGTTCTTCCACCAGAGCAAGTCCTGGATACCCCAAAACACCTAAAAATTAAGGTTCAGATCTAAATTTTCATTTCATGAAGATGATAGAGACTTTTAAGAAGGACATAAATGACTTTCTTTAGAAAATACAGAACACAAGTAAGCAAGTAGAAGACCTTAAAGAGGAAACATATAAATCCCTTAAAGAAGTACTGGAATATAAATCAAACAGGAGAAGAAATTGAACAAGACCATCCTGGACCTAAAACTGGAAATAGAAACATTATGCAAAATCACAAAGGGAGACAGCTCTGGAGATGAAAAACCTTGGAAAGAGAACAGGAGTTACAGATCACCAACATAATACAAGAGAAGAGAAAATATCAGTGGTAGAAGATACCATAAAAGATATTGAAACAACAGTCAAAGAAAAGTACAAAAACTAAAAAGCTCCTACCTCAAAACATTCAAGAGGTCCAGGACACAATGAAATGACCAAACATGATAATAATAGGTATAGGAGAGAGTGAAAATTACCAAATCAAAGGGCCAGCAAACATCTTCAACAAAATTATAGGAAAAAAAAAAACCTCCCTAACCTAAAAAAAGAGATGCCCATAAACATACAAGAAGCCTACAGAACATCAAACAGATATGATATGATGTAGGAGAAGCTAAGGTGGGAGGAGTAAGGAGAGGAAAAGGAAGAGTAAAGGGAGGAGGAGAAGAAAGAGGAGGAGCTAGGGGAGACATGGAGAGGAGAGAGAGAGGCGAACATGGAGGTAGATGTGTCTCCGCCAGTCAAAGGTGGTTCGTATATCTAGGTTAGGTATTGGGTGACACTTCTGAATGTATGGGCATCTTGGTATTGATCTTTACCAAATATATAAGCCTTTGGATAATCTAAGCATTAGAGTCTCATCTGTACTGAGCCCATGTGGCTGATGGGATAGTTTGGGCAATGCCCAGCCTTTCAAAGACAGCGTTGAAGACTGGCAGAGCCATCTCTCAAGCTGGTATCTTGTGGTGGCAGGGCTGATGTCTCTGGCTGGCCATTTCTAGTTGCAATGTGCACGTGGTCTCTGGCCACATGGCTGATCAAGGCAGAGCTGCTGCAGCCTAGACAGTAGGCTTGGGTGGAGGCCATATTTAAATAATTACTACAACAATAAGAAAAGAAATTCCTCTAGTCATATAATAATTAAAACACCAAATACACAGAACAGAGAAAAATATTGAAAGCAGTAAGGGAAAAAGGTTAAGTAACATAAAATCAGACCTATCAGAATGACACCAGACTTCTGACTAGAGACTCTAAAATTCAGAGGATCCTGGAAAGCTGTCATAGAGACCCTAAGAGAAGAAAAATGCCTACCCAGGCTACTATACCCAGCAAAAGTTGCAATTACCATACATGGAGAAATCAAGGTATTCCAAGACAAAATAAATTTAAACAATATCTTCCCACTAATCCAGACCTACAGAGGATAATAGAAGGAAAAGTCCAACAAAATGAAGGAAACTACACCCAAGAAAAAGCAAGAAATTAATCTTTCACAACAAACCCAATAGAAGAGAAACACACAAACATGATTCTACCTCTAACAACAAAAACAACAGGAACCAACAATCATTGGTCCCTTATATCTCTCAACATCAATGGACTCAATTCACCAATGAAAAAACATAGGCTAACAGATTAGTTATATAAACAAGATCCAGCAGTTCTTCGCATATAGGTAATACACTTCAGTTGCATGGACAAACATTAGCTCAAAGTAAATTTTTTTCCAAGCAAATGGTCCCAGGAAACAAGCTGGAGTAGCTACTCTAATATCCAACAAAATAAACTTTCAACCAAAAGTTATCACAAGAGCTGAGGAAGGACACTACATATTCATCAAAGGAAAAATCCACCAAAATGAATGCTCAATTCTGAACATCAATGCCCCAAATTCAAGGGCACATATATTACTGAAGCTCAAATCACGCATTGAAACTCACACACTAATAGTAGGAAAATTCAATACCCCACTCTCAGCAATGAACAGATCATGGAAACAGAAACTAAACAGACATAGTTAAACTAAAAGAAGTTATGTACCAAATGGATCTAACAGAAATCTATAGAATATTTCACCCTAAAATAATACACCTTCTTCTCAGCACCTCATGGTACGTTCTCAAAAATCCAACAGATACCTGGATAAAAAACAAACCTCAATATATACAAGAACATTTAATTAATCCCACTTATTCAATTAAACCACCACAGACTAAGGCCAGTCTTTATTAACAACAAAACCTATAGAAAGCCCACATAGATGTAGAAGATGAACAGTATCTACTCAAAAATAACTTGGTCAGGAAAGAAATAAATAAAAAAAAAGAAATTAGAGACTTCTTAGAATTCAATGAAAATAAAGGCACAATTTATTCAAAGTTATGGGAAACAATGAAAACAGTGTTTAGAGAAAAACTCATAGACCTGAGTGCCTCCATAAAAAAAATTGGAGAGATTATACATTAGAAGTTTAACAGCTCAACTAAAAGCTCTAGAAGAAAAAAGAAGCAAATAGACCCATGAGGAATAGACAGAAGGAAATAATCAAGTTCAGGGCTGAAATCAACCAAGTAGAAACAAAAAGATGTATACAAATAATCAACAAAACTAGGAACTGATTCTTTGAGAAAATCAAAAAGATAGATAAACTTTTCGCCAGGCTAACCAGAGAGCACAGAGACAATATTCAAATTAAGGTAATCTGTAATGAAAAGGGAGACATAGCAACAGAAACCGAGGAAATAAAACAAACAAAAACCTGAAAAACCCGAATGAAATAGATAATTTCCTAGACAGATACAAGATAGCAAAGTTAAATCAGGAACAAATAAACAGTCTAAACAGCTGCTTAATCCCCAAGAAAATAGAAGCATTCATAAGAAGTCTCTCAATCAAACAATGCCCAGGATCAGATGGGTTTCATGCAGAATTTTATCACACCTTCAAAGATGTTCTAAACCAATATTTCTCAAACTATCCCATAAAATAGAATGAGAAATAGCACTTCCCAATTCTTTTGATGAAACCATAGTTACTCTGATACCTAAACCACAAAAAGACCCAAAAAAGGAGAACTATGAACAAATTTCCTTTATGAATATTGATGAAAAAATACTCAATAAAATTTTTGCAAGCTGAATCCAGGAACACATCAAAATGATCAACCACTATGATCAAGTAGGCTTCCTCCCAGCAATGCAGGGATGGTTCAATGTATGGAAATCCATCAATTTAATGAGTTATATAAACAAACTCAAAGATAAAAAACCTTATGTTCATCTCATTAGATAATGAAAAAGCCCCAGACAAAATACAACACTAATTCACATTAAAAGTATTGGAGAAATGAGTTATTCAAGGATCATACCTAATATAATAAAAGTAATATATAGCAGACCAATAGGGAACATCAAACTAAATGGGGAGAAAATAAAGGCAATTCTATTAAAATCAGGAACATGACAAGATTGTCTATTTTCTCCCTACCTATTAATATAGAACTCATAGTTCCAGCCCAAGCAATAAGACAATAAATGGAGATCAAAGTGATATAAATTGGGAAGGAGGAAGATAAGATATCACTTAACTTATCAGATGATATGATAGTGTGTATTAGTTACCCCAAAGATTCTACCAGAGAGTTCCAACAACTGATAAACAACTTCAGAAAAGTAGATGGATATAAAATTAACTCTAACATATCAGTAGCCTTCCTATACTCAAAGGATAAAAGGGATGAAAAAGAAATTAGGGAAAAGGCACCCTTTACAATAGTCACAAAAATATAAAATATCTTGTTGTGATTCTAACCAAGCAAGTAAAATATCTTTATGACAAGAACTTCAAATTCCTGAATAAAGAAATTAAAGAAGACCTCAAAAGATGGAAATATCTCTCAAGCTCATAGATTGGCAGCATTAATATAGTAAAAATGTCCATCTTGCCAAAAGCAATGTACAGATTTAATGCAATCCCCATCAAAATTCCTACTCAATTCTTTATAGAGTTAGAGGAGCAATTTTCAAATTCATTTGGAATTACAAAAAAATCCAGGATAGTTAAAACTATTCTCAACACTACAAGAATTTCCAGGTCATCACCATCCCTGACTTCAAGATGTATTACAGAGCAATAGTGATAAAAACTGAATAGTATTGGTACACAGACAGACAAGTAGATCAATGAAATAGAATTGAAGACCCAGAAATAAATCTTCACACCTATGGTCACCTGATCTTTGACAAAGAAGCTAAAACCAGCCAGTGAAAGAAAGGCAGCATTTTCAACAAATGGTGCATGTTCAACTGGTGGTTGGAGAATGCAAATTGCACCATTCTTACTTCTGCTTACAATGCTCAAGTCCAAGTGGATCAAGGACCTTCATATAAAACCAGATATGCTGAATCTAATAGAAAAGATAGTGGAGAAGAGCCTTGAATACTTGGGCACAGGGGAAAACTTTCTGAACAGAGAACACCAATGACTTATGCTTTAAGAACAGCAGTCAACAAATGGGACCTCATAAACTTCTATAAGGCAAAGGATACTATTCATAGGACAAAATGACTACTCATAGACTGGGATAAGATATTAACCAACCCTACATCTGATAGAGGGCTAATATCCAAAATATACAAAGAACTTAAGAAGTTAAACTTTAGACAATCAAATAACCCTATTAAAATGTAGAGTACAGAGCTAAACACACAATTCCAAAATGTGTAATCTCAAATGGCTGAGAAGCAACTAACAAAATGTTCAACATCCTTAGTTAGCAGTGAAATGCAAATCAAAATGACACTGAGATTCCACCTCACACCAATAGAATGACTAAGATTAAAAATGAAGATGACAGCATATGTTGGCAAAAAATGTAAAGAAAGAGGAACACTCCTTTATTGCTTGTCTGACTCCAAGCTGGTAAATCAATTTTGGAAATTAGTCTGGCAGTTTCTGAGAAAACTGGAAAGTTCTACTTGAAGACCCAGCTATACCACTTCTGGGCATATACCCCCCAAATGTTCAAACATATTATAAGAACACATGCTTCTCTATGTTCATAGCAGCCTTCTTTATAATTACCAGAAGCTGAAAACAACCAAGTTTTCTCTCAACAGAAGAATTGATACAGAAAATATGGTACATTTATACAATGGAGTGCTACTCAGGGATTAAAAACAATGACTTTATGAAAGCCTCAAGCAAATGGAAGGAACTAGAAAATATCATCCTGAGTGAGGTAGTCCAAATTAAAAAAAAGCACTCCTGGATGTACTCAGAGATAAGTGGATATTAGCCCCCAAACTCACAATGCCCATGATAAAATCCACAGACCATATGGAGCTTAGAAGGAAGGAAGACCATGGTGTTGATGCTTTAGTTCTTCATTGAGGGGGAAACAGGATGATCATGAGAGGTGGAGAGAGAAGGAGACCTCAAGGAAGAGAGGGGGAAGGAAATAAAGGGGTGCCTTATCAGGAACTAGAAATGGTGAAGAGATACAGAAGGTCAGGAAATTGAACAAAAATATGTAGCACGGGAGGTGGGAAGAGAAACTGGGATAGCCACTGGAGAGTCCCAAACACCAGGGAAATGTGAAGCTCAGAGGATCTAATGGGGATGACTTTAGCAGAAATGCACAGAAAAGGGGAAGACAGAAGCGACTACCTCCAATAGATAGACAAGGCCCTTGATCGAAGGATAGGGCCACCTACCCATCTCAACGTTTCTAACTCAGAAATGTTCCTATTCAAAGTTAGAACAGGGATAAAAAATGGAACAGAGGCTGAAGGAAGGGACAGCTGGGGACTGTCTCACCTGGGGATCCATCATGTCTGCAGACACCCAACCCAACATTGTTGTTATTGTTAAGAGGCGCTTTGCTGACAGAAACCTGGTGTTGGAGTTCCTCAGAGGTTTTCACACAAAATGACCAATGCAGATGTGAATGCTTGGAGCCATCCATCAGAGTGAGCTTAGGGAACCTGGTGGCATAAGGACTGGAGTAGCAGTGGGGAATATCTCTATCTGTCTGTCTGTCTATCTATCTATCTATCTATCTATCTATCTATCTATCTATGCCCCGCACAGTCATCTCGCCAGCAAGAACACACGCGGGCACCAAGATTCTTCTGCAGCAAGCATTTATTGCGATGATGAGAGGAAGAGAGAGAGCCCCAGAATGGCACTGCTTATATACACCCCAGGGTGGCATGGACATATCTGATTGGCTGCTTGCTCATAACCCCGTATGACGCCCCAAGCTGGGCAGTGACTTGGTGCGCTTTCACCACTTGCACATGCGCAATTTACTTGTTTACCCACAGGAGCGCCGGATGCCAGCACCATCTTGTAATGGCGAATGCTGTCACCGCTCACCGCGGCTCTCTACATCTCCCCCTTTTTGTTTTATTAAATGAGACCCTAAGGTTGTCTGGCAAGGCTCTAAGTCATCTCTCTTGTAGAGGAAGGTAGAGGTCTAGTCCCTTATGCAAAATGTTGGGATATTGTAAAGAATTTCCACCCTGGTCGTTGAGTCCATGAGTGTACTTTAATCTACCCATCCTGTTGACTTTGATAGGGAGAGGATTTGGCAAATTGACCTCTATGCAACCAGACATGCCTTCGAGGAATCTATCCCTGAGGAACATCCTCTGTATATCACAGTATACACTCTACCCAGAGACATGCAGAGAGTGGGGCTTTTGCTTCACCGACCCAGTGCAATGGTATAGAACCCATGGGGTGCATCGGCTGAGGGCTCAAGCGCTAGCTACTTCCACAGCACAGACAGCCAGACTCTAGGGGAGGAACCTTGTTCTAAAGCAGCAAATGCTTGGGCAATCACCACCTTGTCACGCTTCTGTTGAGTTTGAGTTTGCAGACCAACCATAACATGAACACTAATCCACAGTATAGGGCTGTACCAAACAGGTCTACTCCCACCCATTCTTTAAAGAAGGAAAAGGCCAAAGAAATCCAGAAGGAGAGTCCTTCAGTCAGTGATAGGTCCACTCATGTTGAATTGATCGCCACCACTGCTGTTCGTAGTTTTTCCAGAATTTCATCAAACCCCTACGACCAATTTCCTGCAAGATACTGAGACAATTGCTTGGACAGATTAGCTGAGCGGGTAAAAAACTTAGGGAAAACAACTGAATTGTGTCTTATTGGCATAGGCTTTGGATAGGCAGATAGTATAGCCCATCGTTGTTCCCCCCATATACTAGGAACCCAAATCCCAAGAAGGAGGGTAAAGACTGGAACCATCAGCCGGGGAATCTGTCGGCGGATCATCTTCCAACTCCAAGATTCTTCTTGTTAGTCTTTCTGGAAGTCAGAACGGATTGTCTTCTTCCTGTGGAAAAACACAAACAGCTCCCCTGGATCTTATTAAAATAGGATCCGGGCCTTTCCAGTGTCTGGTCAAAACATCCTTCCATTTGACCATCTCTTTTGGCCTGTCAGGCTCTAAACAATGACGGTCAGCTGCCGTGTGGCCTTGATTGTCCAGATTTAAAAAATTAAGGGTAAAAAATGCTATAGAAACGGTGACTCGTGGCACTGAGGGTAGAGCTTCCTCGACTCCCCCTTTTTGTTTTATTAAATAGGACTTAAGAGTGCGATGAGCCTGTTCAATAATGCCTTGTCCTTGAGGATTGTATGGTAGACCCGTTAGATGGGTCACCTCCATTTGGCGGCAGAATTGTCCAAAGTTCTGAGAAGTGTAAGCTGGTCCATTGTCAGTTTTACAGAATTTTAGGCTTTCCCCAGGCACTCCATGCCTCGAGGCAATGTTGAATAACATGGGCCACCTTTTCTCCGACCAATGGGGAAGCAAATATAATTCCAGAACAAGTGTCAATGGAAATATGTAAATATTGCAATTTGCCAAAGGATGGGATGTGAGTAACATCCATTTGCCAAATCTGAAGTGGCCGAATTCCTCATGGATTAATTCCTACATGAGGCACTGGTAAAAATTGACAACAATTTTGACATTGAGTCACTACTTCCCTAGCCTCTTTTCTGGTTATGTCAAATCTCCGACATAAAGTCTCAGTGGTTACATGAAATCTTTTATGGAAATCTTTGGCCAAGGTCAACTTTGGAGATAGGGCGACAGCTATTAATTTTGTGGCTCGGTCTGCCAGGTCATTTCTGTGGGACATTGGTCCCGGTAGACCTGAGTGAGCCCTGATGTGTGTAATAAAAACAGGAAATCTCCTATTAACTAGGGTAAATTGAATCTTTTGAAAAACTTCTACAAGTCTACTAGAGGGCTTGATTAATCCAGCAACTTCTAGAACTTTAACTGCATTTACTACATAAAAGGAATCTGAAACAATATTTAAAGGGCCTGGAAAAGTTTCAAGAACCTCTAATACTACCAAGCATTCCACAACTTGAGGTGAGGTCTCATGGTATTGTTTGGCTGTGACTTTATTATTAATTACATAGGCACCCACACCTGTTTTTGACCCATCTGTGTAAACAACCACTCCATCTGGGAGCGGCTTCTGAGATATAATGTGCAGAAACACAATAGCTTGATTTAAGGCAAATTGTAAAATGGGATGTTTAGGATAGTGATTATCTATTTGACCATTAAAGGAGGTGACCAACACCGCCCAAACATCAGAGGTAGCAGTTAATATTAATATTTGAACCTGATATGCAGTATATGGCACTATTAAAACCTTAGGATTCCTTCCAAAATGGGTAATGGCTGCTTTTAGCCCACGAAGGGCAAGCTGAACGACTGCATCTGGATACCATTCAATAATCTTTGCAGGGGATGCATTAGGATGGATCCATAGTAGGGGAATGGAGAAAAAGCAATCCTTAATGTCTATAATTATTATCCTCTATTGCTTAGGTAAAGCGGAGAGCAGAGGTAGGCCTCATTGCACTGAGCCAAACAGCCGCATCTGCGTGTTAATGGCCCTTAAATCATGGAGACCAGTTGGAGGAAATAATGCTTTTATCAGCTCCTGTGTCTAAAATTCCTATAAAATTCTTCCTCTCTATCATTAATTGTAAAGTGGGTCTAGTTTTAAGATCAACTACCAGGTGAGCAAAGTCAGTTCCTGAAGAACCAAGCCCGTTGGCGCCTCTAGGCACCCCGGTGGATGGGAAACAATTATGTAAACTTGGAAGAATAACTAATTGAGCAATCCTATCCCCAGGGGAGATAGAAAATATGCCTTGTGGACAAGAACAGAGAACTTGAAGTTCCCCGGTATAGTCTTGGTCTATCACACCAGGATGAACCACAAGCCCCTTCAAGGCAAGAGAGGAGCGACCTAAAATAAGGCCAACACTTCCTTCAGGCAGGGGACCTTTAAAATCAACTGGAACAGGCTGTATGCCCACATGTGGCATTAGTAAGAATTGGGAGGTGGAATGGAGGTCCAATCCTGCGGAGCCTCTTGTGGCTCTATGGCCGGAAACATCCTCCAGTTTTGAGTTTGTGTCCCATATTTTTGGGGGCCCTGAGACCTCTGGCCCTGATACCCGTTTTTTTGGGGTGCCTTCATCTCTTCCTGCTGGGGAGAGATCATGCTGAATAATCTTTCCTTGAATGTCCCTAACCGAGCGACATTCATTGGCCCAATGATAGCCCTTCCTGCATTTTGTGCATAACCCAGGGGTTCTCTTTTGCATGGGAGTACGACATTCTCGTTTCAAATGACCTGGCTTACCACAATTATAGCAGACCTTACGTACAAAAGGACTTGTGTGATTTTGGTTTTGCAAAATGGCTGCAGCGAGGCCAGCATTAGTTAGTGGGCCTCCAAGTCCTCGGCAGATTTTTATCCAGTCTGTCAGCTCTTTGCTTCTTCTAGGGGTAATAACTGTCTTGCATTCTGGTGAGGCATTTTCATATACTAATTGCTCTATCAATGGCTTAACCCGTTCCAGGTCTCCAAAAATCCTGCCTGCCGCTTCTGTCATCCTAGCAACAAAGTCTGAGAATGGCTCTTGGGGGCCTTGCAAGATTTTGGTTAGATGTCCCCCAGCCTCACCTTTCTTTGAAAGGGTTTTCCACGCTTTAATAGCGGCAGTGGAGATTTGGCCATATGCTCCACAATCATAGTTTATTTGATCGTTAACAAACTGTCCTTGCCCTGTTAACAATTCAAATGTCCACTGTCTTTGATTGCCTTCTGCATTAACGTTGGCCTTTGCCTGTACTTGAGAAGCATCGTGCCACAAGGCTTTCCATTCCATGTACTGTCCCATATTAGGGAGAGCAGCTTTTACTGTATTTTGCCAATTATTTGGAGTCATTGCCATAGCGGCAAGTCTCTCAAGCTGCATGACTGTAAAATTAGCATCAACTCCATATTTGTTAACTTATTCAGCAAGCTCCTTAATAGGGGTATATTCTACCGGCGCGACCTCCCTCCGCAACCTCAAACACCAGAAAGGCTTGTAACATCCTTCTTTTGTCTTCCTTTGAAAGGAAGGAGTCTGAGCAGCGCTTGTCCGCATAAGGCGGAGGGGCGCTGGAGACAATAGGTTGGGAGGGTGCGATAGGCCGAGAGGCCGTGCGGTTCCTATCTCCTGTTTTGTTTTGCTTTCGATTTTGCAGGGGCGGCCGCTCATCTGGATGGTACCTTTCCTTCTCATAGCGGGCTGCCTCTTCATCTAAGTCTTTCTCCTCAGAGGGACTTAGTTCCTCTGACTCAGCGCTATCAAGCCCTAAGGCCTCCAGTTCCTTTACCAGATAAAGAGGTTTTCTTTCCGGGGCTTTTTCTCCTTTCTTACACTTCTCTCCCAGGGCATCCTTTCCCTTATCTCTTGCTTCCACGGACTGAGCATCTTTGGAAGGGTCTTTTTTCTTAGGCATGCCTTTTCTTTTTTCTTTGTGAGCTCTTAATCTCTTATCCCGCTCTGTTTCTGACATGCTGTCTTGTAACTCCTCTAGCACTCACTGGCCTGCCACGATAGTTAAGTGGCATTTCTCATCCTGTAAAACCAAAAGGAAGAGAACGAGCACTGCTAGCAAAATATCGAAAGCTTCTAGAGCTCCTGCCAACTGGGGAGAGGGATGAGATAAATCAAGACCAAACATGCCTCTCAGAGCTTACCTTTGTGCTGCAGTTCTGAATCCTCTCCGCTAGCAGAGGGTCTCCTCAGCGCCAGCGATGGCAGGTTCCTGGGTTTCGGCACCAGCTGTGCCCCACACAATCGTCTCGCCAGCAAGAACGCACCCGGTCACCAGGATTCTTCTGCAGCAAGCATTTATTGCGATGATGAGAGGAAGAGAGAGAGAGCCCCAAAATGGCACTGCTTATATACACCCTAGGGTGGTGTGGACATATCTGATTGGCTGCTTGCTCATAACCCCGTATGATGCCCCGGGCTGGGCAGTGACTTGGTGCACTTTCACCACTTGCACATGCGCAATTTACTTGTTTACCCGCGGGAGCGCCGGATGCCAGCGCCATCTTGTAATGGCGAATGCTGTCATCACTCGCTGCAGCTCTCTACATCTATTTATCTATCTATCTAATCTATCTATCAATCTATCACTTATCTATCTATCATCTGTCTATCTATCTGTGTGTATTCATATTTATATATATATATATATGAATACTATATCTACCATTATCACCATCACCATCTATCACCTATCTCTCTAGTTTTCTTATTCATTTCACAGCTATACATCTTCAATTGTAGACATTTTATTCATAATTTCACTTTATTTTACAGCATTAACTATAGCCATTCATTATTGATTATTGCAAGCAAGGACCTACAAAACCAACTTTTTGTGGGAAAATCATCATAAAAACAGTACACAATCTATTATTAAAACAAAAATTGGTGGCAGAAAAGGACTTTGATATCATGTGTTTTCATGAATTGTGGGCATCCACATAGTCTGCTTCTGCATCATGAAACATAGACACCAGCATGGTGCCCAGTAGCAGCAATGATGCCATGCTGATACCTATAATCCATGCTCCTGGTGGAGGCCATGTTAACGTCTATGTTACCTTTAGGGGCTATTTAGGTGTCTGTGGTCCACATTGCCCCAGAGGTCTGTTGTTATTTATGGTCCATACTGTGACCAGAAACTAGGTGGCAGTCCATGATCAGTGCTACCACTGGTTATTATAGGCAAGAAAACTTCTTTTACCTTGATATCAATTACTGAAACCTCATAATTAAGAATGAAAGAAAATGAATACTTCTGTGAAAGTATCTCCATCCCTGAAAAATAAAAACAGTCCAGATTGGAAATTATTGAATGGAGTCCTTAAAATTGTGACAAAGTTCTTGTCATATAGGTCTTTCACTTGATTTGTTAGAGTTAAACCAAGATATTTTTTTTTGTACTGAAAAAGCACCCTTTACAGTAGCCACAATTTCCATCTAAATTCCAACAAAATTCTTTACAGACCTTGGAAGAACTATACTCAACTACATATAGAAAAACAAAAAATCTAGGATAGCTTAAACAATCCTGAACAATAAAGGAACTTCTTGAGGTATCACTATCCCTTGTTGCAAATTTCAGTACAGAGCAATAGTAATAAAAACTTTATAGTTTTGGTATAGGAATAGACAAGCTGATCAAAGGAATGGATTGAAGAACCAGAAGTAAACGAGTACATTTATGCGCACTAAATTTTTGACAAAGATGTCAAAACCATACAATGGATAATTGGAACCATTTTCAACAAATGGTGGTGGTCTAGCTGAATGTCAGCATATAGAAGAATGCAAAGAGATTCATAATTATTGCTCTTCTCAAAATTCAACTCCAAGTGGATGAAAATAAAATCAAATGCAATAAATGCCAGTGAACAGCCCCAGTGGTTCTTTCTTCCTGCTCTCTCTTGTGGTAGCAGAGGGGGAAGAGCATTGGCAGGGACAAGACTTGGTCTTGCAAGATATGTTTTGGTTGCTTTTTAATAATAAAACATTTTCCTGTCTTTAGTAGAAGTCACATTGCCACTGTAGCTGACCTGCCTGAGTTCCTCTGAGGCCAGAAATGACAGTCTCTGGCATTAGCACCTCATAGTAAAACAGTAGGGTATTGAGTAGCCTTCCTTCTATCTCTTCAGGAACTATGCTGCACTTACACCTAGCTTGGTAGTTGAAGACTTGGAAAGAAAAAGGGTCACTTTGAAAAGTGATTTTTAGCATTTATTTATGATTTTTCAGTTCTCTAAAATTTCTAACAAAAGTTGTTTCTAAAATTTCTCCAAAATTTTACTAAGAAAGTTCTCTCTTGTTTTCTACAAATTTCTCTCTGCTCTTTTTTCTGATCTTGTTTTTTTTTTTTTTTTTGCCTTCTCTGAGGAAATAATGGCCTTACTCCTAATGCCTTTATTCACAATGCTGTTACTTCCAGTGCTTTTACCTCTATGTTCTCTCTAAAAGTTTTCTAAGAAAGTTCTTCACTAAAAAATTCTTCTTTCAACTATCTTGAAACCCCAAGATCTCTCAGAGACTGAGTCACCAATCAACTATAAACTGGCCCTTGACATATACTCAGCAGAAGATTGCCTGGTCTGGTGTCAGTGAGAGAAGAAGTGCATAAGCCTCAAGAGACTTGAGACCCCAGGGCTTGGGGAGGTGTGGTGGGATGAATGTGGGGATTTGGGGACATTCTTTTGGAGACAGGCAAGTAGAAATGGGATTTGAGAGTTTCAGAGGGTGGACCTGGAAAGGGATGATGACTTGATTGCAAAAAAAATTAAATAAAAGAATACATTTTTTTTCTCTAAAATGTTCTTAGCTTCAGTTTCCTCTCTTTGTCCTCAGCACTTACAAAACTTTCAGAATACATGATTACAAAGTAAAAAGTTCACCACAACTTTATACATAAATTCAAATCATAAATTGAATAAGAAATTCATAAAAATAATAATAAGAGTGGTAAAAGATAATAAAATAAGATACAATCTGGAAAGGAAGATGTCAAAATATCTTTATTTGCAGATACTATGATAGTATACATAAGTAACTCAAATTGTACCAGGAAACCCATAGACCTAATAAATACATTCATTAAAGTAGCTGGACACAAAATTAACTCACAAAGATAAGTAGCCTTTTTAAAATATACAAATAATAAATGGTTTGTGAATGAAATGAGTCAAACAACACTTTCTACAATAGCTTCGAATATATAAGATAACTTGGGATAACATTAATCAAGCAAGTGAAAGATGTGTATAATAGAAACTTGTAGTCTTTGAAGAAAGAAATTGAAGAAGAAACCAGAAGTTGGAAATATCTTTCATAAACATGAATCATTGTCAGTAAGACTGACAATGCCAGCAAAAGCAATCTCCAGATGGGGATTAGTGAGATCCCCACCAAAATTCTAACAAAATTCTTGACAGATATTGAAGTGACAATTTTTAAGTTTTTAAGGAAAAAATATATATTAAGGCAGTCAAAATGAAACTGCAAATAATGGGGAGACAGCAACCTAACTGGTCACCTATTGTCACCAAATGAAGCCTACAATACTGGGTTTGGGTTACATTTAATTGACTCTGTTAAAGTGGTCCATGTGAATTACCAGACCCCGCCCCAAGCTATACTTTTGTTGGCAAAAGTATAGGTTGCTTTCCAAAAAACTCATGAAAGTCTCAATTTCTGAATATGACACCTACACAGATCACTGAACATGGGGTTGCAAGCGAATGCTTACAAAGAGCCTCTACTCCCATTCAGTGTTTTTGTTGCAAAAAAAATAGTATTAAAAGATATACTTAAACACTAAACCAACCAAAAACACTCTGTCTACAATAGTGTCCTCCCTGCAAGTGATACCAGGATAATGATGGCACAAACTTAAAGGAGTAACAGTACAATAACTGAACTGACTTAATACCAACTCCACAAGATGGCTTTTCAGCAAAACATGATATGGATTGGGAGAGTAAGAACCTGAGAATACATAGCTCCAGAACCTAGGCAAAAACAGTCAATAATGGTATACAAAATGAAGGAAAAATGTAGTAATAAAATCACTAATAATGATATTCTTCTATACTCATAGAATATAATAGTTCCTTGTTAAACCATCATTAGAAAAATCTTCCTCCTGCAACAGATGGGAAGAAATCTAGAAACCAATAGCCAGAATTTACATGGAGAGTAAGAGATCTTGGTATACTTAGCCTAAAATGGAGTGTCTCCTCAAATCCCTCTTCTCAGAGCTAGGGAACTCTGAGGAAGAGAAAGCAGGAAGAATGTAAGAGCCAGAGATAATGAAGGACTCCAGGAGAGTAAGACCCTTTTATTAAACATGAACAAAACTCATATGAACATACAGATTAAATCAGCATGCTAAGGGCCATGAGTCTATACCAAGTCCTCTGGACTTATATTATGGTTTCCAGTTTTTATGAGACTCCTAAGCACACAATAACTGGGTTTCTGATTCTTCTATCATCTCCTGGGTACTTTTCCTTCTTTTTGTTTGTCCTATCCAATTTCAATATGATAATTTTGTTTTATATGTGTATAATATAATTTGTCATATTTTTAAAGAAAGGAAGAAAAGAAAGAAAGGAAGAGGAAAGGAAAGTAGGAATATTATAGCCTAAACACTAGGGAAAAGATTAACAGCATAACTGTCATTTATACTTATTTATAGTTTCTGAAGAGAAAATTAGTAATTGAATTACACTGTGTATATCAACAAGTCTAGATATGATCTCATATTCAAGAGTAGTTGACCAACAAAAAGTGGAGACCACAAAAGTTTTGTATATTTATGCATGTATGCTTATATTGGATTACAGTTTGGTGTTTTGTTTTTTTTCTTTTTGGGAGATGAGTTTTGTTTTTCTGTTTTTGTTTGTTTCTTGTTGTATTGGGTTTGGCTTTGTGAGTTGGGTAAGTAGAGAAGAGGGTAAAGTGGAAGATGGAAAGAATATCATCAAATATATTTAAATTTTAAAATTATTATTTTATTTTTATTAATCATTCTTGTTGTTTACATCTCAAATGATATCCCTTCTTCCTGGTTACCCCTTCACAATCCCCATATCCATCCACTCTCTCCCTCATTCCCTTTGCCTTTGTGAGGGTGCTTCCCCCACTCATACATCCACTCCTGCCCCATTGCACCAGCATTCTGCTAAGCTGGGGCATCAAACCTCCAGAAGACCAAGGGCCTCACCTTCCACTGATATCAGACAAGGTCATCTTCTACTACACATGTATCTGGAGCCATGGATTCCTTCCTGTACACTCCTTGGGTAGTCTAGTCCCAGGACAACTGGGTGGTTTGGCCAGCCAACATTGTTCTTGGCATTGTTCTTCTGAGATTACAATTCCCAGTGCATTCCTCCAGTTCTGCCAGCTTCCCACCAGGTTCCCTGAGCTCAGTCTGATGGTTGACTGGAGCATCTACATCTGCATTAGTCAGGTGCTGGCAAAACTTCTCAGGGAACAGCCACACCAGATTCCTTCCAGCAAGCACCTCTTGGCAACAGCAACAGTGTAGTGGTTTGGTATCTGCAGACAGGTGTAACAGTTGCCAGATAGTTGTTCTTTTATTCTCTGCATTTTTTGTCCCTGTCTTTCCTTTGAACAGAAACATTTCTAGGTTATAAACGTTGAGATAGGTGGGTGACTCCATCCCTTGACTGGGTTCCATTCATATGTACTGAAGGTGGTTTCTACAGGGTCTGTCTTCCCTTCACTGCACATTTCCGCTAAAGTCATCTACACTGAGTCCTGGGAGCCTTTCACTTTCTTGGCATCTGGGACCCCACAAGTTGGAAAAACATTTTTACCAACACTACATCCAATAGAGGGTTAATATCCAAAATATATGAAGGACTCAAAAAGTTAGACTCCAGAGAACCAAATAACACTATTAAAAATGGCGGTGCAGAGCTAAACAGGGGATTCTGAATAGGCAAATCTTGAATGGCTGAGAAGCACTTAAAGCAATGTTCGAGATCCTTAGTTATCAGTGAAAGTCAAATCAAAACTACTCTGAGATTCCACTTGATACCAATCAGACTGACTAAGATCAAAAACTCAGGTGACAGCAGATGCTGGCAAGGATGTGAAAAAAGAGAAACACTCCTCGATTACTGGTGGGTCTGTAAACTAGTAAAACCACATTGGAAATCAATCTGGTGGTTCCTCAGAAAATAGTTCTACATGATGACCCAGCTAGACCACTACTGGGCATATACCCAAAAGATGTTTCAACGTATAACAAGTACACATGCTCCATTATGTTTATAGCAGCCTTATTTGTAATATCCAAAAGCTGGAAACAGCCCAAGATGTCCCTCAACAGAAGAATGGATACAACAAATGTGGTACATTTACCCAATGGAGTACTACTCAACTATTAAAAACAATTACTTCATGAAATTTGCAGGCAAATGGATGGACCTAGAAAATATTATCCCAAGCGAAGTAACCAAGACACAAAAGAACACACATGGTATATATTCACTTATAAGTGGATTTTAGCCCCAAAGCTCACAATGCCCATGATACAACCCACAGACCATGTGGAGCTGGGAAGACCAGGAGGAGGGAAGAGCAGGCTGTGGGTGCTTCAGTCCTGCACAGATAGGGAAACAGGATGATTGTAGGAGGTAGAGGAGTGGGCAACTTGGAGGGAGAAAGAAGGGGAAGAAAAAAAGGTGGCAGGATCAGATATTGGAAGGGATAAGAGTGAGGTACAGAAAGACAAGAAATCAAATAAAATTTATTTTAAATAATAAAGGTATTTTGAAAAATCAAGAAATAATTTAAAAGAACAGCCCTTACTCTGAAAACAAAGCTGAAGAGTACTGTGAGTTTTATGCATTTTATCTCCTTCTTTCTATGCTATTTTATACAAATTATTAATTTAGTGTAATTTATACATAATTTTAATTCATACATATATAATTAATATAATTCTACAATTATCATCAAATAATTATAATTACATTATTACAATAATTATAATTATTTAATTTATACAGATATTTATGTTTCTTCTTTGTTTGTTATTCTTTAATTGTTTTTTACATTCCAGTCTTTTTCCCTCTCCTGGTCTGCCCTCTGAGTGTTTCTAACCCCATACCTCTTTTCCTGCCGCCAAGAGAATGTTCCCACCACTCTACCACCATCATTTCCTGGGGCCTCAAGTCTCTCGAGGGTTAGGTGCATCTTCTCTGAGTCCAGACCAGGCAGTCCTTTGCTGTATATGTGTCATGGGCCTCATATCAACTGGTGTATGCAGGCTGGTTGGTGGCTCAGTGTCTGAGAGATCCTGAGGGTCCAGGTGAGTTGAGAACGCTGGTCCTCCAATAGAGTTGCCCTCCTTCTCAGCTTTTTTCCAGATTTTTTTCTAATTCATTCACAAGGATCAGCAGCTTCTGTCAATTAATTGGGTGTAAATATCTGCATCTGACTCTTTCAGCTGCTTGTTAGGCCTTTTGAAGGGCAGTCATGCTAGGCTCCTGTTAAGCACACCATAGTGTCAGGCCTTGTGGCCTGACCTTGAGATGAATCCCAATTTGAGCCTGTCACTAGACTTCCTTTCTCTCAGGCTCTTCTCCAGTTTTGACCCTGCAGTTCTTTCAGGTAAGAACAATTCTGGGCCAGAGTTTTTGACTGTGGAATGGCAAGCCTGTCCCTCCATTTGAAGTCCTGTCTTTCTACTAGAGGTGGACTCTACAAGATCCCTCTCCCACTATAATACATTTCATCTAAAGTTCTTTCCTTTGAGTCCTGAGAGTCTCCTCCCAAGTCTCTGGTACATTCTTGAGGTTGCCTGTTTCCATTCTTTCTGCTGGCTCTCAGAACTTCAGTTCTGCCCCCCGCAATACCTGATCATGTTCCCCTGTTTCCATCTTTGTCCCATTTCTCACCCAAGTCCCTCCCTCCCTCTTCTACTGCCCCCATGGTTGCTTTCTTCTCCATCCAATTCTCCTTTCAGTTGTAGGATACTATAGGTGGTAGACTTTTATGGATCCTGAGCATGCTAATTTAGTCTCTGTGTATTGATATATGTGTTATTCATGTTGATTTAAAGGACATTTTTTTCTTAGAGTCCTCTATCTCTTCTGTCTTTTACACTCTTTCTACATTCTATTCTATAAAGTTCCCTGGACCTTGAAGGTAGTGATTTGATGGATACATTCCATTTGGGGGAATCACAATGACTGTAGGTTTCTTTGATTGTTCTCTTCTGCTAAAGTAGGAAGAGTCTCAGAAGATAACTGATCAAGGCACTGATCTGTTAGGACAGCAGAATGTTTTTGGAGTAAGTTTATTGACACTTATTTTTTTTCTTGTTTTAGACTAGTATTATTTGGTTTTATCCTAGATCCATTGGATATATGGTCTCAGGTTCTTTGTCACTCAAAAAGTTTGTGTATTGGTTCTATCTCAGAGTAGGTTTTTAGCCAAATCATGTATTGGATTACTCAAAAGCCTTGTGTCACAGTAGTACTAGCACTTTTTAAAAAATTCAGACATCATTATAGATGACAGGGTTCTTTGTGGCTGTGTTGGTCTTTATGTTCCACCTTTGGTAGCATACAAAAATATATCTTCCCATATCAAAGATGCTTGGATGTTGAGGTGAAGGCTTGAGGATTTGTATTGAACCTTAATAGAGCATAAGCTTCCTGAAAGATATGCATGTATTAAGACAATATAAATTAAATTAGAAAATACTGGTGGAGAGAGAGAGACAAAACTGGGCATCTCTTGTCACCAAATGAAACTCCATGTACAAGACTGAGTTATATCTACTTGAGTTGTTAGTCAAAGGGACCCCATAGTAATCACTAAACATTCAAGGTTACTGCTAATACTATAGGCAGTATATACTGCCAATACTATAGGTTGCTTTCCACAGACAGATGGTCAGACCACATTGCTGAAGAAAATACCTAAATAAATTCAAAGAACATAGACAAATTCTTTTACAACTTTTTTTCATATAGGCAGAGAAGACCAGACTAGGTTAGGACACTATGTAGATAAGAGACAGGTGTGATGTGCAGTTTTGTAGGAATGTTTAAACAGAAAGAAATGTACAGTCACCTGCACTGACTCTGGAGAAGAATGTGGCATGTTTTGTGGGTGGAATAGTTGGATGAAGTAAAGAAGCAAACAGTGGACAAGCTGGTCATTCGTTAGAAACATGTGTTTTTCTTCATTATAGTTCCACCTTTACTTTAGTTTCAGTTTTATTCAAAGTTTCTGTCTCCACATTGAATTCCATCCACAAGTCTTAGATTGTCCTAATTTTTTCCACCAGCCTTCCATTTCTGTTTTCATTATTCAGGAATTTATTCTTGTTAAGTTATTTATCTGTGTCTTCATTGAACTATTTGAATATTTTGATAAATCTTACAATTATTTTAAAATTTTCTGTATCTTGGAGTTTATATTAGACATTCTCATTGGTCAACATTTCTATAGGACTCATAGGTTTTGAAAAAATATATACTGCTTGATCTTTCACATTGTTGGTGTATTTGCAATGATATAAGTGTATGTAGATGTTTTAGTTAAAAGTCTGATTTGAATACAGAATGATGGGGCAGATAGAAAGGTGTGTGGACAGGTTTATTTCTGAGTTTGATAATGTCTTCAGTGGAATCAAGTGAGGTTTACATAGAAAATAGAACTGATGCTCAGAAGACTTATGTGTGGAGATGTATCTGGCTTAATGGAAGTTGTACATGGTGTAAAAGTTTCTGTGGGTTGTGCAATATCTAGAGAGAGATACCTAGCTAAATCCTAGACATCTTTTCTTTTATAGTCAGAGGAGGCCAAGGCCCGACAAGGCTGGGACAATATGTGAGTAGAACACAGGTATAATGTAGCATTTGTATGGAAGGGAGAATCTCTTGGCTAGAGAAGTAATTGTGATGTTTGGTGGGTGGAGTAGTTGTATGAAGTGCAGAAGCAATCTATGGAGGTTACAAGTAGGGTGGGTCCAGGTGGAAACCTCGAGTTCAGTGGCAGTGCAGGTCTGGCTTATAAGAGTAGATAGGGAAATGGGAAGAGGACAGAGCCTAGATCTGGAGAATTTCAGAGATAGTCTCAATATAGATGTCAGGTAAATCTCAAGAGTAGACCCTAGGGAAGAGTGAGGGAAATCTCAAAATTTTAAATACATATTAAGAAGAACATATACTCACATGACATGTGTTATGATGAGACATGGGCATTTTCTTTGCAAATTTAAATTGAAAGAATAAAGTATTCTGGGGACACCTCAACTTTCAAAGTTCATCTAATATGAGAATGCTTAAATAAGTGGCTAATGTTTCCTATGTAGAAGCTTTAATGAGGCTTTTAATTTTTGTATATGTTTGACCTGGTTGTGCAATAGCTGTGATTGAAGACTGGAGACTCTTTCCTCTAAGCTCCTACTTCCCATTGTTTTTATGAGCACTATTAGACAAAATACAAACACTATTCTCTGATGTCTTCATCAAGGTCAAGCTGGAAAATCAATATGGATTCATACATCTCCAGAGACATACACTCACATGTACTGCCTCCTTCTGAGATATGTATATAGCTTATAATCTTTCCTTGATATTGGCAATATTACAAGACCAAATTCTATTTCATGGCAGAGCTCAACCTGTGGACAAGATGAAGAGCAAAATGCTTTCTTCTGGGAAATAGGTCTTGAATCAATAATTTGGATATGAAATATTTATATTATATATTTATTTATCTGTTCCTGGAAAACAGTAAGTATTAAAATATTTGACTATGGGTAGCCATGATTATAAATGATGATAAAACAGTCAGCAATTTTTATTTTCTAAGTGCAAACAAAGATGAAGTTACTGGTAAAGCAGCTGAGTCATAGATACGTTATTACTAATAATCCTCTCACTCTTGGCCACTGCTCTTGTAACTACTATACTGCTGAAGAGTATCCAGAATATACTCTAAGTAATTTTAAATGCTGAGTTAATGGTTTTACCCTAGAAGAATATCATGTTCTAATTTTCTAATATTTATAATCTACAGAATTAGAAATCTCCATGATATATCTAATGTTTAACTTCAGAAGGCTATATGACTTTCAATATCCATTTGGCAATTACTAGGACTGTTTCCCTGGGAACATCAACTGTTAGACATTATTTCTGTGATCTGAACATTGTGAAGAAACTGGGAAAATATGAAAAAGAGCTTGGAAGGTAATAGATATAACTTCTATAATTTAAAAATGTTACTATCTTTTATACCTTTTAGAAACTTACACATTCCTTATAATGTAAGTGCAGCCATAGCTTGTAAAGAAGATTGAATGTCATCCTGGTCATTTAAAAGAATATGGCTATATTATCTGTTGCCTTGAGTATAAGAGATTACTAATGAAGAAGAATGAGTATGTCAAAGATATCAAGTTTGGAAGTGGCTCTCAAGTTAATAGACAGACTTATATGTGACCATAGGTGTATAGTTGTGTGTCATCTGATTCATCATGGAAATGATATAAGAAACAACATGAACTGTAAAACGATTTATAGAGAGAGTAAAAATAATTCTTCATTTGTTTTGACTTTATTCTCCTTCAATCACAACTAAAACAGACTCATGTGATGGTAGTAAAATAAATCACTACATAGCTATAGCTATGTGAATGGAATTTGGATGCTAGTGCCAGAGTTGGGAAATAGAGTAGATAATTTTGCTACTAACATAGAGCAAAAAAAAAAATACTGTATATCTCTGCATTGCCCTTGTTACCAAGAAAGAACTGTACAACATTGCACAGTTTAGATAAGTGTATGTGAAATATTACAAGTAAAAAATAAGTCCTTTTTTGGTTACTGAAATAAATATTATCATATACCAGAAAACTGAAGAAAAATCTAGTTTTATAATAAGAAACCTTATTTACAGAAAAGAAGTAAGCATCTCCATTTGTACTATTACCAGATAAATGACTTCATTCAGCTCACAAGTACTCAGCATTCAGTTCAGGTGTTCTCACACTGTGTGTGTGAGCATTTGCGTTAGAGAACTTTGTCATAACTAAAATCTCATAGTGAGTTTTATATACATTATCTTTTATTTCCTTATTTCATTCTAGGAGGTTGTCATAATTCTCATGAAACACAAATGGATAATATTACAGAAGTCACTGAATTTATCCTTGTGGGATTAACAGATGTCCCAGGACTACAGGTCCCTTTATTTGTCATCTTCACTTTTATATATTTGACCACATTGTTTGGTAACCTTGGGATGATTGGGTTGATACTCCTGGACTCTCACCTTCACACTCCCATGTACCTTTTTCTCAGTAACCTCTCACTGGTGGACTGTGTTTATGCCTCAGCTGTCACACCCAAGGTAATAGAAGGGTTTCTTACAGAACACAAGTACATATCCTACAATGCATGTGCTACACAGATGTTCTTCTTAATAGGATTTGCAATTATTGAAGGTTTTCTCTTGGCATCAATGGCCTTTGACCGTCATGCAGCAGTGTGCAAACCCTTGCATTACACCACCACCATGACAACAACAGCATGTACCCTGCTTATTGCATGCTCTTACATCAGTGGACTCTTACAATCTTCTATCCATGTTGCTCTCACTTTCCATCTCTACTTTTGCCATTCCAATGAAGTGAACCACTTTTTTTGTGACATTCCCCCACTACTGGCTCTTTCTTGCTCTAGTATCTATATAAATGAAATTGTACTGTTCATCTTGGCAGCATTCAATATTGCTTTAACTATATTAGTTATCTCAAACTCTTATATACTTATTTTTGTTGCAATCTTGAGGATGCGTTCTGCTGATGGACAAAAGAAGGCCATTTCCACCTGTGCATCCCACCTTACAACTGTTTCAATCTTCTATGGCACAATTATCTTCATGTACTTACAGCCCAGCTCCACTCACTCCATGGACACTGACAAGGTAGCATCTGTATTCTACACCATGATTATTCCCATTCTGAACCCCCTTGTCTATAGCCTGAGGAACAAAGAGGTCAATAAAGCATTTAAAATGGTTACTAGAAAAGCATTGTTTTCCCTGGGATTAGTCTAACTGTAACATGTTCGGAAATGATGTGATAATTTTAGGTATATTGTCTTTAAATACTTTAGATATAATTTTCCCCTGATTTTAATTTTTATAAATGGGTATTTCATAGATGAAGCTTCTTCTCTTTACTACTTCTAGATTCTGACTGAGTACAGTTCATTTTGGATATTTATTATAGAAGTAAGGCATCTCAATTGTAAAAATCAAGATTATAATCTCAGATACTATAACACCCCACATTGCACCATAAAATGTGTGTCTTTGTAAATTTCCTCTGGATAAAAATTTTGGTCCCTTGAGATGGAGGGAGATTATCAGACTCAGGAAATAAACAAACATTACATGCTCAGAAACCTTACTATCTTAAAAGATTCATGATCTCAACAAAACCTACTGACTCCATTTCTCATAATATTTCAAGACTCACAAATGCAGGGTCCTAAAAACAATAGGAAAAATAATGCTGGAGAAAAAAAGACTCTCACCTTAAGCTCCTCTCAAGTTGTTTCCTGACCACTAGAAATTTTGATTTATTTTCTTGAGTGGTTACCCATGAAAGATGGGCTTTCTAAAGATGAATTGTTTTAGAGATACCCATGTTTCTTCTGACAGTTCTTGACTATACTCACGTAACTCACTGGCAACAGAACAAAACTGATCAGGTCAGCAAGACAGACTTGGATATAATTTTTACTTTTATGTCATTCAGGCCCAGTCTATGTTGAATAGACACTTGTTTACATCTCACAAGAGCTGTGTTGATGGCAAGTCATAGATAGACAAATGGATAGATAGGTAGATAGATAGATAGATAGATAGATAGATAGATAGATAGATAGATAGATAGACAGACAGATGGAGATATAGACATAGAGGTATAAATATAGATGATTAGATGTAGATAGATATTGATAGATATAGAGATGATAGAGATATATAGATACCAGGGTTGTATATCCAATATTTCTAATTTTTTATTATATTCTTGAATATTCCATACAATGTGCTTTGATCATATTAACTTGAGCTCCCTCAATTTCCCTCTACCACTCCTCACCCAATTTTCTGTTCTTTGCTTTTTGTCATTTCAAGACCAAATTTGTGCTTTCAAATAATCTCAAATACGTTGCTTCTAGTAGAGTATGGCCAACTTATCTCTTGAACATACTTTTAGGGAGAAATGTCTCTGTGCTCCAGCAGCTATAAATTGCCAATAGCTTCATGGTTATATGTGGGATTAAACACCAAACTCTCCTCGGAGGTCTCCAGTTGAGTTGTTGAGTCTTTCAATTACATGTTTATTTCAGTTTCAATTTTCTTCAATAGTTATCTCTTCGATAGAATCAGTTTTTACTGACAATTCTTGACTATACTCACGTAACTCACTGGCAACAGAACAAAACTGATCAGGTTATGTTTGTCATTTTACTCAGGTATATATCTGTGGTTTCTTGGACATCACTGAGGTATTTATTGTTATCCTTATTAAGCGATTTGTTCATGTCTTATTTAAACACCTAGAATTCATTCACAAAGTTTTGATTTTTCTTTAAATTTTTGTGTCTTTGGATTCATCCAGGTAATTCTCAACAGAAAACCTTGCTATAGGACCAGAGATTTTAGGGGAAATATGTTTTTGGTTTAAAAACTGTTTGTGGTTTTATAATGATTTCTGAGTGTATAGAATTCTTTTGTGCATTGCATGTCAGATCTGAGATTCTGTGCTACATGGCCTGGGTAAATGCTGAGGGCTGGAGATGGCATGAGGAGGTAAGACTCAAGGAGCTCCTTAAGCTTTATCTGCACATAGATGTGAAACCAGAGAATTTGGTATATAGTGCAAGAGATTTAGGTTAAAAGAAACAAGTCAGACTGTACACAGAATATATGTTCTGTTTACATTTCTGAGGTTGGATGAGGAATGAGCAAGTGGAATGAAAGCAAAAAGGAAGAGCAGAAGAATATATGTTGTCTGCAGCTCCTTGTAAGCAAGGAATCAGGAGAGATTCAAAATAAAGTTAACAGGCTGAAGAAGAGTGCTTTCTCTGACTAATAGCTCATAGAATAGGAAAACTGGAATAAAGGAGAAGAGGGAGAATAAAGTAGATTTCATGGGTACGCTCAATTTCCTTTTTTTCAAATTGCTAGCACATTTTTTAAAAATTGTTTAATGTTTAACTTTTTATAATTACTTTTATTTTTTTAAGTCCAGTCATTAACGTCCTCATTTCTTCATCCTATTCCTCCTTCCCTTTTGTCAAGAGGATGTCTGCCTCCCCTGCTCCTCCAGGCTTCCCCATTTGGTGGGGCAACAAGTCTCCTGAGTGTTAAGTACATCTTCTCCCACTGAGGCCAGAACAGGCAGTCCTCTGCTATATAAGTGTCAGGGCCCTTAGATCAGCTTGTGTATGCTGCCTGGTTAGTGTCTCAGTGTCTGAGAGGTCTCAGGGGTCCAGGTTAGTTGAGACCGATGGTCATCCTATGGGGCAGCCCTCCTCCTCACCTTCTTCTAGCTTTTCCATAATTCAACAACAGGGGCCCCTGACTTCAGTCCAATGGTTGAATGTTAGTATCTGTGTCTTTCTCAGTCAACTGCTTGTTGGACCTCTCAGAGGACAGCCATACTAGACTTAGCTATCTGTAAGCACACCATAGCATCAGTAATAAGGTCAGGCCTTAGAGCCTCACCTTGAGATAAAACTCAAGTTGTAACAGTCACTGATCCACCTTTCCATTAGTCTCTTTTTCATTTTGTCCCTGTATTTCTTTTAGACAGGAACAATTCTGAGTCAAAGATTTTGACTGTGGGATGGCAACCCCATACATCCACTTGATACCCTGTCTATCTTCTGGAGGTGGACTCTATGAGTTCCCTCTCTCCACTGTTGGGCATTTCATCTAAGGTCCCTCCCTTTGAGTCCTTAGAAACTTTCACCTCCCAGGTCTGATTTTATTTTTAATTAATTTCTTTGTAAATTTCATACATGAGCTCTATCTTTGTATTATTTACTTCCCTCCTTTTTCTTTACTTAATTCCTCCTATACACTTCCACTCAAACTCATGACATCCTTTTCTTTTATACATGCATACACACATATACATACAGACCTGACTTGACCAATAGGGTTTAGAATAACTATTTGGAAGTTTGTCCCAGGAGTAAACTGAATCTTCTTCTTTCAGTAGCCATTTCTATTTTCTATAAATTTATCTAGCAATTGCTACTAGAAATTTTTAGCTTACTAATAAGTAATATTTTTGATTTACCTTGCTGAAATAAAATACAGAATAATAAGAGAATGAAAATGCTAGATTGTTCATAGTTCAGAAAGCATTTCTGTTAGGCTTTTCTTACCATCTTTTCATATTAAGGTTCCTGGTATGACTGGGCATTAATTGTATATATGCTTATATGTATTCTAATTTTCCTGTTTTATAAAATTTTAATTCAGTCATGTTTTTGTAATTAACATTTTGCATATACTTTCTTCTTCATTTAAGCTCATTCAAAGTAGTTTATTATTTTGATGTTATCACAATTGATATGTATTCTTTAACATTCTACATAAATTATGAAGTTAATAAAGAAAAACACAATTGGGTTAATGTTCATTTTATCTTGCACTTTTTTGCATTTATCAGCTATAATAATTTTTAGTAGAATTTCTAGTATTTAATATATAAAATTGTACCTTTATTTTTCCCTTCTGTTTTGGGTGATAACCAAGCTACATGTAACAAAATATCACATCATAGCATACAAAATATTCCAAAAACTATGTGTTTATATCTTTTAGAAAAAATAAGTGAAGGTCTGTAAGGATTGCTCAGGAATTAAGAGCACTTGCTCCTGTGTAGAAGATCAAGCTTTGGTTTTCAGCACCTGATGGCAGCTCACAACTGTTTAAACCTCCTTCCAAGGGAATACTGCACATTCTTCTGCCCTCTGAGTGTACCATACATTCAGATAATACATAGATATGGGTGCAGGCAAGATTCCTATAGAATAATATGGTTTTATTATTTTATAAAATAGTGTTTTAATTGTCCTTGTAAATTTCACACTATGCACCCCAGTCGTACTCCTTTTCCCTTTTCTCATACTCACCTTATAACCTTGCAACCTCTCACACAACAGAGGAATAAATTTCTCATTGAGGAAGCTTTAGTATGTTATAGTATGTCCTACAATATTCACTTTTCTGTCCAAACTTCTTTGCCTACAGATGTTCTTTGCAATGACTCATTGGTCTGGTACAAGTCCTCTGGCTTCTGCTATACTATTAATACTGGAGCTTCCTGGGACTTCTCTTAGGTATCCTTTCGTTGGCCTGTGTCATGGAGATCTTGTAGTTTTAGATCTCTAGGATCAGCTCTGTCATGCATTCCATCAGTTCATTGATGGGGTATATGTTAAGGTGGGCCAAGTCAAAACTCTGGATTTATGCCTGAGAAGTATCTGAGCTGACCAACTTTCCTGATTTCCTGCTTTTATGCCTTCAGGACATCTCCCCCACAACCCCTGCAACCACAGCCACCTATATCTTGCTGCCCAGGTGAGATACAGGGCCTGCTCTGCTGAGTGTGGCAGCAATGAGGGCATAACCATTTATCCCAGACATGTGGGAGCCAGCACTTCTACCTGCCATAGATAGTGAATGACAAGGGAGGAGAGGAGAACTTTTCTTTCTCGTTCTAAATGCTGCTCATCAGACAAGATGCAGGGCTTGCTCTTTCATCCTCTGGGAGCCTGCTCACCTTCAACCCCACATCCAAGGCCAGCTGTTCTGTGGTCTCCAGGTGAGGATCTGGGACAGCTCTCCCGCTCGGATGGCCTTGAGGCCTGCTTTCTTACCCATGTCACCATATTGCAGAAAAGTGGCAAGGCCACTTCTCCCATGCTAATACCTCAAGGCTGTCTTGTTCAAGACCCTGCTAGCCAAGGTCAGCTCTACAGGAAAAGGCCATCTCTCTTGAGTGCTGCAGTTGATGAAAGGCAAGGCCATCTATCCTGCTCTCATGACCTCAAGGCCAAGTCCCCCACCTGCCACTGGTGATAAGAGGTGAGGGAAGAAGACAAAAATATCTCTCTCCTGCCCATGCCACTGCATGAGAGATGAATGGTAGGACCTTTTCTCCCACATTTATATCATCAGGGCTGGCTCACACTCGGCATCTGTAATGCACTGAGCTTTTCTTTCAAGTGTTGCAGCTAGCTAGGGCAATGGTCAACTCTACAGCCAGGGCTAGATTTCCCATGATGCTCAAGTGAGGAGTGGGGACAGTTCTGCATAGCCCTCAGACAAAAGCATGTTCATAAGCAGCAGCCCAGACTAGAGATATCTGCCTGACCTTTGATGGCAACAGACCAGTGCTGCTGAAGGGCCATGGACCCAGATAAGATTTCTGGTGGCAGCACAGACTACACAATGATCCTAAGTAGCATCACTGGCTACCCACATTAGGCTGTTGCTCACTATTCTTTTTTATCTCCATTTCTGCCTCTCCCCATTGTCTCCATATCCTTTTGTTTCTCTCTCATTTCTCCACTACCTACTTCTCTAGTGGCACCTGGGATCTCTGAGTGTCTGAGGTCATTTCATGATTGGTCTCAGGAGGGCTATACCCTGTGCTTGACTTATGGTGCCTTGCAGGAGTCATCTTGAACATGGTCTGTTTCCTAGGGCTTGTGCAGCATCAGACTTGTGTGATTTCTAGGACTCATGTTGACAGTATTGTGGCCTTCTCCTCTCCCTGTCCATCCATATGGTCCGTTGAGAGTGTTGGTTGTCTCAGGCTCATTCCCTCTGGGGCTCACAATTTTATGTAGGGTTCTTCTAGACTCCAGATTGTTCCCTGTCCTGAGAGCCCATCCAGCCTTGCCTGGTGGAGACTATTGGTTGTTTCAGGATCAGTTTCTTCTATCAGAGACTGTTAGTCCAACAATCATGCAGTCATTCATAGGATGGAAGACTGAGTATATACACACCTTCTCTCCTCTCTGCCCCCTACTCAGACACTTGTGACAAAGAAGCTATACCTCCAAAGTCTCTAGGGGCAAGAGATAAAATGTATATTTAAAAATACATTTCAAAAGGAAAATAAGGTAGGAATTATGTCAAGGCTTCTGTAGTAAGGTAAGAAGTTTTGCTGTTGTTGTTGTTATTGTTTTTGTTGTTGTTGTTTTAGTGCAGAAAAATTATCCTCAGATCCTTTCATGTGCCATTAGACAAAGAAAAAAAATGTGTGAGGAGGACCAAAAATTTCCTTAGCCAGAGAGTTTAGTAGATTCTTTTTAAATTTTGCTACCTGACTTAGCTGTGATACTGAGAACCTAATAATTAGAGATTCTCTCAGCTGGGCTTTATTTATTCATATCCTTATAATTCATCTCAGATAAAATACAAACAAACCCTCTGCTATCTCTGCCAAGGTGAGGTTGAAGAACTGATATGGGATTACAACTATAAGGAGACATCAGCCCTCATGTCACTACTTCCCCTGAGATATGTAGGAAGTTTATTGTCTCAGTCTTGATATTTGAAAGAGCACAAGCCAAGTTTCATTCCATAGCATAAGCCTACATGTGGTGAAAAACTTTCTTCCCTGGTTATGCACATTGAACTCATTCTCTTGACAGAAAGTGGTCCATATCTCTCTTTTTTACCAGCAATTGTTTATTCCTAGAACAATAAATATTACAATATTTTACTGCCACAGTCAGAATTATAAATGGAGATGTGATATCTGACCATTTTCATTTTACAAATGAAAACAAGAAATGTAGAAAGAAAGCCAAGAAATGGAAAATAGCTGTATTACAGACAGTGCTTCTAGCCATTATATAATTAATGTTCTACTGCTATATCTGCACAAATGAGCAGTTCAACAGCCTCTCCATTGCATGCTCAGGACTTCTAGGTGCTAGAGTGAATTATGGTAAAAACAGAGAGGTGGTCTTCTGTTGAGATAATATTTTAAAATGGCAGCACCCAATCTGTCTTGTGATACGGGGCCACCATGTTCCCAACTAGACTAGGCCTGAAGCCGTGAGACATAGCACATTCTCGCTGCTGCCATAACTCAGGCCTCTGGCTCAGACCACTGACTCAGGTGGCCAGAGACACCCACAAGACTCCAGCATGGGAAATGACTCTGCTGATCTTTCTCAAAGTCTCCACAAGGCTGGGCTTAGCCCAGACCATCCCACCATCCACATGTGTCTAGAGGGAATGAGACTCTAATGCTTAAAGATTAATCAAAGGCTTTATATATTTGGTAATGCTCAATAACAAGATGCCCATACAATTAGAGGTATACCCAATACCCAACCTAGATATATCAAATACGTTTGACTGTTAGAGACATGTGGACGTCAGCAGCCATGTTTCTCTCTCTCTTCTCTCTTTCTGTCTCCTCTTTCATCTCCTCTTTCTTTCCTTACTCCTCCTCTTCCTCTCCTTACTCCTCCCACTTTAGCTCCTTCTAACTTGCAGGAAAATATGCCACTACTGTCTTCCTAATTTTCTTGTGTTTACAAGGTTTTATGGAATTATATATAAAAATGCATTGTTTGCTCTTTAAATTTTAGAGGACATGGAAATTTCTATATCCATTTGACATGTCAACTCATAGACTACTTTCTTTAGGAGTAGTTTTACATGAAAATGATAAATTCAATGCTAGTCAGCAGGTATGAACTGATGGGCTAGTTTGTGACCAGTAATAGCTCTAACATGTTGCATTAAAATTTTAACATTTCCTATAGTTATCAAAAATCACTTTTATTTATGGTCATATTGGAATAAGAATAGCCTAATAAGGGAGCCTAATAATTTTAAATGTGGCTATTTATTAAGTTATGGAACAAATAATTTTTCACAATGAATGTGAAAAGAGTTTAGTTCAGAGAACAGAGTAGTGCCCAAGATTCTAAAGTCAAATTTCTATACCCTGAAGTTCTCTTAGGGTAAAAGGTTTTATTCCTAATACAACCAGAAGAAAACTAGGAAGGGGCATTGTAACTGTCATATAGATGAGCACAAGAAAATAAACTTTGAAATAAAAGGATAAAAAATATGGAGAGTTTTAAAACATATCTATTTTTCTTCCAACACTCACATGTAGAATATCGGCTTATAAGAAAAGTAAAGATTGTAACATGAAGTGAAAATAACCGAATCTTTTTTCAACATAATATTTTTATTGATTTTACTGATTCTTTGGCAATTTCAAATTATATACTATGGTCACACTTCTCATCCCTTTCATGGCCTCATACCCCCAGCTTTTATGACATTCACCCCATGAGCAAAAAGAAAAAGAAAAAAAAGTCCAATGTGAAACAATTTAATTTTAATGCAACTGTTTGAAAATTTCTTGATCAGTTTTTGAGGTACAGAAATGTATCAAGGCACCAGTAAGAGTATGCTCTAGAGATTGTACATTTCCACTCAACTGTATTTAAAGAAAACACCCTGGTTAAAGTCCTCATAAAGAAAAAAGTATACCTCTAGGAAAGAGAATAAATCATTACCTGTTTACAAATGTAAGAAAAACATAGGTTGGGGATGTAGCTTAATGGTATAGCATTTGTTTAACATACCTGAGGTTGACCACCAGCAACAATAGCAAAAAGAAAAAAAATAAGTTGAGGAGTTTATTATATATAGAAGATTCATTAACAGCTTTTGCCTGCATTGTATGCTGAAGTTTGGCTGTATGGTCCTACACTATAGCTTCTTATTATTAAGATTTCAGTGCACATTTTAAGCAAGAATGCCTAAAAGTGATTTCAGGTAGTACAAAATAGTCCTATGTGGATTACCATAAAAAAGAAGATGGTATAACAAGCATGCTGAAATGAACCCCAGTATTACATTACATTGAATTTTTCCAGTTGTGGTAATCAATAAAGTTTCTATATCCATCTGTGTCTTAGTCTTCTCTTTCTTTGAACTCAGTGGGTGTTTCTTCACACTGGACCACACATTGATATATGAAGAAGAGAATTTAGTCATGCTTCAGAACTCATGGTAGCATACAACTAGCATGATATTTAATTTTCTCATGTTATCCTAGGGACTGGATGGTAGCACTAATATCTTTAATGCCTTGAGGAATATGATAATGGATTTGGTTTACCATTTTTCTTGGCAGAGGAAACTCTAAAGACTTCTCTTCAGCATTTTAAACAATAACAGACCTCATTACACAGTTGAGGGACAACCTTCTAAGTATATCTATCCAAATTATGCATTATGAGATTGAGAAAATAACCACAGAGTGAGTCTGGGCACCTACTGGACATACTGTGAGTAGAACTTCAATCATAACTCAATTAATTAACTAACCTACATAAACTCCCACTTTATCTAGAGGGACATAATGTTTCTTGAGGTCTCACAGAATCAGCATTAACTTATAATTACTATTCAGTAGACCCTGGAGCATCTGATTGTTTCCTTTCCTAACATGTAGGTGCCTTCATGAAAAGCTGCATATTTCTCTATGCAGAAAGACTGGAAAAAAGATAACAGTAAAACTTTTAGGTGTTTTATGAAGGTCCTTCTTCAGGAAAAATTAGCTATCATTTCATTTAATGAGGTGTCTGTCTGCAAACTGTCTTAAGTCTGGATATTGATTAATGGTCCAAGGTTTCTTTTGCCACAATGTAACTTTCTTTCATTTGTTTGAGAAGATTTATCCTTAAATAGATCAAACAAAAATTCAGTAGTTTTCTTATATACTTCATGCCTGGAGACACCATGATTCATTAGCCAGTACCAAATGACCATACCTGTCATGGCATTCACTTTACCTGTGCTGACCGTTACAGGTTATGCCCTTATGGACATTACTTTAATTATATTGACCATTAGGATAATTGTGATCACCTCGCCTTTGAAAATTCAGTGTTGACACCTGGCCCCTGCTACCAGAGGTCACACTTAAACTCTTTGCATTTAATTATTTCAACTGCACATCAGTATTGTCAATGCTAAGTTCTTGCAGGAGACAAAGAATGACAATAAAACTCTTCAAATGTGCTGGTGTGACTCTTATTATCTGATGTCCTGTAGGATTAGTGAAGGCCATGACTTTTGGGCCTTTCCATTGTAGGAGATTAGATTTTACACAGTGTACCCACACTAGCATTGCTTGTTTTCTTTCCCAGAGTCATAAAATCCCTTTATCAACACCAAACCAAGGTATTTCAGGCATCTCCAACTCCTATCCAGTAGCCTATATTTTGAAAACTTCTTCAGCCAACAATTCAAAGAAATTTTTGACACTATTTTTAATTATGTGATTTTCCATATTAAACGTAGATCTCCACTCAGATGGCCCATTTCAATAAATTCAACCTGATATAGTATCATACTCTTTGTATCACTATTCTGCTCTTAAAATACATTTCCACATATATTCCCAACATTCAGCTTGAGTGAATTAGCCAACTCAAAAAGGTCTTTACAAGTGTTGCAGATCTGCAAATGAACTATGTTTTCTACCCACCCACCCCAATCTACATGCCTGTTTTTTAGTACAGTTAAGTATAGCTATAGGTCTTGAGGCAACTATTTGTAATTTTTTATAAGAGGAAAAGAAAAGTTCTGCTGCCAAATAGCAGCTTCCACATAAACAAACTGAAGTCTTCTTGATTGACTAAAGGTTGGTGGTGCAGACAATAACAGGCAATCAGGAATTTACACTTAGAGTACCATTGTGACACAGATGGAATGTATAAATAGCACTACCCATGAATTAATAAATGAGCTTGATGTTGCATTGTCATCTGCTCCCTGAGGTTGAGTCATTGATTTCGTACCTTCTCACCCACTTCCCCCAAAGGGATGCTGGGCAGGACTGAGGCTTTAGGTAATAGGTTCTGAAGGACAGCAGTATTATCTTGACTGGCATTTTCTTCAGAGAAATCCACTGCTGGTTTATCAGACAACAAAGAATTACTATCCTCAGTTAAAAGTAAAACAAAGCAGTATTTCAAGGTGTAGAGCTGTGGATAAACGGGCTGAGAAAGACAAATCAGGAAATAATACCCTTCACAATATTCACAAATAATATAAAATACCTTGCGCTAACTATAACCAAAGAAGTGAAAAACCTGTGGGACAAGAACTAAAGTTCTTTCAGGAAAGAAATAGAAGAAGATCTCAAAAAGATGGAGAGATTTCCCATGGTCATGGATTGGTAGGATCAATGTAGTAAAAGTGGCCATTGTAACAAAGGCAATCTACATATTAAATGCAATCCCTATCGAAATTCCAACAGAATTTTTCAAAGACATGGAAAGAACAATTTTTACCCAGGATAGCAAAAACAATTCTTAACAATAAAGGAACTTAAGGGAGAATGAAAATCCCTGACCTCAAGCTATACTACAGAGCAACAATTAAAAAAAAAAAAAAAAAAAAAACCAAAAGAAACAGAACTGCATCGTACTGGTACAAAGACAGACACATTGATCAATGGAATAGAATACATGACTTAGAAATAAAACCATACACTTATGGACACTTGATATTGGACAAAAAAGCCAAAAACATAGAATAGAAAAAAGAAAGCATCATCAACAAATTGTGCTGGTCTACCTGGAAGTCTGTATGTAGAAAAACAAAAATAGATACACATTTGTTACCTTGCACAAAGATGAAGTCCAAGTGGATCAAGGACCTCAACATAAAACCAGATATACTGAATCTAACAGACGTGAAAGTGGGAAAGAGTCTGGAACTCATTGCAATAGGATTAAATTTCCTAAATATAACTCCAGTGGCTTAGGCTCTAAGATCAAGAATTGATAAATGGGACCTCATAAAACTGAAAAGTTTGTTTAAGACAAAGAACATAGTCAATAAGACAAATTTTCAACATATAGATTGGGAAAAAATCTTCACTGATCTCATATTCCATAGAAGGCTAATATCCATAATATATAAAGAACTCAAGTAGCTATCCTCCAAAAAAAAAAAAAAGAAAAAAAAACAGTCAAAAAATGGGATATAGAGGTAAACAAAAAATTCACAACAGAGGAATCTCCCAAAAGCACTTAAAGAGATGTTCAAAGTCCTTAGTGAAATGCAAATCCAAAAGATCCTGAGATTCTACATTTGTATAAAGCAAGGCTACTGTTTTGTTTGAGTTAATTTTATATCCAGCTACTTTGCTGAAGTTGAGAGTGATGCCTTGACTTCTTCTTTGCCAATTTGTACCCTCTGTCTCTTTTTATTGTCTTTTTCCTCTGTCTAGAACTTAGGGTACTATTTTGAGTAGACACAGGGAGAGTGGGTAGCCTTGTCTTGTCCCTGATTTTAGGGATTCTTTCAAGTATTTCTCCATCTAATTTGATGTTGGGTGTTGGATTGCTGGATATTGCTTTTATCGTGTTTAATAACGGCCTTCAATTTCTGACCTCTCCAATATTTTTAACATGAAAGAGACTTGTATTTTGATAAATGACATTGTGAGAATAGAGAGTCTATTTTGGAGGTCTCAATCGGGGCCTTTTCCTCAGAGGTCTAGAGCCTTGTGGAAGTAAAGGAAGAAATAGTGCAGGAGTCAGAGGAAAATGATTTTTTAGCATCTAATTAAATGACCTTGTGGGTTTTTTTTATTTTGTTTGTTTATATAGTGGATTACATTAATGGATTTTCATATATTGAATCAACCTTGCATCCCTGGGATTAAGCTTACTTGATTGTAGTGAATAATGGTTTTGATGTGTTCTTAGATTCAATTTGGTAGAATTTTACTAAATATGTTTTCATTGATATTCATAAGCAAATTTAGTCTAAAATTTGCTTTGTTTGTTAGGTCTTCATGTAGTTTAGGTATCAGAGTAATTGTGGTTTCACAGAATGAATTAGGTGGTGTTTTTTTCTGTTTCTATATTATGGAATAGTTTGAGGAGTATTGGTATTAGCTCTTCTTTGAAGGTCTGGTAGAATTCTGCACTACAACCATCTGCTCCTGGGCTTTAATTCATTGGGAAGTTTTTGATGACTAATATTTTCTTATGGTATATGGGCCTGTTTCAATAATTTACCTGCTCTTGATTAAACATTGGTGCATTGTATTTGTCTAGAAAATCATCAATTTCATCTAGATTTTTCAGTTTAGTTGAGCATAGGTTTTTGTAATAGGATCTTATGATTTTTTTTTAATTTCATCAGTTTCCATTGTTATGTCTCCCTTTTCATTTCTAATTTTGTTAATTTGAATACTGTCTCTATGCCCTTCAGTTAATTTGGCTAGGCATATATGTATCTTGTTTATTTTCTCAAAGAACTAGCTTTTGGTTTTGTTGATTCTTTGTATATTTCTCTAAGTTTCTATTTGGTTAATTTTGGCCCTGAGCTTGATTATTTTCTGTAGTTTACTCCTCTTGGGTGTGCTTGCTTCTTTTTGTTCTAAAGTTCTTAGTTGTGCTGTTAAGTTGCTAGTAAAACATTTCTCCAGTTTCTTTACCAGGGCACTTAGTGCTATGAATTTTTCTCTTAACATTGCTTTCATTGTGCTCCATTAGTTTGAGTTGCTGTCTCTTCATTTTTATTGAATTCTCGGACTCTTTAATTTTTTTATTTCTGCCCTGACTATGTTATCATTCAATAGAGAATTGTTTAGTTTCAGTGGGTATGTGGACTTTTTGTTGTTTTCGTTGTAATTAAAGTCTAGCCTTAGTCCATTGTGATCTCATAGGATGCCATGGGAATATATTAATCTTCTGTATCTGTTGAGGCTTGCTTTATGATCATTTATATGGTCAATTGGTGAAGATACCATGATGTGCTGAGAAGAAAGTATATATTTTTGTTTGTTCAGTATATATCTGTTAAATCCATTTGATTCATAACCTCTATTAGTTTCACTGTGTCCCTTTTTAGTTTGTTTCACTGACCTGTCCATTTGGTGAGAGTGGTGTGTTAAAGTCTCCCACTATTATTTTATGGGGTTCAATGTATGTTTTGAGCTTCAGTAAATTTTCTTTTGTGAATGTGGTTGTACTTGCATTTGGGTCATACATGTTCAGAATTGAGACCTTTTCTTGGTTGACTTTTTTTGATGAATATGAAGTGTATTTTCCTATCTCACTTGGTAACTTTAGGTTGAAAGTCTATTTTATTGGATCTTAGAATGGCAACTCCTGATTTTTTTCTTGGGACAATTTGTTTGTAAGATGTTTTTCTGGCCTTTTACTCTGAGGTAGTATCTGTCTCTGCCATTGAAATGCCTTTCTTTCCTTTCCTTTCCTTTCCTTTCCTTTCCTTTCCTTTCCTTTCCTTTCCTTTCCTTTCCTTTCCTTTCCTTTCCTTTTCCTTTTCCTTTTTTGATGTTATTTTGATTTGTTTTCATAAAGTCACTCAACGTATAAAATGTTTTCTTTTCCTTTTTATAAAAATGTCCAAAAATACTTTCACTTTCTCTGTATATTTTTCTGTTTTCTTTTATTTTTATTGGCTATTTTATTTATTTACATTTCAAATGTTATTCACTTTCTTAGTTTCTCCTCTGAAAACCTTATCCTATAATCCCTCCCTCTGCTTCAATGAGGGTGTTCCCCCACCCACCAACTCCCACCTCTCTGCCCTGGCATTCCTCTATGCTGGGCCATTGAGTCTTCCCAGGACCATGGACCTCTCTTCTCATTATGCAACAAAATATTAGATCCTGACTGTGTATCCAGTCTGTTAGATTGTACCTTTTTATTGGGGAATTGATACCAATGATATTGAGAAATATTAAAGATAGAATATGTGTATGTGATTCTCTCCTGTTGGTTTTGTTGTGAGATGATCAATTCCTTGTTTTTTTTTTTCTTTTGGTGTAAGTACCTTCGTTTTACTGAAGTTTTCCTTCTAGAATCCTGCTTAGGGATGAATTGTTAGATAGATATTGCTTATATTTCATTTTGTCATGAAATATTTTGGTTTCTCCATTTATGATGGTTGAGAGTTTTGCTGGGTATATTACCCTGAGCTGGCATTTGTAGTCTCTTTAGGGTCTGCATGACCTCTTTCCAGGTTCTTCTGGCAGTTAGGGTCTCTGTTGAAAAATTTGGTATAATTCTGATAGGTCTGCCTTTATATCCTACTTGACTCTTTTCTCTTAGACTTTTTACTATTCTTTCTTTGTTCTGTCTATTTAGTGTTTTTATTATTATGTGACAAGAGGATTTTCTTTTCTGGTCCCATTTATTTGGTGTTCTATATATAGGCTTCTTGTACATTTATAGCCACTTCTTTCTTTAGGTTGGGGAAGTTTTCTTCTATGATTTTGTTGAAGTTTTTTGATCTTTTGAGTTGGGAATCTTACCTCTCTTCTATTCCTGTTATTCTTAGATTTTGCCTTTCATTGTATCCAAGATTTCCTGAATTTTTTTAGGTAAGGAGTTTATTATGCTTTTTATTTTCTTTGACCTTTGTGTCAATATTTTCTAGACCAAAGATTCTCTCTTCTATCTATTGTATTTTGTTGGTAATACTTGCATCTGTAGCTCCTGACCTCTTTCCTAGATTTTCCATATCCGAGTTTGCCTCCATTTGTGTTTTATTGTTTCTACTTCCATTTTTAGGTCTTCAACAACTTTGTCCAATTGATTTCCCAGTTTGATTGTGTTTTCTTGTATTTCTTTAAGGGTTTTCATTTGTTTCCCTTTTAAATGCTTCTACCTGTTTACCTGTGTTTTCCTGTATTTCTTTCAGTGAGTTATTTTTATACTTCTTAATGGACTCTATTATGTTTATGAAATAGGATTTTAGGTCAACATTCTGGTTTTCAGATGTGCTGTGGTATCCAAGGCTTTCTGTGGTGGGAGAACTGGGTTCTTTTCATATCAAAATATATTGGCTTCTGTTGCTAATGGTCTTGAGCTTGCCTCTTGCCATCTACAGTTAACTCTGGTATTAACTGGCTTCAGTGACTGTCTGAAGCCTCCCTCCTGTGTCTCTGGTTTGCCCCTAGTCTCCTGGGAGACCTGTGATCTTGGCTGTAGTAGACCTTCAGGGATGCTTTCTGAATGTGGAATCTGTTGTCCTGGGTGGAGCAGGTCTCCTGTGAGGCCTTCAGACTGTGGGGTCTTCAGGGTGAGAGACCAGCTGATGGTTTTTCACAGCCAGAAAGGAAGTGGAGTTTGAGCAGAGGGAATGGACCTATGTCTGCTGGGTTCTTAGCTCATGCAGTTATTTGGGAGGGTCCCTTACCTATTGCTCTGGGTGCAGCAGATCTCCAAGGAGGCCTTCAAACAGTAGGATCTTTAGGGGGACAGATAAGCTGATGATCTGCCTTATAGGAATGCTGAAAAATAAATTTTAAAAACCCTACTGTGAATAATGAAAAGATCAGTTATATTTCTGTGACATTATTACTGTATACTACAGGACTGTGAAATTTTACACCATTTGAAAATGCTGATTGTGAAGTTAAAATATTTACAATATACTTAAGACCTCCTACTGTGAAGTATTATCTATGATGATCAAATTAAATTACATCATTCAATTACCCATTAAGTGCATGAATGAGAGTGGAGAGATTATTTTTCTTTTATAAATTCTAACAGATTGACAAATGTTTGTGGTACAGAGAGTATTAGCATCTACAACATGAGGTTTGAGGCTATGATTCACAGAGCACTGAGAACAGAACAAATTGTTGAGAAATGAAAAATAACAGACAATTTAGTGACTACCAGATATAACCTCCATATGAATGAATGTTTTCTGTGACTGCAAGTTGAATTAAAACTATAAACTAAATTAGCAACAGAAACCATTTTTTTTTATTTCATTGATGTCAGATAAAGCCATCCTGTATATTAGGTTTTGTGGTTAGAGCCATGGGTTCCTCCATGTATACTCTTTAGTTGGTGGTTTAGTCCCTGGGAACTTGGGGGAAGGGTCTGGTTGGTTGATACTATTGTTCTTCCTATGGGGTTACAAACCCCTTCATCTCATGCAGTCTTTCCCCTACCTCCTCCATTGGGATCCCATGTTCAGTCTGATGGTTGGCTGCAAGCAGCCTCATCTGTATCAGTAAGGCTCTGGCCAAGTGTCTCAGGAGCTATATCATGCTTCTATTAGCAAGCATTTCTTCTCATCAGCAATAGTGACTGGATTTAGTGTGTGCATATGGGATGGATCCCCAGAAACCAAATTTCTATCTGAATTTAAAAAGACATTAAGTATTAACATAGATATTAGCTATGAAGGCAATGATAATCAAGTTAAAATGCATAGAATAAAGAAGGTAGGTATATAGCAAAGGACTAGAAGGAACAGATAGATCTGATTAGAAACAGAAAGTAGATTAAATTGCTATGTAGAGATAGGGGTCCTGGAATGAAGGTTCAAGTGGGGAGGGAAAAGAAAAGGAGTTGTAGCATGAAATACAGAGAAAGACAGCTGCATTTAATGGTTCCTTGATTGGTAGTATGAAAACCTAATACAGTAGAAATGCCCTAGAGCTATTCATAAATGGATGGAGCTTGGGCGTTCTTATGGAAGAATAGGAGAAAGAATTTCAAGCCCTATAGGGGATAAGGGCCTCAGAAAAAGACCAACAAAGTCAACTAACCTGGACCCTTGGGGCTCTCAAAGTCTTAACCACCAATAAAAGAACATATACAGGACAGACATACAAAGAAAATACATAGGCCTCCCTTCTTATATGTAGCAGATGTTCATCTTGGTCTTTATGTGGGTCCAGAACAGCTGGAATGGGAGCTATCCTAAAAGATGTCACTTTTGTGGAGGAATGCTCTTGTAGCTGGGCTGCCTTGTCTGGCCTTTGTGGGAGAAGAGGCACCTAGTCTCGCACAGAATTAAAGTTCCAAAGTTGAGGGATACATGGAGGTGGAGGAGGTGGCACCCACTCAGACACAAAGGGGAGGATGAGAGAAGGATTGTCAGATGGGGTAAGTGGGAGCAGATATAAAATGAAATTTAAAAAATAAAATTAAATTAAAATATTCATAAATGATGTCATACTAAATTAAATTACCAAATAATGAAGAAGACACTGTTACCAAATAAAGCTCACATTACTGTGATTGGATTACTTATAGTGAATTTTTTGGCCCAGGCTGTTGCTAAGATTGTAGATTGCTCTTCACAAAATTAGAGGGATCCCCCATTGCTAAAGACACCATATACACAACTCCTTGAATATAGAGGTGATGAGACAGTTCCTACATAGAGCCTTCATTCATGTGTTCCATCGTCTCTGGTACAGGAATATAGTTTACATCCTTTCAAAAGAGAAACATAAACAAAATATAGTCACAAATCCAGTAGCTACTATGGCGTCCTACCTCCAAAATATGCTAGGGCAACGGTTGCACAAATCTTATGGGAGCAACCAACCAGCACCTATCATCTTCATAAGATTGGTTTTGAGGTCATTTTCTCATGAGTCAGCTGAATGTCAATGGCTTGCTGTAATGGAATAGTTGGGCTCTGGTGGTGTCATTTTTCCCTGGCTATTGTGATTTGTATTCTTACACTTGCATCTAGCATCAGGGCTTGGGGTAATATTAGTTTTTGATGCCTGTTTATCAGTTTATCTTTGTTGGGTGAATGCTTTTGTATGTTTTTTGTTTAGTTCTTTTTCTACTGGCCTCAGTGGTTCTGGTCACCAGAAAGACTTCTAGTCATATAAAGTGTCTCTGCTGGGGTTTTGGTGGCTTGTGTGATCCCTGAGATTTGGGGTGTTGGCATTGCCTCTGAGGTTCTAAGAGTTTAGGAACTATCTTGGCCTCTAGTATTCCTAGTAGTTGAAGCTTAGTCTTCAATTAGAACAGGGTTCTTCTTCTAGAATTAGAAGCCTAGGGTTTCTAATACTGGCATGCCTACTGGTAGAGCAGGGGTCTTCTGTTGGGCCATGATATGGAGCTAATAGGAGGGAATGTTGTTGGGGATAGCTGAGCTGGCTCTATGAGGTATACATGAGTAGTGGATAATGCCTTATATGGAACTCCTAATACTAGCATTGCCTCCAATAGAGTAGTGGTCTTCTTCTGCCAGTGTTGTGGGCCTGGATATGAGGTCAAAGTGAAAGGATGCTGTTGTAGACAGCTGGACAGGCTCTGAGGATTATTGATTGGCAGTGTCTTTTTCCTCATAATTCATCCTACTAGTAATGTTTTCTATTGACATGATTGTTTAACTTGTTGGGTTTTTCACTTCTAGTATCATTGCAGTTAGGCTTTTTCTATTTTCAGCAATTCTATTTCTTTTCTGAATTCTATTTTTTTTAACCTTGGAACATCCTCTGTATTAGTTACTTTTATTAGTGGCATAAACACTATGACCAAAGAAACTTATAGAAAAAAGGGTTTACTTAAGCTTGTAGTTCCAGAGAGTTCAAAGAACATCTTGGAAAAGTGGATGCAGCAGGTGGCAGGCATAGTGGCTAAAGCAGTACTTAAAAAGCATACATTTTGAATCAAAGCTAGAAGTAAAAAGGAAACAAGAAATGACATGAGTCTTTAAACTCTCAAAGACCACCTACAGTAACATACATATAACAAAGTGACACTACCAAAACAGCACCACCAAATGGGGCATAAGCACAAAATGCCCAAGAGTACCAGGGGCATCTCATTAAAGCCACACTTCCTTATTTCAATTAGCTATTCAGTTGTTCTCTTTGATTTTATTCATGTCTTCTTTATGTTGTTTGAAAAGTTATTTATTTCATTTTTTTCTGAAAATTCTTCCAAAGTGTTTACAGTGGAATTAATAATTACTAATTAACATGTTATATTGATAATTTTCATGTTGATTTTTTTTTGTTTTTACTTCGTGGGTTTCTTTTCTTTCATTTTTTTTTTTAAATTTCTTTTACCATTTTTGCAATATACATAACCTCCCTTCTATTTGTGGAGGTATTTGTAACATTCAGGTGAGTGCTAATTCATAGTAGGGTTAAGCCATTCTTTCTTCCTGATGGGTGAGTGTATAGGGCATGAGTTCGATGTCAACTCTAGGTCTGAAATCAAGTACTATTCTCTTCAACTAGGACTCCCTGTCTGGGTTTAGAACTTCTTAAAGTTAATAATATAATTACCATATTCCTTCCTTCTCGTTCCTCTCTCTAAACACTTCTATAAATAACTTTCCACTCTCCGTCAAATACATACCTTCTTTATTTACTAATTGTTATCACATGTGTATATGTTTACACATTTATACTTGTTCAGTCGGCATGTTACTTGTATATATCTTTTACTGATAACCATATGGCACTGAACAACCAACTGTTATTGTCTTCCTTGGAGAAGAATACAGTCCCTGCTCATAGATCTCCTCCTTTGTCTAGAATTTATGTGAAACTGAGACCTTATATGCTTTGTCCCATTCACTTTGGAATTATACCCATAGATAAGTGTATTCTTCACAATGGAAACTTCTCTTTGCAAGAAATAGAGACCATTGCAGAAAACCATAATCAATAGTAGTGAAGTTATGAAGCTCAATCCTAATAGATATAGCTACAAAATACTCCTGCATTGTTTCTCAAATTTCATAGACAAGGATTTTGCCTTGCACTTGAGTCTCATGACAAATCATTAACACTTTGCTGGAGAGCAGTACTTAGCATATTGTAGGATGAATTTTATTATGTTGCCTTTTTCTTTAATTTTCCTATTAATTTATTTATATATTATTTTATATTTTTATCACACTTTCCTCTCCTCCCACTATTGCCTCACACAGGCCCTACCCTCATTGCTCCCCTTCATCTGTGAGAATGGGGAAGTTAGTATCCTCCCTGGATACCAACCCACAGTGGCACTTCTAGTCTCCACACGACTATGAAATCCTCTATCATTGAGGCCATAAAAGGTATCCTGGTTAGGGGAACAGAATCCCCAGACAGGCAACAGAGTAGGCACCTCACTTCTGTTGTTAGGAGACATATATGAAGACCAAGATGCACATCTGTACATGTGTGAGGGGGCCTAGGTCCAGCCCATGTATGCTCTTTCATTGGTGATTCAGTCTCTGTGACTGCCCAGGTGTACAGCTTAGATGACAATGTTGCTCTCCTTGTGGAGTACCTATTTGCTATAACTTCCTCAATTTTTCCCCAACTCTTCCACAAGAATTCCCAAGCTCCATATAATATTTTCTGTGGGTCTCTGTATCCATTCAGTCAGCTGCTGGATGGGGCCTCTCAAGAAAGTTATATTAGGCTTTCATCTGCAAGCATAACAGAGTATCATTAATAATGTCAGGGATTGGTTCTTGACCATGGGATGGGTCTCAAGTTGGGCCAGTCATTGTTTGGCTATTCCCTCCATCTCTACTCCATTGTTATCCCTGTACTTCTTGTAGGCAGGATAATAAGTGACCTCAAATTCTATCAAAGAATTCCTACAGCTAATAAACACCTTCAACAAAGTGTCTGACTATAAAAATAACTCAAAAAATCAATAGCCTTTCTGTATATAGATGACAAATAGGTTGAAATAATGTAGAAAATAACACCCTTCACAATAACTACAAATAATATAAAATGTCTTGGTGTAACTCTAACCAAGCAAGTGAAAGATCTGTATGACAAAAGCTTCAAGTCTCTGAAGAAAGAAATTGAAGAAGATATCAAAATATGGCTTTCCATGTTGATTGGTTGGTATAATTAACATTTGAAAAATGCCAGTATTACAATAGCAATCTGCAAATTCAATGCAATTACCATTAAGTTTTGAACCCAATTCTTTACAGACCTTGAAACAGCAATTCTCAACTTCATATAGAAAAACAAAAACCACGATACCTAAAACAATCTTGTACACTAAAAGAACTTCTGAAGGTAACACTATCTCTAATTCTAATTTCAAGCTGTACTACAGATAAATTATAATTAAAAACTGCATGATATTGATACATAAACTGATAGATGAACCTGTAGAACAAAATTGAAGACCCAGAAATAAACCCACATACCTACAGACACTTGATTTTTGACAGAGAAGCTGGAACTATACAATGAAACAAAAGGCATATTTCTCTTTATTTTTAATGCAAAGGGTTTGTTTTTACTTATACTTTTGGTTATTCCATTTATCATCTGTTGGCTACTTGCTGTTGTAGTTGTGATAAGGCTGTGTATCAAAACAAGAACATGTGGTGGAGAAAAAATGAATAGTTTATTGATTGATAAAGCATAAGTTATTTGTTCCTCATAGACAGGCAGTATGTATTATTATTATTATTATTATTATTATTATTATTATTATTATTTAAAATTCTTATCATAGTAAGAACTCAATGAAGGGAATGGTCTTATTTTCTTTTGTTTTTTATAATGGTCAAGGAGAATATTCTGCAATTTCTGTTCGATGATATTTTCTTTATTGATGTGAGATGTTTTGAAATTAAGCTTTACAAAATACTTAAGATTTTATATCTAAAAAGTATTTGAAAGAAAAAGAAATTTGTCAGTGCCCATGCCAATAAGAAGAATTTGATATTATTTGAAAAACACCAAAAATATTAGTTTTCCTGTGATTTTATTTTCTTTTTAAGATAAAAATTGAAAGACAGAAAAAAAAATATCTGACTTCCAGAGAGGAGATACAGAAGAAAAAAGGCATCTTGTAGAAGTCTCTACTAGTTACTCAATGGAATCTTTCTCAGATAAAATAGATGATAGTATCAGTTACAGGCCTTCGTACATTCTATGCAGTTACTTTACTACCCTATTGATCTGCATCTTGGGCTCTAGATGGCACTTTACAAAGACACAATGGCTTATTTATTTGTGCTTCTGTGTGGATGTGCATGTATGTGTTTAGGTGCATTCTCTCATGCATGTACAGTGGCCAAAATAGAACATAGCAACAGCTAAATTCTTTTACCATGCTCTGTTTATTCCATTGAAGATAAATGTTGCCCTTAACCTGGTCCTTGAGGTGTCTAAGCAACGTCAATTTTCATGACAATTTTTAGTGTATTTTCAGTTGTTAATTTTGTACTGGCAGGATTTTGGTATTGTCATTTCTATGGTTCATCACCAGGTTTTCTATTTTGTAAGAATTCATCAGTTCTTACCTGTCTAAAGGCAATCTAGAATGTATCAGAGGTTGTCTTACTACTTATTGGTTCTAATAAAGATCTGAAAGCCAGTCACTGGAGTAGCAAGTAATAGGGCAGAACTTCTGGGCACAGTAGTGACACAGGTAGAAGAAGACAGAAGCAGGAGAATCAAGAGTGGATATGAATGGGAACAGACACAGACTAGAGAGAATCAGAGAGGGACAGAGGTAGATATGTGATAAATTGTGGACTAGAATAATTGGGTTAAATCTAAATGATACCTGGGAGACTGCCCTATCAAAAGGCCTAAAGCTTTAAACTATAATAGAAGACAGTGTCATTGTTGATACCACTGTCAGATCAGTGAAAAGTCCCCCAATATCTGACACCCAACATGATTGGATATTGAAAAGCCCACCAATGATGCATAAAACAAAGGACATATGAGAGAAATGTCTGAAAGGACAGGAGACATCTGGCATAAAACTGCAGAGGACAAAATCTTATTGGATCATCTCCAGGAGGAGTGCCAGTTATTCAAGATTGTCTGTTTGCCCGAAGAGAGTTGGGAGATTAGGAAACCACGGGAGCCTCTGAGACAACAAATCACAGTAAGTTATCTCAAAAGCCAATCTTAATTGTATAGCAGACTCTTTACATATTAAAAAATGGGAAACTCCATTTCAGATTCCTTGAAAGAACATTAAGATTATTAATTTGTGAAATCAATATTTGTTTCTGTTGTAAAAGTTAAACTATGTTCGTATTTTAGCTTAAATTTGAAAGGGGAAGATATAGAGGAATTTTAACCCAGCAACACGAGTGCTCTAGTAAGCAATCGCAGACAAAGACCTTCTAGGTATATATAATGTGACAAGAACACAGACACACCTTGAATTATAATATTATATGGCTGGAATATAGACACACCCTTAGTACACACCTTTATTTCCTATTAATGAAGTTAATATTAGTGTAGAAGAAAGCATCCATGCTTGAAAGTGATGTGTAATTGAAGGGCAGACATAGTGAGGAGTCAAAGAAAGATTTGACAAAATGGGTCAGAAATGGTATATGCCCGACTCTCATGAAAACATCACAGGAAAGAGAGGCTGCTTAAGTGCAAGGAGAGAGAGATGGTTAGGTGGTGGTGGTGTGTGGTGTGTGTATGTAAATTTAATGAGACAGTTTTATAGAGACAGGTTCCAGAGAGAACAAGCTAGACACAGGTGAGGAGACAGTGAATAAGAGAATGAGAAGCCAGAAGATTAGAACATATTGCCAAAGTTAGTATGAGGTCAAGAAAAACAATTCAGTCAGAGGCCAACAGAAGCCAGATTGTGTCAGTAAATTTGAAACTTTAAATTGTATGGAGGCTAGAAACTTCAGGCCTAGGAATAGGGCTAGTTACAACAGAGAAAGCAATGATCTGGGCTCAACTCAAGCTATATATTCACATAGCTTAGGTAAGGCTTTTATCTCACCCCATCATCTGATGAAATAAAAGTGGTATTTATATCTGAATCTGCTTTTGCTTCTACAGGAAATGGAGAGCAGTAGATTCCTTAAAAGTTAATAAAGATTAGATATGACCATTGGAGAGTTCTTGAAAATCTTAGCTGCTGACATGGAAGAAGAGATGCAGAAAAAGAAGAAAACAAATGGCATGAATTCTGAAGCCCTTATATGGGAACAGCTCAGAACTGGTTGAGAAATCAATGTCTCTGCACACTCTGTGAAACTTTTTGGCTACATGGTCCTTATGAATTATTATTCCATTCCATCGTTTTGTATATCATGGATGAAAATTTGTATCACAATTTGGTTATAAAATCCAAATGTACACATAAGGTTAATAGATGCTTTTCATCTCCTCAGACATAGAGCAGAGAATACTTTTTAGCTAATTTTTACACACTATACATTCCACATGCTTTAACGTTAAAATACCCTAAAATATTACTTTTAAAAGTTGGTGTGTTTTAGGGGAAAAACTCATCAATGAAGACATAGCAAATAGCATAGCCCAGGTGATCCATCCTCACAGATTGCCTCAGTTGCTGTTTCCTCAAAAATTGTGTTCAGTACAGCTTTAAAGAAATTAGCTTCAAATAGTTCTGTCTGTCAGAATGCTTCAATCATGATTTCAGTTAAGCCTTGCACTTTCCTATGCCACAGAGCCTGGACAGCATATGAAACTGCCACATCTCCCATGATTTGGCCAATTTCCCAACTTTCTTACATTCTCCAAATGATGCTATCATTCCCAGAGAGGAGGAAGCAATATAAAGACAACAATACCATCATTCCCTAGAGGTGGGGTGGATTTTTTTTGTCATTCAGTGGGGTATGGATGTGTGTTGTCATTTTAGGGGTTTGGTTACCAGCTGTTATTGATCAAGGTGAGGGATGATACCAAATGAAGGAGATTAGATTCAGAAATCCTTTACTGTCTTTCTTTTTCTTTCCTCTTTCTTTCCCTCCTACCTAGTGAGGTGTGGGGGGCAGAGAGAAAGGGGAGAGTTGATGGGAAGGTAAAGTAGGATACAGAGATAGAAAGGGTGGCTTATTTTATCTATTTTAGACTAGAAAACAAAATGTCTAAAATATTTTAGATTGATATGGAATATTTATTATGACAGAAATTTAGGGTCTTAATTGCTACAACATACTGCATACATGATTAAATTCTTGCTTAAGGTATATGAGTATATGGTACTCATTTAAAATGCAATGTAAAATTCTAGTCTTATGAAAGCTACTATTATAAACTGTTTTTAATTAAGAAATGAAAGTTAACTATCAGTCACTTACAAATAACCATACATGTAGTCATGTTAAGTACTAGCTTACTTAATTACAGAAATAAGCTTTATTATGTCTCCTGTATATGATAAGAAGAAACAAAATGTATAGGAACAAATTCTTTTTTCTATTTAGTTATTATAGTGTCTATTTCTGGTTTTCAACTTGACTATATCTGGAATGAACTACAATCCAGAATTGGAAGGCTCACCTGTGATCATGATCTGGAGGACGTGAAATACAAGTTTCTGACTTGGATATTAGCATGAAAATCTTGAAGCATCGTGGTTATGAATCCCAGGAGGTCAAGGCAAGAAGATCTCTGAGTTCAAGGTCATCTGGGACAAAGTAAGTCTCAAATCCAGGTGTGGTGGTACACATCTTTAATCTGGGTCACACTTTCTGCCAGAGACCTGCATAAGGACATTGAAAGAAGAAAGACTCACTCTTCACCTGCTTGCCTTGTGGAACTGAGCAACTGCTAGGTCCTTGGTCTTCCATTCAGCTGCTGCTGACCATTTTTGGGGAGTTGTACTATATACTATAAGTCATCAACAAATTCCCTTAGTATAGAGAATACCCATAAGTTCTGTGAGTCTAGAAAACCCTGACTAATACAGAAGCTGGTACTGGGAGTGGGGTATATATCAAAACAGAGAATTCTTGAGAATCTCTAATACCTGAGAGCATGTAAAGAAATGTTCAACATTCTTAATCATCAGAAAAATGCAAATCAAAATGATGCTGAGGTTCCATATTACATCTGCCCGAATGGCTATGATCAAAAATTCAAACAACAGCTCATGCTCGTGAGGATGTAGAGTAAGGACAAACCTCCACCATTGCTGTTGATCTGTAAATCTAAACACTCACTTTGAAAATCAATTTGATGGTTTCTCATAAAGTTCGGAATAGATGTAAATCAAGACATATACCAAAAAGATTCTTAAGTTTATCACAAGAACACTTGCTCACCTATTGTATTAGTCAGGCTACATTGGATTATGGTAAAAGGCAATCTTGGCCTGTGTATAAGTTTTCAGACTTGAGCCAGTTTGCAGACTCAGAATCCCTTGAATAAAGGGGTGGCCTGTTCCCTTGAGGAAGGATCTTGATAAGACACCTAAAAGTTTTGCTGTTAGCATTTCTCCTGTTCTTTCCCTGGAGGGACTATACACTGGGGAAAGGAAATAATCAGGTTTGCAGGGGTCTAATGGATACTGGTTCTGAACTGATGCTGATACCAGGAGATCTCAAGAAACATTTTGGCCCTCCAGTTAAAATAGGGGCTTATGGAGGACAGGTGATTAATGGAGTTTTGACTGATGTCCAACTCACAGTAGGTTTAGTAAGTCCCCAAATGGATCCTGTCATCATTTCTCCAGTTTCATAATGTATAATTGGGATAGATATACGCAGAAATGGGCAGAATTCTCACATTGATTCACTGACTGGTGGAGTAAGGGCTACTATGGCTGAAAAGGCTAAATGGAGGCCTTTAGAGTTGACTCTGCCAAATAAAAGAATCAATCAAAAACAGTATCATATTCTTGTAGGAATTGCAGAAATTACTGCCACTATCAAGGCCTAGAAAGATGTAGGGGTGGTGGTTCCCACCACATCTCCCTTTAACTCTCCTATCTGGCCAATGGAAAAAACAGATGGATCATGGAGAATGGCAGTTGACTATTGAAAACTAAATCAGGTATTAACTCTGATTGCAGCTGTTGTAACAGATGTAGTTTCTTTACTTGAGAAAATTAACAGATTTCCTGGTACCTGGTATGCAGCTATTGATCTAGCAAATACCTTTGTCTCAGTAACTGTCCATAAAGACCACTAAAAGCAGTTTGCTTTCAGTTGGCAAGACCAACGGTATACCTTTACAGTTTTCCCTCAAGAATATATTAATTCTCCTGCCCTGTGTCATAACTTAGTTAGAAGGGATCTTGATCATTTGTCTCTTCCACAAATATCTAATTGGTGCACTATATTAATGACATTATGTTTACTGGAACAAGTGAGCAGGAAGTAGCAACCACTTTGGACTCATTTGTAACATGTACGCATATCAGAGAATGAGAAATAAATTCAACCAAAATTCAAGGACCATGTACTTCAGTGAAATTCTTAGGAGTCCAGTGGTGTGGGGCATGCAGAGATATTCCTTCTAAGGTAAAAAAAGAAGTTGTTGCACCTGGCCTTCCCACCACCAAGAAAAAAGCACAATGTTTAGTGGGTTTATTTGGATTTTGGAGACAGCACATTCCTCACTTGGGTGTGTTACTCAGGCGCATTTACCAAGTGACTCGGAAATCTGCTAGCTTTGTGTGGGGCCAGGAAGAGGAGAAGACTCTTCAACAGGTCCAGGTTTCTGTGCAGGCTGCTCTACCATTTGGCACATATGATCCAGCAGGCCTGATGGTACCTGAGGTGTCTTACAGATGAATATCATAGAGGAATTTTATCAAGGGTGGCTCCTTTCTCTGTGATAACTCCAACTTATGCCAAGTTGACATGCAAAAAACAGCCAGTACACCCACTCACTTATTTATTTATTTTTTAAGTATTTTTTATACCATTCATCCTTACATTCTATTTTCTTTGTTGTTGGAGGATACTAAAATTGAAACCTGGACAACAACTCAACCACAAATCTTACAACCTACAATCTGTTCTGCCTGAAAGATATCATGAGAAGCAGTGGTGACACTGAATTTGTTGAAGTATCCCACCAATGTTTGGTTTAACTTGAGGATCAAACCAGGAGAGGGAGCCTATGACTCACTCTGCCTACATAGCCAGGAACTAAAGACTGGATAGCCCAGAATGTAGGGCTGAAGCAAACACAACTGGCAAAAAAAAAACATTAACAAAATTATTACTAGTGATATTCTACTATACTCATAGATTGATGCCTTAAACAGTCAGCATCAGAGAGGCTACCTCTCTCCGCAGATGAGAACCAATTCAGAAACACACAGCCAAACATTATGAGAATAGAGAGTCTATTTTGGAGGTCTCAATTGGGGCCTTTTACTCAGAGTTCTAGAGAATTATGGAAGTGAAGGAAGAAATATTGCAGGAGTCAGAGGAAATTGAGTGCACATGGAAAACATGACCCAGGAACAAACTAAACAGGCCTCATTGAAATTGCAATGCATTCTATGAGAGAAGCCATTTTCAATTAAAAATGTTTTGTTTAATTCTTACTTTAAAATTTTAACTCCTTTCTCTAATCCCCACAATTAAAACAAACAATATTGTGTTTGTGAAAAAAATTCACATTTCTGCAACGAGAGTGAGATGGTGTCTAACATGTTTATTTTAAGCTTTTGTTGTCTAGAATTAAATGTCATATTTGAAGTATCAATGACAGAATATCAAAGTAGATGGGGAAGATTGTGCACAATGGCCTAGAATATTCAACTTGAGACTATATAGTAAGTAAATCCATATAATAAGTATATCTAAATCTTCAAAGTCATTTTTATTCTGAAAGAAAAGATATTTACAACATGCGTTACAATTTTCACAAATAATTTTTCTATCATTTGACAAGTATATTGTCTGATATTTAAATGAATAATAAAATAGGAGTGATAAATTCACAGTTCAATGTCAGTTATGATCTATATTGCAAAGAACATGAAGGCATCATTAAATATTTTAAATTATTTATATAAAATTTCTAGAGATTAAAAAAGACACTATTTGGTCCTTAAAAAAAGGCATGTGTAAGTTATTTGCTCTCAGTATTACCTGGAAGGCAAAGAGCGAGTGAAGAGAAACATGGGACTAAGATACGGAATTTCCAGACTTAGAGAAATACCAGTTTTGAAATCTGCTAAGCAGGCTGTTAATGCTCTATTCAAAAAGAAAAGGACAAATACAGAAGCACTATGAACTTATCTAATATTTATACTGTACTTTATGTTTTTATTGTTTTAAATAAGTATATTTTCTACTGCAAAGTTATAGATTTCTATATGCATTCAATGCATTTTTTTATTATAAATGCTTTCACATCCATCCTACTAGTTTTTAAATATTCTGTTTTTAGGTTCATGTTTTCTTTCAAATCATATTACTACACATGGAGGGAAAGAATTCAGTACATATCTTTCTGACATTGAATTATGTCACTTAGATGGTGATTTCCAGTTTACTCCACTTTCATGAAAATGACATGAGGTAATTCATTTTATACATGAAAAAAATAAGCCACTGTGCACATACAGCATATCTTTTTTACACATTTATCAGTGGTGAAACAACTCTGATTGGTCTATAACTTAGTTGTGACTAGTGTTAAAATAAACAAGAGTATAGAGATATCTTAGAGATATGCTCTTTTAAAATTATTTTGCAATATACATAAAGATGGTTTAGCTGGATCATGTGGTATTTCTATTTATGTTTTCAATTTAACATTTTTATTTTTAATTGTTTCACCATAGAGAGATGGGTTTATTATGCATCTCTATAAATACTGTATTTTGTTGATCCCTCTCCACTTGTTTTGTCATTTTCCACATCTTACTATTATGAGATTTTTGAGTTTCCATGAAAGTGTGAGAGTTGTATTTTTTTTTTGTTTTATAATGAATCAGTGAATTTTTATGGGACTGAACTGAACCCATAGACCACTTTGACAACAAGTGTTTTAAAGACACTATGACTCCATATGACTTAATTTGGTAGCTAAATCTAGAATCACTCAACTAAAACTTTGGACTCCAGGGAGCTAAAAAAATAAATTAGGACAATGAAACATAAATACTAAACGTACGTTTGATGTATATGAGAGATTCTTTTTATTATTTCATGTATTTTATAGTTTTACATACTGTTTTTTACATATGGTATTTAAAATATTTTATATAGATAAGTATACATATAAGTCAAATACTATATCAAATTTCACTTATATTTTTAGGCTTTCTCTCTATATCTATCTACATCTATCTATATCATCTATATCTATATCTATATCTATATCTATATCTATATCTATATCTATATCTATATCTATATCTATATCTATATCTATATCTATAATCTATCTATAACATCTATATCTATATCATCTATATCTATATCTATATCTATCCATCTACATCTACATCTATATCTATATCTATCTATAGATAGATAGACAGACAGACAGACAGACAGACAGATAGCTAGATAGATATTTTTAAGTTGCAATCATAGACCCAGAGCAAGAAAAAATAGACTTGCTAACAAGGAGAGAGGAAAGCCTAAAGGGCCTCAATTCTACATCTCAAAAAATTATAGCCATCTAAGGAATGGTGAGAGTGTTTAAAATTAGTTTTTCCCATAGAAGAGCACACAAATTGGTTATGCAATACCAAATTGTCAGTCATGAATGCAAGTAACATTATACAGAAAGACTAGACTATGCATTTGAAAGCAAGCAAGTACAAGTGTATGGGATAATTTGGAAGGAGAAAGGGAAAAGGAGATCTGATGTAATTATATATTTTTCTTTTTAAATGGATATTATATTTAATTATATTACATTTTCAAAAACAAATTAATTTTTAGAAATTAAATACATATCCTACCATGTGCTTGTTGAAAAAGAATCCGAAGGTTTCCTTGGGTTGATTATGGCATGGGATATATAATAACCTGCTTTGTAAATCAGGAGATATACTTTACATTTCCTTTCCCCACAAATTCATCAGTTCCTGTATCATCAGAATTTCAATAAATGTTTCTTTTCCCCATGTATATAAGGTATGTATCATCTTCATTGTAGACTTGTTGTCACACAGACTACAATGCATTTTCTAGCTTTATTATCTGTTCTACTGATAAACTTCAATTTCTTAAAAATATACTTTCATTTATTTTAAATTCATGTTAAGCTTTCATGACAGGGTAGTCTGTTTTTTCACTCCATGTTACACATTCAGGATTTTGTCACTACTATTTCACTGTTTCTTGGTGGAATATTTTCTGCTTGATAACATGTCATTTTGTCACAAATCTTCACAGAAGTAATAAAAACAGTGCTCGTTAAAATGTTTAGTGATATATATTTTGATAGTTCACTATATATTCTTGTATATACTCCCATGTCCACTAAATAGATTAATCAATGGGTCCCTCAGAATTCTTTAATAACAAGAGATAGGCAATCATGGAGCTACCTTCTTCTGGGAAATGAATTGTATGAGGTAAGGCTCTAGGTGACAAGGCAATTTGCTCCTTCTGTGGCTTTTGTTTGGAACGGTCTACCAAGGCTCAATCCTACAGACCAGTCTCCCCAAGATCACTGTCTTCTCAAGTTGGTTCACAAGCATTATCAGTCAACAACATATTCTGGATACTAACTTTTGCAGAAACACATGAGAAGACAGACTTATTGTATCTCCCTCTTTCTTGAAATTGAAGGTAAGAAGTCCCTTTCTATCCCATAATTTGTAAACTATTGATACTGTTAGAAAAGTGATAAACTTAAAAATAGATTGTAGAATATCAGCCATATTTTAGGCGAAGAGTTCTTGTTCCTTGGAATTCACTCCAAATTTCAGTTGCCTTAGCTAAAAATATTAATGACCAATCTTCAGCAAATGCTAATATATTAAATACTTATATATTAAGTTTACAGTTTAATAGAAAGTTTGTCCTCACATAGGCCCTATAAAATGTTCTTCTTTTAATTAGATATTGTTAATATCATGCCTTAAGCAAAAACAAAAAATAAGAGAAAAAATATGTATTTCCACTTTCATAGGTTTCCTGCAAAGTTTTTCAGTCAGGTGTTCACTTACATTATTATGTTAGTATTAGTTATATATCATTAAACACAAGGAAAGGAAATTTTATGGGAGGTGACTTTACCCAAGAAAATGCTAGTACTAGAAGAGTAAGAGTCTAAGTGATGTCTTCAGTAAATCATCCACAATATCTATTTTTAAGTAACACTCACTAGATACTAGAGGTGCTGTTCTAACTTAGAATATCTAAGTCTTGAGAATGTGCAGAGACATCCATTCTCATGTCCTACTTACTAAGTGATTCTGTGTGTCCCAATGATGTAAAATATAGATGAAAAAGTTGTGATACTCATTCAAACCATGGTGTTAAAAGTACTAAAAATAAATAAGAAAGAATACTTGAAACTGAAAAAAATAATTACGTGATGACTGAAGTGCTTTTTTAGAGAAGATATGTGACTGGAAGACACAGAGTATAAGAAAGTCACATAGATGACAGTTTCAGTTGATGACAAAATAATATTTCAGAGAATTCTACCTTCTAATACTGAAGCGGGAATGGAAAATTTAGTTGACTAATTGTACATAGAAAATTTCCTGATTTCCAGAAACTTACTTAAAGATTCAACTATCTGATGAATAACATACTAATCATTTCTGAAGTCCCTTTCACCACTAAAAAATTCATGGCACTACAAATTTGTAACCTCTCACTGTTTCCTTGTGAATATTGAATTAACTGCACTATTAAGATGATATGAATTTTTTGGATTTCAATAAAATTCTCGCAAACTTATCATTCTGAATGGACATTATCAAAACTCTCCACCATCAGACAGGAATTAGATGAACACTCATATGTCTGTTATTATAGACACCACAATATTATATTCTTATGTAACAAACTTTTTTATTTGATATTTTATTTACTTTTCAGATGCCATCCCCTTTCCCCATTTCCCCTCCTTAGAAAACCCCTATCCATGCCCACTTTCCCATTTTGCTTTTATACAATTTTTTAAAATGTTAATCAAAGGCTTTATAAGTATGGTAATGCTCAATCTGTAGTGTAACCCAATACCCAACCTAGCTATGTAAACTATCTTTGATTGGTGGAGACACGTGAACATCTGTCTCCATACCCCCTCTCTTTCTTTCTCTTTCTCTCTCTCATCACCTTGCTTCTCCTCTCCTTCATCTTCTCCTCTCCTTACTCCATCTCTTCCTCTCTGTACTCCTTTTCCCTTAGCTCCTCCTACCTATTACCCTTCCTGTTAAAGTAAAACTTTTCTCTCAAAATACAATTAGAGAATAATTATTCCTATTTGTACCAGACAGGTACAAGATAGTCCTAATACCCAGTCCATCATTTTGTTGACTAACCAGAATCTCTGTCGTCTCTCCTAACTAAAACTCTTAGTTTTGAACCTGGCTTTTTTCTCGGCTTTAGAATGAATGTCAGCTGAAAACCATCCACTCAGATCTTTTCTCTCAAAGTAAATATCCAGGATTGGCTATGAGACTATAGGTCTTCAACCCTGTCAGAAATCCAGAATGACTGAGTTAGCTGAAATTATGGGAAGCACAAAGCATAGCTTCTAAAACTTAGCCAATTTATAGCGACCACTGAACACCTGGACAGCCCCTATACTACCAAACATTGAAGCATCACATCTTCAGCCTTCATAGTTCAGTATATATATAAAATTTTTCATAAGAACCTGAAAAAATATTTTACGATGAAATAATGTTTAAAATTGGAGTAAACTTACTTACATTTTCAAATAATGTTTATTTATCCATTGTGCAATTATAGTGTTTAGAACTTATTCATCATTCCATATGGTGTTACAGAATGATATAATCATTAATGATGCATGTGGTTGTTGTGAAACTTGCAGATGATAGGTTGGTCATATTTCATTAATTTTCCATTAATATGTATTCTTACAGTTGTTTATATTACAATCTTACTTAAACACATAATACTTTCAATTAAGCATGATTATTATCCTCATTTTCACCTAAAAATTGAAATTCAGGGAAGTTCTATATTTCCTTACAATATAGACAAAGTTATTAGAATTATACAAATCATATTATTTACAATCAACCTTGTTTTCATATTCACATATTTCTATTCCAACTGATAGTGTACTGCAACATTCAGAGTAAGTATCATGAACAATTACTTGATGTATTTTTAAAATTCAGAAGAGGATTAAAAAGTGAATGCAAAAGAGATCATTCCCTAGATATAAGAATAAAAAGAGCTATAAATGTCCAAGTTGCATGTAATATTTCCTGGTATTCTGTAAATGATATTTATGTTGAGAAAGGGTATTAGGAAAAGATTTCTTTTAATCAGAAATATAGACCAATAGGCAAAAACAAAATTTGGTGATTTGAAATACGTGTAAAAAATATACCTCATTGGTCTTTCTACATATAAATTGATTTATAGAATAAAAGCATAATGAGCAGTTTGTGAGCTGTTCCTGTTCGTTGAAATTTTGGTGATTTTTATGCTGACAGGCTTATTTGCCTTTGACTTTGGCTTTTAAAGAAAATATATTTCCCCTCTAGATTTCACATTTTCTATAAGAAAAGGAAGAAAAATATGGAAAAAATCCACCATATTGGCCTTCTATTGTTCTGTGAAAAAAAATCACAGAAAATTTCCTAGAATCTTCAGTAGTTTTGATCATATGTTTAATGTATTAGGATGAAACCTAAGATAAAAGACAAATGTTCTGACCTCATGCCTCTCCTGTTTGGATAAGCCCAGAAAAATAAAAAAAAATGGAAGTATTCATTTATGCAGCTTATTTGAACCCCAGACAAGGCTAACTTGATTTTGCCAGATTATTATTTCCTTTATAGTAACTTTCTTTTTTGCACCATTCTCTTTTGATTCTATATCTTGTGATGATCTGTATGTCATTCACATGTCACTTAATGCCCCAGAATACAATCATAAAACATATAAACAAAATCTATAAACAATAAGTACATGAGTTTACAAATACTTGAAATTGTTCTCTACCACACTTGGAGTGTTTTCAATGCATGAATTCCTTGAGGCTTAATAATGGGTTTACTAAAATAATTTTATTGTTATGTTATGCCTTCAAAACATATTCTGAATATTCATATTATCTCTGATTCTGTTGGTTGATAGTGTCTCACTGCCAAACTGTTTGCAGGTAAAAATTAACATGTAGGTTTACATTTGAACAAATTTTATAAAAATACAAAATTTTTAAAAAGTCAAGTCCTTATATGACTTGCATCTAAATAGATATTTGATTAATAAAGTAAAATCAGTGTCTATAAGATAAATGACCAATCTGACAGGTATTTGGTTTTTCACACTCAAAAGAGAATGTCTCTGGACTCAGTGACTTGGGAGAACCACTCATTGTTCATGCAGTTTGTGTTCCTTGCCTATTCAAAACAACCAGAGCTACGTATGCTGTTTCTTTGGAGTTAGCCTGGTTTATGGATTAATAATCTCTGGGAATATCCTCATTGTGGTCTCCATCCAGACTAAAGCTCGTCTACATACATCCATATACTATTTCCTGGGCAGTCTATTAGGGATAGAACTATGCTACACTACAGTGGTGGTACCACACATTTTGGCTAACAACTTTCAATCTGAGAAGAACATTACTCTGCTGAGTTGTGTCACTCAGATGGTGTTTCTCATTGGACTTGTTAGTGCTGATTGCTTCCTCCTGGCTATGATGGCCTATGACAGATATGTTGCCATCTGTCATCCCTTGCAGTATCCTCTCATCATGACTGTAACACTTTATATTCTCTTGGTTGTAGCTTCTGTGGTCATTGGCTTGTTCCTGTCCTTACAGCTTGTGGTCTTCATCTTCTGTCTGCCATTCTGTCATGACAGAGGAATAGAGCACTTCGTTTGTGATGCTCCACCAGTCATGTGTCTTGTGTGTGCCAAAAGTCATATTCATGAGCTCTCTGTGCTAGTGGCAGCCACACTAGCCATTGCTGTGCCTTTCTTTTTTATTACCACCACCTATGCCTTGATAGTGGCTGTTGTACTCAAACTGCACTCAGCAGCTGGCTGTCACAGGGCCTTCAACACCTGTTCCTCCCTCCTCACTGTTGTAATGTTGCAGTATGGCTGCTGTGCCTTCATGTATCTGTGCCCCATCTCCAGTTACCATCTCAAGCAAGATCAGTTCATCTCCTTGATATACACACTGGGGACACCATTCCTCAATCCCCTCATCTATACTCTGAGGAATAGAGAAATGAAAGGGGCCATAGAGAAAGTTCTTACCAGAAAGTACCTCTCCTAAAAAATGATAAGATAGGAAAAAATCCAAATTTTAGTCCCAACCAAAGCAAATCCCTGTGCCTCTGTAAAAGTTTTGTCTCTGCTGATGTTGAAACCATGTTGACAAAAATAAAAGGCATAAAGTACCTAAATGTTTACTTATATGTGATAATATTCCATAATATTCACTACTTTTATACTGGTTGGTTGGTCTTATAAAAAATATAAGCATGTACATGAGCAGAATTTAATGTTAAGTGTCAAGTAAATGTTATTACATATTAGAAAACTCTTAGCTTATTTAATAAGCTTTAGATAAAAAGATAAAATAACAAGACTGTCTGCAGTTCTTGGGAGCCCTGTAATGTAAAAGCAAAAAAAAAAAAAAAACATGGTTGACTTCATAGGATTACTATCATTAAAGTAAGTACTATCATTAAAAAGTAAGAAGAGGTGCACTCTTAACAGAAGCCAGTAAGAACCAGATGCAAAAAACAAAAAAAAAATATTTCAAGAATGGTAGTTTTATCAGAGAAAACATACTTTTTACCAATAAAGTCTAAAAAGAGACACTTTGCTGGGTGGTGGTGGTGCACGCCTTTAATCCCAGCACTTGGGAGGCAGAGGCAGGCGGATTTCTGAGTTTGAGGCCAGCCTGGTCTACAGAGTGAGTTCCAGGACAGCCAGGGCTACACAGAGAAACCCTGTCTCAAAAAAACCAAAAAAAAAAAAAAAAACACTTTGTAGAGAAAGTGAAGGCTATAACAAACAGAATGACTCAAGTTGTTTGTTATAGTATTATATGTAAAATAAAAGTACATTATTGGTTCAATTTTCGCCAATAAAGTATTTCTTGATTACTAGTTATTTTTGCAATAAGAATGTAAGTTAGCTTAGCCTTTAACTTAAAATGGTATGTATTATTGGCATTATTATTAAGTGCTTTCAGTGTTCCTAAAATATCAAAAATGCATATAGCCTATAATACTCCTGTCTATAGACATATACATTTTAAAAAAGTATTTTCAAAATTCAAAAGTATTTTCTTTTATAATAATAGAAGAATCTCTCAGTAGAAAAATTCAGAGAGTTTGGCCAATATTTTCAGAAAACTAAGTATGCAAATAAGTCCTACACAGTATAATTTCTCTACAAGTAAGGAAGTTAGTTTGGTGCCAGATCTAGGAAACTGGTAAAGTGCCCAGTTAGAGTCAATTTTGTACTTAGAATGGTTCCAAAGTGACTCCTCTTCCTTCCTCTTAATTGTGGAGCTCTGTATTCAATTTAAATAAGGAACTGGTACTAACAACAACTACATTTTTAGTATATTTTGCAGTTTGGAGCACTGAAATGTATTTCAGGACAAAACATCTGATTGAGTGAATGTTCCATATGACTTTGAAAAGAATATGTGTCCTATAGATTACAAAGGATGTTCGTAATCTTAAGTTAGCTCATAGTATATGATTCAGATTTTGTTTTCATTTCAGTGTTAGCTTTCTTTAAACTTGCTACCTTTCTAGCTCAGCCTCTAAAGGAATAGAAATACAGACATAACACACTACTCCCTAGTAATTGTATGGCCATTATCTTCTATTTTTGTAATACTTCTCTATGTACATTATCAATTATTACTTAATATTTTAAGCTGAAATTTTAATCTTCTGACTCAAATTCTAATTGTCTTACATTTTTGAAAGCTAAATGCTATTTAAATTTATGGATAACAATTTTTTTGTTTTATAAGCAGGTAAATCCCACATAATAATAATAAAAAACTCAAAACACACACACACACACACACACACACACACACACACACACACACACCAACTAAAATCCAAAAAAGACAAAATTGATCAGAAACTAATATAAAAACTAGTAATAGTAAAAAGCAACATAAAACTAACACTCCTACAAAAGTATTATTTAGTTCATTTTTTGTTGGACATTTATTACTAGACATGGGACTTCAGTTTAAGTATAGTAAATAGATCCTATGAAATCCATTGGAGAGAACTGATTTTTCTATAGCAACTGATGGTTTTAATGCAGAATTCTACCAGCTTTTTAAAAGAGAGTTAATTCCAATACCCTTCAAACTATTCCCCCAAATAGAAACAGAAAGAACACTGACAAACTCATTCTATAAGGCCACAGTTACTTTGATATCTAAACCACACAAAGAATCAATGAAGAAAGAGAATTTCAGATTGATTTCTCTTATGCACATTGTGCAAAAATACTCAATAAAATACTTGTAAACCTAATCCAAGAACATATCAAAGACATCATCCATTATGACCAAGTAGGTAACTGAATGTCAACTGGAGATAGATTCTTGTTTATGGAAAAAGTCCACTTTTTCCTCTCAGTGTTCAGACACTATGTACTTGAATCTGTGAAAAGGCTCCATGAATGATACTGTAGTCTTTATGAATTCATATGTACACTAATCCTGTCGAGTTAGAAAGACAGTATTTTCTTTAGAGTAATTCATCCCCTCTGACTCTTACTATCTTTCTGCGTCCTCTTTCACAGTCTTGTCTGAGTCCTAGGGGAGCAAGTTGGTTAAGTTATCATATTTAGGTAGAACTGAGTGTTGTGGATTTCTGTATTACTTTTCTTGATTTGCAAGAGGAAGTTTCTGAAGATGGCTGAGCAAGATACTGATCAATACCAGTAGACTTCCTTCATAGAAACAATAAATGGGCCACAAAAGAAATTAGGGGAAAAACACACATTACAATAGACAAAATAATAAAATATCTTTGTATAATCCAAATCAAGCAAATGAAAGAACTGTATGACAAGAACTTAAAGTTCATGAAGAAATAAATTGAAAAAAAAAATCAGAAGATGTAAAGACCACCCATTCTCTTATTTTGATGGGTTTATCATAGTAAAAATGGCCATCTTTCAAAAAACAATTTACATATTCAACGTCATTCACATCAAAATTCCAATGCAATTCTTTACAGACCTTGAAAGACCAATTCTCAACTTCAAATGCAAAAACAAAGCAAACATAATAAAAATAAAAGACAAACAAAACAGCCATCAGGATAGATAAAATAATTTTGAACAAAAATAGAACTTCTGAAGGTATCCCCATTCCTGACCTCAAGCTAAACTATAAACAACAGTAAAAAAAAAAAAGTACTACATGATATTGGTATCAGAACAGAAAGGTTGATCAATGGAATAGAATTGAAGACCCTGAAATAAACCTACACATATAGGAACACTTGATTTTTGACAAAGACGATGACCATGAACAGTGTTAATGTTAAATAAATATCAATAGACTTTATACCATGGCTCATTTTTACCTGTACAAACCCTTCAGAAGAATTGTACTATTATTTTTCCCAATTTAAGTATAAAAGAACAGATATAAATGATAACTATAATACTATCTAAGGAAATAAAGCAGTATAATGCACAGTCAGGACTAGAATCGGACACTGGCACCTATGCACACATATCCCATCACATTTTTAAGCCTGTCTTGGTCTTTGGGATACAGCAAGGAGTCCGTGGTCTTTTGAATGTCCAAAAGAAGGAAGAAGACCAAGAGAGGAGGATGTGAGGGTTAGGAGATCATAACTTACAGAGAATCAGGAATTTGGTGACAGTGATACATCACGGTGAAAACAGATTTATTCTGAGTGAGATGCAAAATTACAGCAGAGATTTGAACAGAAAGGTAAAGTTGACAGGTTTGCACTTTTAATAAACTTTTTTATTTCAGGAGAATGATTATTTGGCTTTTTATTTTCACATTACTAGCATGCAAACATGTTCAGGTGTGCTTGAAAGGTATAATAATAATAATAATAATAATAAAAATATGGACTTAATGTTAGGTAAATAGTAGCTCCAAAATATTTTTTGTCTATGTAAGTGAATACTGAGGTTTCATTTAATTAAAAGTAAAAGACTGTTGGGGATTTTAGTTTAGTAGAGAAAGATAAAACGTATTCATTTTGTGGGGGTAGATGCTTCAATTTTCTGTAATAAAATGAAAAAAAATGCATTTGCTGATTTGAATGTACTATCTTGGTTGTCTTTGGAATATTTAGATCAGGAGTGTATAAGAAAAGTGATGGCTACAAATATTAATTCAGAAATTATCTGCTTCTTATTAGTATTTAAATCTTACTCTTTTATAATTAATAAAATTTTACTATATCCTCATGTCATATACTAACTCTCATAGACCTTTCTACAGTCATAGCTTTAAGTGAGGTAAAGATCAGAGGATTTCTGGGCTGTAGATCATGAACACAGCCCCAGGTTCTCACATTCCCAGCATCTTACATAAAATATTCCCTTCTAACTGTGCTACTATCACCTCGCTTTGATTTCCCTCCTTCTGGAAATTTTGTCTGCAGTACCTCATGTAATTTAAATTTACATTATTTGAAATGTCATTGGTTATTTCTATGATTGTTTATTGTTTCTTATGTGTCTTTTTCCCTAAAAAGATGTAATCTCTTTGTATAACCTCTGTCAATACTAGTAGACACTGACCCTCGGGGGAAAAATGGCCCATAGCACAATTCAAGAAATACTTGTGACATACTGAAAGAAAGCTATGTGTTATTGATTATGCTTATGAGACAGTGTAACTATACATGTATAAAAATTAATAGCCTCAATAATAAAGTTTATGCATTTAAATATGAAAGAAGAGAAATATAAATAAAGTAACAAATAAAAACTGAGCTAAACACTGGGAATACATAAGTTTTAAAAACAAAAATAAATGGAATTTAAAAAGTTTTAGACAATTGAACTAAGACATTGGCCAAGGGAAATCACTTAGGGGTTAAGAGTCTTTGCTGTGCTACCATGAATTACTGTCTTAAAATCCAAAATCCCTCATAAAATAACTGGACCTGCTGAGCCTACAGTCATAGGTTTATGTGAGGTAAAGACCAGAGGATTTCTGGGCTACAGATTATGAACACAGCCCCAGTTTCTAACAAGAGAATGAGGTAGAGATTGATAAAACAGGACATCCATTATACCCTATGATGTACTGAGGGACAGAGACGGAAAGAGAAAATAACAAAGGGGTAAGAGAAAATAGCTAGAAAAATAGCAGAAGGAAACTTGATTAGAAATGAAAATAAGTAGAATAAAGAAAATATACCAAACATAAAAAAGAATGCCTATGAAAAATTTTTCCATAAACTCAGATTTTCAAGAAAAATAAATCAGTGGATTGTAAACCTAACAGACAAATAGAGTCCTGGTCGTCTAACACCTCCTATCACAGATAAGAAAGTCTACTTATAAGATTTTTCTCATGAGTCTGACAGTAACAATCACCAGATATCAGAATCACAGCTAAAAATCTAGATCTTCAGATGTTGGGCTAATATTAGGAGAGTGTACACAAGCTTCATAGCTAAAACTGGCTTGAATATCTACCTTCAGGAACTCTCATGAGATATCCTGTCTGAATATAACAACAGCACATCCCTGTTGGGTATAAGGCAGAATTAGGGATACCTGACTGGAATCCCAATGCAGTAATTTTTATGGTTGGCCACACTGAAGAAATTCTCCTTCAACTATGGCTTTCAGTTAAATTGTATTTAAGGGGTCCCACTAGGGATTTACTTCCTTTTGAACTCATTAGTTTTTCAGAAATTCCATAGAGGACATTAAAAATATGACTAGGGAGGCAAGACTGGACTCAGTAATTATATCAGAATCTATTTTACAATGTTGAGAGAGATTTAGATTTTGTCAGGGCATAAATTTGAACTAATCTATAAAATTATGGTTTCCATGGCTATACTTCTCACCTAACTCTATACCAGTCACTAATTTTAAAGGATATTGTCTTCTTTTGAGTGACAGCATATAAACAAAAACACTCTACACCTGTCGTGTGGACCTTATGAAGACATCATACATTATCTTCTTGTTCCCTTTGTAAGAAGTTAACCAAAAACCCCATGAACAGGCTCCTTCAGTCATCTGTGGTAGCAATATCTTGGCAGCAAAATTAATTTGGTGAGTTTCCTTACATGACAAATGGGATGAAACAAATTTAAAAATGCTGATGGAGTATCTAAAAGACTTCATTTCCTTGATAATGCTGCTGATGATTTTCTTTCCAATATTAATAAATATTAAATTTCTATAGTGCTTTATAGTTTAAATGAATATCCATAAATATCAACATTAAATTGTAGATCACATGTGAGTTACTAAAGTATGTATTTTTCTACTGACAGATATAAAAAAGGTAGTTGTAATAAATGGTTGAATTGTCTAATTAGATAAATTTTACATATCTGATAAGGCCATTCTAAAGTGTGGGGCTTGTGGCTTTTCTGCATGTTATTGAAACATAAGCAGGTCAACTGTTCTTTGTTCAAACTAAATATATCCAAATAAATTTTTACGTAAAATTAAAGTGTTAAAATCAGGACTTAACAAAAAACTTACATGATAATATGTACTATAAATTCCTGAGAAAAATGAACATTTTTCAAGTTGATCATAATATATTTCATATCTAAAGAAGAACAAAGTTCACACTATAAGAAAATAGTTCACAATTAGTTCTTCAGGATTTTTAAATTCATATTTTACATGTTGTGTTCTTTTATAAAGTTAAAGTTATCAATCATTTTCTTTTATCCTCTCATTTGTGTCCAAGTTAATTTAAAAGTTTTTACTCATGTAAGTTACCTGATTGTTTTATTTGTCAATAATCTACAATGAACTGATAGTTGAAGTTCATCAAAAAGTTTATAAATGACATGCCTGTCACCAGAGTTGAATAAACATGATGATCAAGAAAATATTTGCAATGTAAGGTTTAGGGTGTTTGTCTATTAAACATATATCTATATAATGGATTGGTGTAATACCCATCAAGTACTGGAGAATGAGTTCTACACAGACTTCACTACCAAACATCCTAGAATAAAATAATAAATCAGAAGTTTAATTTTATGTTTCCCTCTATCCATTGAATAATTGAATCCAACTCACCCAGGTCTTGACTTTTTGTCTGTAGCAAACAAATATAAATGCATGCATGACCATTGGAAAGAGAAGTTACGGTCACTGTGGATTAATTACAGAAGTACTGGACTGTAGAAACAGCTCCTGAATATGTGTTTGTAAACTGTTTTGTGAGATTTGGAACTAAAAACAAAGCCAAACACTGATTAAGTATTAAAAAAATAAGTTGGATAGATACCCTCTGCCTTTGTGCATCTTAATATAACTGTAACCTAATTTTTATTGATTTGTTTATTATTAAAGTTTTTTTTTCAGGATCGGGTTGTCAAGGAGAAAATAAAGCCATTCATAGCCAACTATAATTTTTAAAGGGTATGATAATAAAGATAGAATGGTCTCTGAAAACATTCTTGGGGAAAGCCATAGAATATTGAAGATGAAAAATACAGAGTTTGGATTTGAAGGGGCTACAAAATAATGGAGAAAATGTTTTAGTGTAACACACAAGCATAAGTGTACATTGCAAAGATGTGTTAAACACTTTTAATATTAATCTTCATAAAAGTCACCATCAAATATTCAAATATAATTTTGAGATACAAATTTTAATATTGCACGATATTAGTTTAGGCTGTAGCCTAGCTTGGAAAGTATAGGGTTCTTTTACTTTTCTCCTGCCAGTTCAGTGGTTCTCCATCTGTGGATTGTGACCACTACACAGATCACATATCATATATTCTGGTTGTCAGATATTTACATTATAATTCATAACAGTAGCAAAATGACACCTACAAAGTAGTAATGAAATAATTTAATGGTTGGGAGTCACCACAAGATAAGAAACTATCACAGTATTAGGAAAGTCAAGAATCACTGCCCTAGTCGATGAGGTGTTCTGGAAACCATCACCCTCTCAACTCTATGTCTTAGGCAATCCACAAAATGATACAGTTTGTATCAGTTTAGTGTGTGAAGTGTTGCTACCTTTGTTTTCATGCTTTAAGAAGTCACAACTGTTCTTTTGTTTCACATTTAATATTTTTGAAGTTTGGTTTTAATTTTTTTTATTTTATTTAATCTTTTTATGTACTATGATATCTGAAAAATGCTTTCTAATTTTTAAATTTTTTTTTAATTTTAAAATATTTCAATACTTCCCAAAAGGATGAATTTTCATGAATACAATTCAGAAAATAACTACAAAATTATTATCCTATTGTCATGTTAAGATGTTGAGGCTTTGTAGTTGTGTTGAATTAGTAACAACTAATAATACACAATTCTTGAGTGTTTTAACACTATTGTTTAAGGGAAGTTGGGGATGGATTATAAGCATATAAGACACTGTAGGAATTATCAATACTCAGACATACTAGAATAGCAGATTGTGAGTTTCTTACTCAAGGACAGAATGTAACATTTGTACAAAGAGAATAAAAACATGTCTTGATCATATACGCTAATTGAATGTGTGTGTTGGTCAAGAAGTTCTCCACTGTATTCACTTCAGAGTTTTCATAGTTGTGACCCTTATTTTTTCCAGTATATTCTGCTATTTTGAGTAAACAATCTTCTATGGCTTTGGTGTTTTCTGTCTTTTTACATTGAATAGATAGCATAATGAAAAAAGTGATGTGGACATGTTTTCATTATACATAGTCTTGGGTGAATGTGTATGTATGTATGTGTGTGTGAGTGTGTGTGTAATTTGACTGTAACTGTCTCTTAGAGAAAATAAAACCAATTTGAATTTATTTGTAACAGTGAAATAGTTACTGTTTTTTTATTTGTAACATTTTTTTTTAAAAAATGATCAATTTTTTTCAGTTCTGTTCACTATTACATTTTCAATCCCATAGTCTTTTGGATTTAGTAATTTGTATCTTAAACCATGTACAATTATTCTGAGTTATATCATTCTTAGTTATTAATGAAATATCCTCTGAATCTTCTTTATTTATGATGAAGATATTGCATACTTTTATTTCTCTTTCCTCCCTCTAATTATATAAATTATGTTTCAAACCTTTGTGGTTATTTTATTTTTATAGATTATATTATTACATTAATAGTATATGTCTTTATTATATGAATATACTTCATATTAAGTATGTTTTCTTAGGCCTTATATCTTCTCTTTTTGATTTCTATAATTTCTGCATTAGTCAATTAATTTTAATGCATATTTTATATGTGTTTATTCAAAACATATTATTTAATGTCATAGTTACCTAATCTGGCATTACATATTTTTAACATGATGTGTTTATATTTTCACTTTACATCCCGATCTCTGCCCTTCTCCTAGTTCCCCCACAATTTTTCTACTCATTTCATAATTCCCTTCTCCTTTCAGAGGATGGAACCCTCAAACCTGGTATCCCCATCCCTGATGTACCAAATCTCTGGCTCCTGGTCTTGTACTGAGGTCAGAAAAGGAAACCAGCTAGAGGAACATATTCCACAGATAGGGACCAACTTTAGGGATAACACTCACTCCACTTACTGAGGACCCACATAAGACCAAGCTGCACATCTGCTATGTATCTGGGGCAGGAGGGCTAGTTCTTGCCTGTGTCTGCCCTTTGGTTAGTGGCTCAGTCTCTGAGAGTCCCCAAGCATCCAGATTAGTTAACACTGTTGGTCTTTCTCTGGAGTTCTATCCTCGTTGGGGTCGCAATCTTTCCTACAAATCTTCCACAAGAGTCCCCCAAGTTCCATCCACCATTTAGCTATGAGTCTCTTCATTCTTTTGAATTAGCTGCTGTTTAGTGCTTCTCAGGGGACAGCCATGCCAGGCTCATCTCTGGAAAAGTAGCAGAGTATCATTAGTAGTGTCAGGAATTGCTGTTGCATGGGATATGTGTCAAGTCAGGCTGGTTATTGATTGGCCATTCCTTCAGTTTCTTCTCCATCTCACATTCCTGAATTTCTTCCAGACTTGACAAATATTGGGATGAAAATTCTGTGGGTGTGTGGAATTCTCTGATAGTATTTTTGGTGTCACCTATGTATACTATTGTATCATCTGCAACTAGTGAATTCTTACTTTCCAATTTCTATCCCTTTGATATTATTTAGTTGCCTTATTGCTCTAAATAGAAATTCAAGTACTATATTGAATAGCTAGGAAGAGAGTGAACAGCCTTGTCATGTTCTTGATTGTAGTAAAAGTGCTTTAAGTTTCTCACCATTTAATTTAATGATGGCCATTTGCTTGCTTTATATTGCTTTTATTATGTTTATGTATGTGCCTCATATTCACAACCTCTTTAAGCATTTAAACATGAAGGGCTGTTGAATTTTTGTTAAAGCCTTTTGTATCACCTAATGAGAAGATTTATGTGATTTTTTTCTTTTTTTTTTTTCTTTATATGGCAAATTATATACATGGATTTTTATATATTGAACAGTCCCTACATCACTCAGAAGAAGCCTAATTAATCATGGTGGAGGATGTTTTTGATGTGTTCCTGTATTTGACTTGCAAGTGTTTTGTTTAGCATTTTTGTATCAATGTTTATAATAGAAACTAGTCTGAAATCCTCTTTCTTTGTTGAGTCTTTGTGTGGTTTAGGTATCATGGTGAATGTGGCTTCATAGAAAGTTTGGCAGTCTTCTTTCTGTTTCTATTTTGTAGAATAGTTTGAGAAGTTTTATATTAGATATTCTTTGAATATCTGCTACAATTCTGCACTAAATCCATCTAATGCTGGGCTTTTTTTGGTCAGGAGACTTTTAATGGTTCCTATTTCCTTATGGGTTATAGGTTATTTAAATAGTATGCCTGATCTCCATTTAACTTTGGTAGGTAGTATCTTTCTGGAAAATCGTCCATTTTGTGTATTGATTATTGTGTGGCAGTTGAATTTTCTTCTCTGGTCCACTCTAATTAGTATTCAATAATCTTCTTGTTTAAGGTAAAAAATTTTTTCTTCTGTTATTTTTTTGAAAATATTTTCTGGTCCTTGGAGTTGGGATTCTTCATATTCTATTCCTGTTACTGTTTGGTTAGGTCTTTTCATGGTATTCTAGTTTTATTTGGATGTTTTGGTCCAGGAATTTTTAGATTTAACATCTTCTTTTACTGATGTACCAATTTCTTCTATTCTATTTTCTACATCTTCGTACTTTGTTGGTTATGATTGTGTCAGTTGTTCCTGTTCTCTTTCCTAGGTTTTCCATCTCCAGGATTCTCTAAGATTGTGTTTTCTTATTATGTCTATTTCCGTTTTCAGATCTTGAAAAGATTTATTTGTTTCCTTCACCTGTTTGATTTTATTTTTTGTATATTTTTTAAGGGATGTACTTTTTTCTTATTTAAAGGCCTCCATCTCTTTGAGTGTAATTGTATTTATTTAAAAGATTTATTCATCTCCTCTTTAAAGGCCTTTATCATCTCTGTAAGACTGGATTTAAGGTCTCTCTCTCTCTCTCTCTCTCTCTCTCTCTCTCTCTATCTCTCTCTCTCTCTCTCTCTCGTGTGTGTGTGTGTGTGTGTGTTTCTGTTGTGTTAGGATATCTAGGACTTGGTGTGTGTGTGTGTGTGTGTGTGTTTCTGTTGTGTTAGTATATCTAGGACTTGGTGTGTGTGTGTGTGTGTGTGTGTGTGTGTGTGTGTTTCTGTTGTGTTAGGATATCTAGGACTTGGTGTAGTAGAATAGTTGGGTTCTGAAGGTATCATATTGCCTTGGTTTTGTTGATTGTGTTCATTCCAGGATCTTTAGCCATGTGGATAGCTTCAGTCCCTTTGTGTTCCTATTGTAGTACTCAACAGGAGAGGACCTATCATTAAAGATGCTGGTGTGGCAAGTCTCTGATATGTATTCTTGGGCTCTGTGGTTCTAGATCAATAGATTTGATGAAGGTGGACTGAGTGGTAGTGGGGGAATGGGTTCCAGTGGGAACAGCATGTTGATCAGGACAACTGGTGTGACCCAGAAAGAAGGGAAAGAATGTGTAAAAAGACAATCTAACCTGACTTTTTCCAGATCACCAGGTCTGTTGAGGGTGGATAGAAAGGTAGCAGGACCTGCAGTTGCAGATTATAATTAAACATCAAGAAACCTAGACTCCATTGATGAGCTGGTTTTATTATATTTAATAAGATATATTTCCATATTTTTGTAAATATCAGAAAGTCTTGCATTAAAGCACAAGTTTCTATATCTCCAAATTTTTGTCTGGGACCAAAACCTTTGTTTGATGGCTATAAATTTAGAAAAAAAAAACAAAGTCCAGTAAGGGAAAATATATGAAAAGGTGTATATCATAAAAGACAGGCTTAAAGAGTTTGGCATACTTTGATATAGAGTACAAAAACCATGATGTAAAGTGTCTTATGAAAATTAAACTGTGGCTATAATGTAGAGCATGATAAATCTGTGAAACAAACACTGTATTATATAGAACTGAAAAAATAGCTGAAAAAGACATGATGGGGAAGCAGATGCAATAAAGTACATATGTTATCATTACATACAGAAATTGAACATAATAAAGGTAACCTGCAGTGACAATAGAAAAGTGTACTGACAATTCTGATATATGAAAAGGGATAGCAAGGGTGCCTGCATATTAGTGTGTATCTTCATTTGGTAGTGACTGAATTTTATTGGAAAATATATGTAGGACCTACACTTACTGTCTATATATTTTTCACATAAGAATGTATATTAAAACTGTGAACCCTGCATCTGTTCATCTAATTTTGAATATGATTTTAGGAAACATAAACAAAATGAGTTTGTTTGTTTTTGATTTGAGTTTATTTTCTTTTTGATTTGTGTTTTGCATACACGGGAGATGTTACCACTTGTCAGCTGAATTAAACTGTAAAAATAAAAGATCAAAGGTATTTGACACATGTACAGGCTTTGGTCTTGGGTAGATAAGCAATTCCATCATTCATGGAGATTTCAAAGAAAAAAATCAGATCCTTATTTTCGTGAATTTAATCACTGTTCTTCTTGCAGAAGATATGTTGACTGGGAAACTTGTCCTTAACCAATCTGGGACTCCTGAGTTTGTGTTCCGTGTCTTCACCAACGTCCCTGAATTCCAGGCTCTTCTTTTCACCCTCTTCCTCTTGCTCTATCTGATGATCATCTGTGGCAACACTGCCATCATCTGGGTAGTGTGCACTCACACTTCCTTGCACACGCCCATGTATTTCTTCCTCAGCTGTCTGTCTGTCTTGGAAATCTGTTATACCACGGATGTGGTGCCCTTGATGCTTTCTAATATCTTTGGGGCTCAGAAGCCTATATCGCTGGCTGGCTGTGGGACACAAATGTTCTTCTTCCTCACTCTAGGAGGTACTGATTGCTTTCTCCTGGCAATCATGTCCTATGACAGATATATGGCCATCTGTCATCCCCTGCACTACAGCCTCATCATGACCCAGAAGCTGTGTATCCAGATGGTGATGGGCTCTTTGAGCTTGGCTCTATTTCTCTCCCTGCAGCTCACGGCCTTAATTTTCACCTTGCCCTTCTGTGGACATGACCGGGAAATCAACCACTTCCTCTGTGATGTGCCTCCAGTTCTACGACTAGCCTGTGCTGACATCCATGTGCACCAGGCAGTCCTCTATGTAGTGGGCATCCTGGTGCTGACAGTTCCATTCTTGCTTATCTTCATTTCCTATGTGTTCATTGTTTCTACTATCCTGCGCATGCACTCTGAAGAGGGCCGTCAAAGGGCCTTTTCCACTTGCTCTTCCCACCTCACTGTGGTCTTGCTACAGTATGGTGGTTGTAGCTTGGTGTACCTGAGGCCCCGCTCAAGCAGCTCTGATGATGAGGATCGCCAAATAGCCCTGGTCTACACATTTGTGACTCCATTACTCAACCCTCTGATTTATACCCTCAGAAACAAGGATGTCAAAGATGCTCTGAGGAACTCCATCTTCTGTAAATCAGCATCTAACTGGGGTTAAAGACAAGGAAATATGTGGGTTTTGGGCAACTGAAAAGAACAAACAGAATTATATTATTTAGCCTGTTAAATGTCACATTTCATTTTCATTTTAAGGTGCATGTCACTGGAATAGCTATACTCATTTACTTAAAATTATTGAAAAATTTTAAAATTTGAAGTGAGGAAAGATTAGCAATAAATATTGTAATTACATAATTTCAAAAACAAAACAAAACAGAAAACAATTGAACAAAATGCTTAATACTCTTGGAATGCATACTTCTGAATTTGTTTATATAAAGAAAAGAAAAATAATAAATTATCTTACATTAAAATGGTTTCTCAGTTTGCTCATGATATTTGCTTTGTTGCAAACTTCATATATCTGCTGTATTTGAATACAGGCTTCTGTCTGTTTACATGCACTTTACTGAGGAGGCAGAAATACTCATTCTAGAAAAGGGAGTTATTTACCTTATTTTTAAACTTTTTTTGTTATTTGTGAATTTCACCTCATGCTCCTAATCCCACCCATCTTCCTGTTCTCCTGTACCCACTCTTTGCCCTTGCAACCTGCCTATTGGGAAATAATTAATTGTGGAAGCTGTAGTATCATAGTGTATCACACAGTGTGTGTGTGTGTGTGTGTGTGTGTGTGTGTGTGTGTACCCTTTTGTCTACACTTCTTTGCTTGCAAATATTACTTGCAATGAGTCATTGGTCTGCTATCAGGCCTCTGGCTTCTGCCACACTATCTATATTGGAGCTCTCACTGGATATCCTGCTGTTGTCCTGTTTAATGGAGATTGTAAAGCTTTGGATTTATAGGAATGGTTTCTTCTCATGCTCCAGCAGTTCATCAATAGGGTAAAGAACTCCCTAGATAAAACCTCCATATTTTGTTTCTTTTCTTTCCAAAATCATGACTACTGGTAACTTTTCCTTATTTAAATCTTAACAAACATCCAACACCCACTGAACCAACCAAAAAATCATTCACCAAGGGGTACAATTCTCTTATAATTGCTTTCTGCTGGTTGGATATAGTATTTGTTTGAGGGGGGTAAAATTAGGAAAATGGTTAGTTTTAACAAAGCTAGATGTAGCATTTGTTATCTAGTTTCTGTATGATGAGAAAGTGCAGGCTTAAGTGAAGTCCTGATTGGAACAATATGAAATGCTGGACCAAGTGAGCTAGCTTTTTTGAAATTGTTCTGGAATTAAGTAATTTAGAGAAAAGTGTATTGAAGTAGTCTGAGGTAGGATTAGGCAGGAAGTTGGAACAATAACCCTCAACATTTCAGCATTTCTAAGGGTGTATCTTGTCAGGTTTACATTTTTTGTTGTTTTAACTGTGAGCACAATACATTCACAGGTAATATATCTTTCCGTATTAATGTATGTATGAAAAGTACAGTGTCCAAACATCATTGAAAGATAATTTTTTGTTCCTTGTTTGAGCAGGTAAAAGAAAGACATCTATATTTCTTTATAAGATACTTTCAATTGTATAATCAAACAATAATATAGATTTCTATCCATTACAGTTGAAAAGATGGCCTAAAAAGTTCTGAGGACTTTAGCCAAAGAATTATTGGCAATGTAAGCTGAAATTCTGACTGGAGACATTTTTATATCTCAGCCAGTCTCAGCACTGCTCTCACATGTAGGTCTCAGCAAATCATGTTACCTGCCCTGTTTAGTCATACTGATTTCTTTCATTCTGTGTATAGCCAAGATACTCAGGGGGTTGTTCCCTTGTCATAACTGACTGTTATCACTTTGGATGGAATCCATACTTTTTGTTCTCCTGTGGAAATATGTATACAAACTCTCTCTAGCATAGCAAATTTCCTTCCCTCCATTTGCAAGTTAAGACATTTCTAATGTAAACAGGCTTATTTATTTCAGCAGTTTTTCCATAGTCAAATGTCTCTTAGCAGCTTTTGTTTTTGTTAATTAGCATTAAAAGTTTAGAGTCAATAAATCATTATGTAACCTATCTCTGGGAATCTTTGTTATTTCTTTTCTTTTCTTTTCTTTTCTCAGTATGTTTTTTATTGGATATTTTATGTATTTACATTTCAAATGTTGTCCTCTTTCTTGGTCACTTTCCTAAATATCCCTATCCCATACCCCCACCACTGCTTCTATGAGGGTGTTCCCCCATCTACCCACCCACTCCCACCTCTCTGCTCTCCTTGTCCTCAAATTCCCCTACACTGGGGTATTGAGCTTTACAGGACCAAGAGCCTCTCCCCCCATGATACCCAACAAAGCCACCCTCTGCTATATATGTGGCTGGATCCATGAGTTTCTCAGTGTGTACTCCTTTGTTGGTGGTTTAATCCCTGGAAGTTCTTAGAAGGTCTGGTCTATTGTTCTTCCTATGGAGTTGCAAACACCCTTAAACTCCTTCAGTTTTTTTCTCTAACTATTCCATTGGGGAGCCCGTTGGAGACCACATTCTCAGTCCAATGGTTGGCTGCAAGTATCTACCTCTATGTTTGTCAGACTCTGGCAAAGCCTCTCAGGAGACAGCTATATCAGGCTCTAGTCATCATGTGCTTCTTGGCATCCACAGTAGTGTCTAGGTTTGGTGACTATATATGGGGTGGATCCCCAGGTGGGGCAGTCTCTGTATGGCCTTTCCTTCAGTCTCTGCTTCACTCTTTGTCTCTGTATTTGCTCCCATAAGTATTTTGTTCCCCATACTAAGAAGAACAAAAGCACCCACACTTTGGTCTTTCTTCTTGAGCTTCATGTGACCTGTGAATTTTATCTTGGTTATTTTGAGCATTTGGGCTAATATCCACTTATCAGTCAGTGCGATCTTTTGTGATTGGGTTACCTCACTCAGGATGATATTTTCTAGATCTATCCATTTGCCTAAGAATTTTATGAATTCATTGTTTTTAATAGCTGAGTAGTACTGCATTGTGTAAATGGACCTCATTTTCTGTATACATTCCTCTATTGAAGGATATCTGAGTTCTTTACAGCTTCTGGCTGTTATATATAAGGCTGCTATGTACATAGTGGAGCATGTGCCCTTGTTATATGTTAGAGAATCTTTTAGGTATATTCCCATGATTTCTTTTAAAATAAACTGGATCTCTTCACAACGGCTTTGTCTTTTTGGATTGTTTGTTATACCTATAATTTGTTTTATATTGAAATAGATCTAAATATTTCATTTTACTAGAAACATATGGTGAAGCATTATCACTCTTAATCTGTTCAGTTCCCATAATTGCCATAACTTCCAATATATATGTAATTACTGAATCAGCATTTTAGGCCTTAAAGCACTTGCCAATTGAAATCTTGAGTATATATCTATAGTATGGAAAACATACTTAATTTTCCAGCTCTGCAAAATGAAGCACATCTATTTGCCAAATTTCATTTCTTTGGGTACCTTTTGGGTTACCATTCCAGGTAATGGAATATATATATTATATATTAACATTGTCTTATCATTTCCTTGGCTTATTGCCAAGTGATAAAAAAATCCATTTAAAACCTTTACTGTTAACATGATCTTACATCAGAGCCAGGGTCAATCATTTCTTCAATTTTAATATTATCTATAAAAACACCTTTAGTTTTGTCCTGTGGTCATCTAGGGAAGTTTCCCAAAATATTTGGTTTTTGACTGTTTCTTGCTTTTTATTTGTTTGTTTTATCTATTGAAGTTGTTTTGACTTGATATCTGGGTTTTTAATGTCTATTATTTTTAGCAGTATTGTTTAATTGTTCTGCAACTAAATATTTCTGCTTCTGCCCTGAATTAGCTGATATGAATTTTGTACTGGTACCTGTAAGAGTGCCCCTTGGGCATTTTCAATAAGGAATTTCCAAATTTGTCTGTTTTTAACTTACATTCATCAGTCCAATGTTGTACTTTGTCACTTCTATTGCATATACCAGAAGACTGGGCTCTCTTTTGGACTCAGTTTGGTTTTCTTTGTAATTTCTTTTGAAAAGATTTTGTTCAACAAAGTTTGGAAGTTTGTGAGTTTGTATTTTCTCACCACCCCTAGGAAGAGCTTCCCCTACTATGTTTATCTCAGCTGAATGAAATCTAATATCAATCACATTCCTAGTCTAGTCATCAATAGGTGCTTATCATGCCCTCAGTGTTCTGATTACCTCTTTGCATTCAGCAGTAGCATTTTCAAAAGCCCAAGATTTGATTAGTGCTTTCCTAATGGGTGGATTGATGTTTTTCCTATCTATAGCTGAAGTTAATCTTTGTAAAAAGGCAGGGAATGATTCTTTTGGACATTATATTAATTGAATAAATTATCCAAAAAATTTTCTTCAATCTTGTCCCAAGCATTGAAGCATGCTATCTAAAATAATGCCAAAGTTTTTTCATCATGCACAGTTTGCATCTGTACCTGAGCATAATGGCTTGCACCTACTAGTTGAATTTTTTAGAAATATTGATACGTCTGGCTTTATTTCTCTGTCCTAACTCTCCAGCTTCTTCCTGCCTCTAAAAAGACATTATAACTGTGGCCTATGATTTAATATTGCTCTTGTCATATCTTTTCAGTCTTGAGGGACTATTCTATTTTGTTTATTTAAGAATTTACAATATTTTATAGTACTGAATGTATTTCAAAATTATTGCTACTTTCCTTAAATTTTATCAAACCCAGCACATCCATAGGGCATTATTCATATTCCTTATAGATTTATGGATGATATTTATCTGCTTTCCTTTGCTGTATACTAGCCAGATAAGATTCAGTTTGTTTTATAGCAAAGTTTGGGTGTCTTTCTTTATTTTTATCTTCCGTCTCAAATTCATGTTTTCTTACTTTTATTTATTAATAGTTTAAATTCCTCTTTTAAGGTTTGTGTCCAGATTTCATATATCTCTTCTGCTTATAAATATGGAGAAAAACATAGCTCTATTTTCATTTTCCTACATACAGACCACTAGTAAGACAAAAATCATTTATTGAAGATGCTTTCTTTTTTCACTTTATGTTTTTGCCTTCTTTGTCAATGATCAAGTATCCGCTAGTATGTGGGTTTCTTCTGGGTCTTAGATTCTATTCCATTGATCAGTCTGTTTGATCTGTACCAATATAATGCAGTTTTTGTCACTATTGCTTTGTCGTCTAGCTTAAGGTCATGGATGGCAATTCCCATGGAAGTTCTTTTATTGTTGAGAACTGTTTTGGCCATCCTGGGTTTTTTTTAAATATGAAGTTGAGAATATCTCTCTCCATGTCTGTGAAAAATTATGTTGGTTTTGATGGGATAGCATTGAATCTGGAGATTGCTATTGGTAAGATGGGAATTTTCACTATTTCAATCCTACAAATCCATGCTTATGGGGGATCTTTCCATCTTTAGAGGTCTTCGATTTTTTTTTTTTTTTACAGATTTGAAGGTTTTTGTCATAGAGATATTTCACTTGCTGCATAAAAGTTACAAGTTATTTTATACTATTTGTGACTGTTTTGAGGGGTGCTATTACTCCCAATGTTGTGGTAGATGTTGTGGCCTCCAAGCCTGAAAGTCGAGGTTCTCCATTGTTTCTGTGATTACAAGCTAGTATAACCACTCTGGAAATCAGTCTGGTGGTTCCTCAGAAAAATGGACCTAGATATAACACTCCTGGGAATACACCTAAAAGATTCTCCAGTATATAACAAGGGCACATGCTTCACTATGTTGATAGTAGCCTTTTTTATAATAGCCAGAAGCTGTACAGAACTGAGATGCCCTTCAACAGTGGAATAGATACAGAAAATGTGGTACATTTACACAATGCAGTACTACTTAGCTATTAAAAACAATAAATTCGTGAAATTCTTAGGCAAATGGATAGAACTAGAAAATATCATCCTTGTGATAGAAAATATCATCTTTTGTTCATAAATGAACACACATGGTATGCACTCACTGATAAGTGGATATTAGCCTAAAAGCTTGGAATACCCAAGAAACAATTCACAGGCCACATGAAGCTCAAGAAGAAGGAAGACCAAAGTGTGGGTGCTTCAGCCCTTCTTATAAAGAGGAACAAAATACACATGGGAGCAAATACAAAGGTGAAGTGTGGAGTAGAGACTGAAGAAAAGGCCATCCAGAGACTGCCCCACCAGGGGATCCCTTCCATATACAGTCATGAAACTCAGACAATATTGTGGATGTCAAGAAGTGCATGCTGACAGGAGCCTGATATAGCTGTCTTCTGATAGGCTCTGCCAGAGTCTGACAAATACAGAGGTGGATACTCACAGCCCACCATTGGACTGAGCATGAAGTCTACAATGAAGCATCAAGGCATACCCTCATAGACGCAGAGGGAGTGGGGATGGGATAGGGAGATTATAGAAGGGGAACTAGGAAAGGTAATAACATGTGAAATGTAAATAAATAAAATACCCAATTAAAAATTAGTGTATACATTAAAAACGATTATCAGATAAATAATGAGATCAGACTAAATCATTGGGATCACTGGCAACCAGGACTTTGTAGTCTACCACTTTGAAGGAAATGTTTTAGTGAGACCATGTAAGAGACATAGGCATAATGATTTGAGAGGACATACTCCAAGCAGAAAGAAGCATCTGAGCACAATGAGGATTAGTCCTGACACAATCTGACACAATGAGGATTAGTCCTGATATATGTGAGAACTTTTAGTAAGGTCCAGCTGGCTGACACACAGGAAATGAGGGAAGAATGGTTAAAATCAGGGGTCTATGAGTACTGAAGCCAAGTGTGTATGCTAGGAAAGACCAATTCAAATATGGTGCTTCATGATTTATCTCCTCTACCAATTTTTAGAATGTATTTTAATGTTTTGAGTTGATTCCTTAGAACTTTGAGAAAGTTGAATAGTTGTCATGTGTGTGAATTCAAATATGAAAGGGAATTTACATAACATATTCTTGTGTAATTTGTGATAAATTACATATAACTGTTGTATGGAACATTACTTGATGGATTAATAACAGTATATATTCTGAAAAAAAAAAGATGTCTAAGAATACCTCACAAGATGAAAAGATCTCCCATGCTTATGGATTGACAGGATTAGCATAATAAAAATGGCCATCTTACCAAAAACAACGTACAGATTCAATAAAAACCCCATCAGAACTTCAACTCAGTTCTATTTCTATATCATGAGTTCCTCTTTGTGACTTAGTTAGTTGCTACTGTTAAGTGCAAGTGAATTGTTGCCTGCATATGTATTATGTTCCAAAGAAGATGGAAGAATTTGGAATGTTTTTTCTTTGTTTATTCCCTAGTGTTCAATAGAGAACAAAATTAAATAAATATTCTGAGACTTGAGGTAAGTTTTTATGCCAGTGGTTGTGTTCCAATAAGATGTTGTCTCTGGAGAAACTGAGAGCCAATGTACTTTTCAGAACTTAATTAATTATATTTTAATTTAATAAATGAACATTTAATCAATTAGTTGGAGATAATAATACAATAATCATGATTTTTCACCAAATTTGACAATAAATCACTTTTAAAACTGAGAATAGTTGGCTCCCTTGAAGATACCATATCCTGAGACATCCTAGAGAAGTCACTGCACTCAGAGCAGTGGGTAAGGACCCTCTCCCACTACCCTACACACCAGAGCTACAACTGGGAGCCTGGGGCACTCAAGACCCATCAGTCACCCAACCCCTGCCCCTCCAGAATACCACTTCCCTTCTGTCCCTCCCTTTTTTTTGGCTGGGGCAGACACCTAGCTGGTCTGATGCCTTGAAGACACCATATCCTGAGACATCCTAGAAGAGCCACTGCACTCAGAGCAGAGGGTAAGAACCCTCTCCCACTACCATATGCCCCAAACTACAACTGAGAGCCTGGGGCACTCAGGACCCATCAGCCATACAAACCCTGCCCCTCTGGAATACCACATTCCTTCTGCCCCTTCCTTGGTCCTTTTGGCTGGGGCAGGCACCTAGGTGGTCTGCTCCTATAAAAACACCATATCCTGAGCCATTCTGAAGAAGCCACTACACCCAGAGCAGCAGAATTTCAGGATCCCAGAGGTGGCCTCATCCCAGAAGTTCTTCTACCCAGGACGTCAGGATCACAGGATTACAGAGACATCTGGACACTGAGGAGTTCTGACACAAGCAAGATAACTGGAAAGACAGGATCTAGTCAGAGACAGTGAGTGCAGGTAGCACTAGAGTTGACCAGATGGCAAAAGCCAAGCACAAGAACATAAGCAACAGAAGCTCTCAATTAACATGGATGGAAAAAACAAAATATTCCATGACAAAACCAAATTTATACAATATTTTTCCACATCCAGCCCTACAAAGGATAATAAATGGAAAACTATAACACCATGAGAGAAACCACACCCTAGAAAAGGAAAGAAAGTAATCATCTTCCAACAAACCCAAAAGAAGATAGTCATACAAACATAATTCCACCTCTAATACCAAAAATAACAGGAATCAACAATCACTTTTCCTTAATATATCTTAACATCAGTAGACTCAATTTCTCAATAAGAAGACATAGACTAATGGACTGAATATGTAAACAGGACACAGAATTTTGCTGCATACAAGAAACGTACCTTAATGACAAGACAGACACTACATCATAGTAAAAGACTGGAAAACAACTTTCCAAGCAAATGGTCCAAAGAATCAAGCTGGAGAAGTCATTCAAATATTAAATAAAATTGACTTTGAACCAAAAGTTATCAAAAAAGATAAGGAAGGACACTTCATATTTGTCAAAGGAAAAATTTACCAAGATGAACTCTCAATTCTGAATATCTATGCTCCAAATGCAAGGACACCCATACTCATATAAGAAACTTTAGCAAAGCACAAAGCATACACTGTACCTCATACAATAATAGTGGAAGACTTCAACATCCCACCCTCATTAATGGACAGATTATGGAAACAGAATCTAAACAGAGACACAAGGAAACTAACAGAAGTTATAAACCAAGTGGATTTTGCAGATATCTATAAAACATTTTAACCCAAAACAGAAGAATATACCTCCTTCCCAGCGCCGCTGGTACATTCTTCAAAATAGTCACAAAACAGGCCTCAACAGATACAAGAAAATTGAAATAATGCCATGATTCCTATAAGATTACCATGGACTAAGGCTGGTCTTCAATAACAACAAAAACAACAGAAAGGCCAAATACACTTGAAAACTGAACAATGCTCTACTCAATGGTAAATTAGTCAAGGAAAATATAAAGAAATAAATTAAAGACTTTTTAAAATTTAATGAAAATGAAGGCAAATCTCACCAAAATTTATGGGACATAATGAAAGCAGTGCTAAGTTGAAAACACATAGCTCTAATTGACTACAAAAAGAAACTGGAGAGAGCATTTATTAGCAACCTGACAGCACACCTGAAAGCTCTAGAACAAAAAGAAGCAAATACTCTCAAGAGGAGTAGATGGCAGGAAATAATCAAACTCAGGGCTGAATTCAACCAAGTACAAATAAAAAGAACTATACAAAGAATCAACAAAACTATGAGTTAGTTCTTTGAAAAAATCAACAAGATAGATAAACCCTTAAGCAGACTAATCAAAGGGCACAGTGACAGTATACAAATTAATAAAATCAGAAATGAAAAGGGAGAGAAACAACAGAAACTGAGGAAATTTAAAAAAAATCATCAGAACCTACTACAAAAGCCTATACTCAACAAAACTGGAAAATCTGGATGAAATGGACAATTCCTAGACAGATACCATGTATCAAAGTTAGATCAAGATTAGATAAACTGTCTAAACAGTCCAATAACCCTTAAAGAAATAGCAGCACTCTTTAAAAGACTCCCCATCAAAAATAGTCCAGGACCAAATGATTTTATTACAGAATTCTATCAGACATTCCAATAATACCTAATACCAATTCTCTTCAAATCATTACACAAAATAGAAACAGAAGGAACACTACCCAATTTGTTCTATAAAGCCACAATTACACTCACACCTAAACCACAAAAAGACCCAACAGAAAGAAAACTTCAGACCAATCTCCCTTATGTATATTGATGCAAAAATATTCAATAAAACCTTTACAAATGGAATCCAATAACACATTAAAACAATCGTCCATCATGATGAAGTAGACTTTATCTCAGTAATCAGGGATGGTTCAATATATGGAAATCCATCAATGTAATCCACTATATAAACAAACTCAAAGGAAAAAAATAAAACATGATCATGTCACTAGATGCTGAGAAAGCATTTGACAAAATTCAACATCCCTTCATGCTAAAAGCCCTGGAAAGACCAGGAATTCAAGGCCTATACCTAAACATAGTAAAAGCAACAATATACAGCACACCAGTAGCCAACATTAAACTAAATGGAGAGAAACTTGAAGCAATCCCACTAAAATCAGAGACTAGATAAGGCTGCCAACTATCACCTTACCTATTCAATATAGTACTCTAAATCTTAGCCAGAGCAATTAGACAACAAAAGGAGATCAAAGGGATAAAAATTGGAAAGGAAGAAGTCAAACTATTACTATTAGCAGATGATATGATAATATACTTAAGTGACTCCAAAACTTCCACCAGAGAACTCCTAAAGCTAACAAACAACTTCAGCAAAGTGGCTGGATATAAAATCAACTCAAACAAATCAGTAGCCTTCCTCCAATCAAAGGATAATCAGGCTCAGAAAGAAATTAGGGAAATAACACCCTTCAGAATAGTCACAAATATATAAAATACATTGGCGTGAATGTAATCAAACTAGTTAAATATCTATATAACAAGAACTTTAAGTCTCTGAAGAAAGAAATTGAAGAAGATCTCAGATGATGGAAAGATCTCCAATGCTCATGGATTGGCAGAATTAATATAGTAAAACGACCACCTTGCTGAGAGCAGTCTATAGATTCAATACTATCCCTATCAACATTCTAACTCAATTCTTCACAGACTTAGAAAGGAGAATTCTCAAATTTATTTGGAATAAGAAAAAGCCCAGGATAGCAAAATCTATTCTCAACAATAAGAGACCTTCTTGGGAAATCACCATTGCTGACCTCAAGCTGTTCTACAGAGCAGTAGTGATAAAAATTGCATGGAATTTGTACAGAAATAGGCAAGAAGATCAATGTAATAGAATTGAAGTTGCAGAAATGAACCCACACACCTATGGTCACTTGATCATTGACAAAGGTGCTAAACCCAAGTAGTGACACAAAGATAGCATTTTCAAAAAATGGTGCTGTTTCAACTGGATGTAAACATGTAGAAGAATATGAACTGATCCATTCTTATCTCCTTGTACAAAGCTCAAATCCAAGTGGATCAAGGACCTCCACATAAAACCAGATACACTGAATCTAATAGAATAGAAAGTGGGAAAGAGCCTCAAACACATGGGCACAGGGGAAAAGTTCCTGAACACACCAATGGCTTATGCTCTAAAATCAAGAATTGACAAATGGGACTTATAAAATTGCAAAACTTCTGTAAGGCAAATGACACTATTAATAAGATAAAACAGCAACCAACAGATTGAAAAATATATTTTGTAAAAGCCCTGAGCTGCCCTATGCTTGGCGCCAAACTGTAAAGAACCTTTCTGCCCCACCTTAGGGGCCAAACTGTAAAAGACTCCGCTTACTGGAGCCCCTGTTCAGGCGCCAAACTGTAAAACCCCCGAGCTGTAAACTGTAAAAGCCCTGAGCTAACTGTAACGGACCACTGTTGCCCACGTTTGGGGGCCAAACTATAGCAGCCCACTCTGTTCCGCAGGTCCGGGTTTAGCAAGAGAGAGAGTGGGGGGAAGAAGGGGAAGAGCCGCGAAGAATAGAAACAAGCCAGAGGATCTGTAGTAATGTCTTCTTTACTGTCTCCACCATACACACACCACTACACTTACTACTACTACACCCCACACTCATACATATACACACACACTCACACATACACACAAAAAGGAAATTCTGGGTATTTATAGGTTTTTGCCATGTGCCTTGTAGGTGCATAGATACCACGTGCCTTGCAGGTGTGGATATGACGTAAGCCTTACAGGTGTGGACAGCATGTGTGCCTTACAGGCATATATGGTGTAGATAGCACGTGGGCAACACGTGTACCGCATGCCTTGTAGGCGTGGATACCATGTGCTCCTTACAGCTGGGGGCACTAAACAGCAAAACAAGCTATGTGGGATATCAGAGTGTGCTTCAGCTGTTGTAGGCTGTTGAAAACCAAGTCTCATGTCAAGGTATATGGCTCAAGATGGCTGTAAAGCTGATAGCTGCTTTCTAGCCACTTTTTGCTTAACGTCGGCTCCCAACAATCTTTACCAATCCTATATTTGATAGAGGCATAATATTCAATGTATACAGAGAGCTCAAAAAAGTATACTCCAGGCAATCAAATAACCCTGTTTAAAATGGGATACAGAGCTAAACAAAGATTTCTCAACTCAGGAAACTTGAATGGCTGAAAAGCACCTAAAGAAATGTTCAACATCCTTAGTTGTCAGTGAAATGCAAATCAAAATAACCCTGAGATTCTACTTCACATCAATCAGAATGGCTAAGATCAAAAATTCAGGGGATAGTAGATGCTGGTGTGGACGTGGAGACATAGGAACACTTCTCCATTGTTGATGGGATTGCAAGCTGGTGCAACCACTCTGAAAATTAGTCTGGTGGTTCCTCAGAAAATGGGACATAGTATTACCTGAGGACCCAGCTATACCACTTCTGGGCATATACCCAAAATATGCTCCAACACATAACAAGGACACATGCTCTCCTATGTTCATAGTAGTCTCATTTATAATAGCCAGAAGCTGGAAACAACCTAGATGTCCTTCAAAAGAGGAATGGATACAGAAAATGTGGTACATTTACCCAATGCAGTACTACTCAGCTATTAAAAACAATGAATTCATAAAATTCTTAGGCAAATGGATGGAACTAGAATATATCATCCTGAGTGAGGTAACCCAATCACAAAGGAACACACATGGTATGCACTCATTGACAAGTGAATATTAGCCCAAATGCTGACAACACATAGACCACATGAAGCTCAAAAAAAGGAAGACCAAAGTGTGGGTGCTTAATTTCTTTTTAGAATGAGTAACAAAATCCTCATGGGAGCAAATATGGAGACAAATTGTGGAGCAGAGACTGAAGGAGAGCCCATCTGGAGACTACCCTACCTGGGGATTCATCTCATTTGTAGTCACCAAACTCAGGCACTGTTTTGGATGCCAGGAAGTGCATGCTTACAAGAGTCTGATATAGCTCTCTTCTGAGAGGCTCTGCCAGAGGAAGACTGCAGCTAAACATTAAACTGATCATGGAGTCCCCAAGAAGGATGCAGAAAGAAGATTGAAGGAAAAGAAGTGTTTACGGCCCCAGTGGAAGAGTGACAATACCAACCAACCAACCAACCAACCAACCAACCAACCAGAACTCTCAGGATCTAAACTGCCATGGCTCCAGCTGTATATGTAGTGGAGGATGGCCTTGTCACACATTGGTCCCGTGAAGGCTGGATGCCCCAGTGTAGGGGAATTCTTGGGCATGGAGTGGGGAATAGGTGGATGGTTGGGAGCACACATTCATAGAAGCAGAAGGATGGGGGACAGCAGAATTAAGGGTTTCTGGGGGTAGAATGGGGAAGGAGATAACATCTGAAATGTAAATAAATAAAATAGCCAATAAAAAATAAATTAAAAAAACAGAAATGCCATGAATTACATACATATGTGTGTGTGTGTGTGTATATACATACATATATACATACACATATATGTGTGTATAGGTATATGTATATACATACATATACAATGGTGTATATGTAATCTATTTATATGTATATATGTGTATATATACATATGCATACATACACACACACAATGGCAATAGTGAAAATGGCTTCACCTTTAAAAAACAGTCTATCAGGTATAAAAGTTGAACTATGTATGAAATATTACAGTTTCATAAACACTTGAAAGAATGCCAATTGGAGTTTTTAAAATCCTGGGATAGTATAATGCTTCAATCTACTCATATTAATTCATATAGTATACAGCAGATCATTAAATTCTATGTAAAGCATACTAACTTTGACATTCTGATTTCTTTGGATTAGTGTTTCACAACTTAGCAAGGCAGATATGCAGAATGCATAACTGTGCAGATCTGTCATATTGCTTTTACCCTGGGGTGTTAAAATTGATCAAAACCTCAGGTGATAGCACATGTTGGTGAGGATGTGGAGAAAGGAACACTCCTCCACTGGTGGTGGGAGTACAAACTGGAGCAACCACTCTGGAAATCAATCTGGAGGTTCCTCAGAAAATTGGAAATACATCTACCTGAAGACTCAACAATACCACCCTTGGGAATATACCCAAAACATGCTTCATCATGTCTCAGGGAAACTTGTTCCACTATGTTCATAGGGCCCTTATTTGTGACAAGAGGCTAGAAACAACCCAGATATCGCACAACAGAAGAATGGATACAGAAAATGTGGTTCATTTGTGCAATGGAATCCTACTCAGCTATTAAGAACAAGGACATCCTGAGTTTTTCAGGCAAATGGATGGAACTAGAAAATATCACCCTAAGTGAGGTAACTCATACCCAAAAGAACATACATGGTATGTACTCACTAATAAGTGGATATTATCCAATATAAATAAATAAATAAATAAATAAATAAATAAATAAATAAATGTACAGAATAAGTGAGGTAACTCATACCCAAAAGAACATACATGGTATGTACTCATTAATAAGTGGATATTATCCAATATAAATAAATAAATAAGTGTACAGAATACCCAAGATATAGTCCAAAGAACTCAAAATGGTCAGCAAGCTGAAGGGCCTAAGTGAGGGCACCCCAGTCCCACTGGGGAGGGAGACAAAAGCAATCATATGTGGGGAGAGAGGGAGGGAGGGACCTAGGAGGAAAAGTACATGGGAGTAGGGTGGGAGAAGGGAACCTGATCTGGTATTGGGTTCGGGGAATAGAATGAATCCCTGAGGGCCAGCAGAAAGAATAGAAACAGACAACCTTAGAAGGTAGGAGGTATGTGCTACCCTTCAGAATGCAACAGAAACCTGGAAGATGAGAAACTCTCAGGACTCAAAGAAAGAGACCTTAGATGAAATGCCCTACAGTAGGGAGAGGAAACTTATAGAGTCCACCTTCAGCAGGAAGACAGGGCATCAAGTGAGGGAGGGGGGGTCCCATCCCACAGTCAAAACTCTGACCTGGAATTGTTTCTGTTTGAAAGAACTACAGGGATGGAAATGGAGAGGAGCCTGAGGAAAAGAAGGTCCAGCAACAAGCCCAAAGTGGCATCCAGCTCAAGGGGAGGTCTCCAGGCCTGACAGTATTACTGAAGCTATGGAGTACTCACAAAAATGGACCTATTATAACTGCCCTGTGGAAGATCCAAGAAGAAGCTGAAAGAGTCAGATGCAGATATTTGCACACAAGCTGCTGACCTCTGTGGTTGAATTAGGGAAAATCTGAAAGAAGGTGAGGAGGACGATGACCCTGTATGAGGACCAGCAGAGCAGTCTCAGTTAATCTGGACCCCAGAGATCTCTCAAACACTGGACCACCAAAAAGGCAGCATATACCAGCTGATATGAGGCCCTCAACACATATACAACCAAGGACTGCTGACTCTGTGTTCAACCAGAGATGATGCACCTAACCCTCAAGAGACTGGATGCCCCCAGGGAGTTTAGAGTTCTGTTGGGGTAGGGGTTGGGGGTAGGAACAGCCTCATGGATCCAGGTGGGTGGGTTAGAGTTATGAGATGTGGAACAGTCAGATGGTATAAGGGGGGAAATAAAATCTGGAGTGTAAATAAGTAAATAAATAAATAATAAAGAAAAAACAATGACTTCACAAATTTTGCATGCAAATGGGTAGAACTAGAAAGTATCATCGTTAATGAGGTTACCTAGATCCAAAATGACATACATGGTATGTACTCACTGATAAGTAGATACTAGCCCAAAAGCTCAGAATACCAATGATACAATTTACATACCATATGAAGCTTAAAAAGAAGAAAGGCCAAAGTGTGGATGCTTTAATCCCACTTCTAAGGGGGAACAAAACAATCGTGGCAAGCAGAATGGGGAGGACCTGGGTGGAAGTGAGGAGGTGGAAGGCAAAGGGAGGAAGGATCAAGTATGGGAAGAGACAGGAGAGAATTCCAGAGACCCTGGAGAATGAATAGAAATATGTAGCAGTAGAGGTTAAGGAATAGGGAAGGAGACCACTAGAAATTCCCATAAGCCAGGGATGTGCAAGGCTCCCAGGACCAAATGGGGATGACATTAGCCAAAATGCTCAACAGCAGGGTGATAGAACCTGAAGAGACAACCTCCAGTAGATAGGGATCACTGTTGAGGGATGGGCCACTCACCCATTACAAAATCTTTAACCCAGAATTGTTTCTGTCTAAAAACCATGCAGGGCCAAAAAAAATGGAGTGGAGTCTAGAGGAAAGGCCATTTAGAAACTGCCCTACCTTGGGTTCCATCCCATTACAGACACCAAATCCTGACACTATTGATGATGCCAAGAACTGTTTGCAGCAGCCTGGTGTAGCTCTCCTTTGAGAGAATCTGACAGCATCAGACTAAGACAAATGCAGATCCTCATAGCCAATCATTGGATTGAGCCTGTGAACCCCAATGAAAGAGTTAGGTGAAGGACTGAACAAGCTGAAGGGGATTGCAACCACATAGGAAGAGTAACAATATCAACTAATTGGACACCTCAGACCTCCCAGAGACTAAACTACCAACCAAAGAGTATACATGAGTTAGTCCATAGCTCTAACTACAAAGGATTACCTTATCTCTATCAATGGGAAGGGAAGCACTTTCTCTTGTGAATGCTTTTGCCCCAGCAAAGGGGAATTGCTAGTAGGGTGAGGCAGGAGTGGGTGGATGGATAGGGAAGCAGCCTCTTAGTGATAAAGTTGAGAGGGATGAGATGGAGGGTTTATAGAGAAGACACTGGAAAGAGGGACAACGTTTGAAATATAAATAAATAAAATAGTAAAAAACAAATATTTGCATTTCTCTCTCTCTGAGTGTGTGTGTGTGTGTGTGTGTGTGTGTGTGTGTGTGTGAATTTAATTAGAATTTTTATGGATTGGGTGCTTTCTTGTTACAATTTTTTGGGGGTCTTCTTTATGGGTTCTAAATACTCATCTTATTCAGATTTTTAAACAGCAAAAGTTTTCTTTTATAAATAGCAGGGAGTCTCTTCACTCAATTAACTGATTCCTTTGCTGTGTTGAGTTCTTTTAATCTTATAAGATTCCCTCTTGTTAATTAGTTGAATTATTTTAAACTGGAGACCTTTCTTAATGTATCTTCCTTAATTTTCCTGGTATTTCAGTAATAAACTTTAAAATTTTTTGAGAAGTTACACAACCCACAATGAGTTGGTTAACAAGTCACAATAAAAACATAGATGTAGTTAAATTTTCTAAAATTCATCTCATAAACTAAATTTTATATTTATATTTGATTTTATCTCCAAAACATCTTCTTATGTGTTTAGTAATATTCCCAAACCTAACTTGTAACTACCTTAAATCTGAAATGCTTCTGACCATAAGATATTTTGGGACTGAAAACTTAACATCTTGTGCCATCCAATTCATCTCTTGTACATGTTCATTTCAGCCAGACCCATATCTGTCCATTGATACATTTTCCTATCCTTAATCTTCACTTGACCTATTAAGTTCATCCTTTTAAAAAGTCTTGTTTATACCTCATTAAAACATGTTTATTGAGTATAGGCCAATATGGTTAATATTGGGCTGTCTCTCTGGGGAAAAGTAGTGGTTTTGTTGGAACAAGGAGAATTAGCTAGGATTTATGGCATAGCCATAACCTATTGGTAGAAATCTGTATAATTTAGTATCAAGATGAAGTTATAATTTCTTAAATGGTACAAAATTCACTTGGATTTCAAATTTAAGGTTTTCATTGGTATTAGCTTCTTATCAATATGAAAGTGAAATGAATATTGATATTCTCCTGGGCATTGTGCCTGTATAACACATTTAGAAATACAAGGCTTAGACCCAGTCCTTCTTTAACTTTTTTAACTGATTTGGGATGATTAGCCTGTGAGTTAAGTGACTATAGCAAATTCATGACTTTGAGTTTATTGTTAGCGTGTTTTCTATATTTTATTTAGAAATAGCTGAGAGGAGTTAACAGACAACAGTCCAGGTTACCTTACATGGATAGTTGGATTTCAAAAAGTCAGAAATCCATAGAATTGACATCACAAATATTTCTATATTAATGTTCATCTTGATTAGAGACCTGTCTGCTCCTGAAAGCTTCCTGTCTTGGATTCTAAGAAGAAATTGAGCATCCTTGGAGTTACTCCAGTTGTGATGAGACAGCCACCAGGCAAGAATTGCCTCTCTCCATCTACAGAAAAGGACACACTTGCAGAATAGTCGACTGATTATATCTGCCTAGACAGAGTAACCAGCCCTTAATAATTCTGCAGCACTAAAGTCTGTCAGATGAGTTTGGGCCAGAAGGCTGAAGATTTGATGCTCCAACATTGTGTAGTATAGGGGCTGTCCAGGTGTTCAGTGGTCTCTATAAATTGGCTAAGTTTTAGAAGCTATGCTTAGTGCTTCCCATAACTTCAGTTAATTTAGTCATTCTGGATTTCTGATGGCATTGAAGACCTATAGACTCACAGCCAATCCTGGCTATTTACCTTGAGAGAAAAAGATCTGAGTGGATGGTGTTCAGCTGACATTCATTCTAAAGCCAAGAAAAGGCCAGTTTCAAAACTAAGTGTTTTAGTCAAGAGAGACGACAGAGATTCTGGTTAGTCAACAAAATGATGGACTGGGTATTAAGACTATCTTGTACCTAACTGGTACAAATAGGAATAATTATGCTCTAATTGTATTTTGTGAGAAAAGTTTTATTTTAGCAGGAAGAGTAATATGTAGGAGGAGCTAAGGGGGAAGGAGCACCGAGAGGAAAAGATGGAGTACGGAGAGGAGAAGATGAAGTAGATGAGAAGCTAGGTAATGAGAGAGAAAAAGAGAGAAAGAGAGAGGGGGCATGGAGGCAGAAGTTCACATGTCTCCACCAGTCAAAGATAGTTTACATAGCTAGGTTGGGTATTAGGTTACACTTCTGATTGAGCATTACCATACTTATAAAGCCTTTGATTGACATTTTAAAAAAATTGTATAAAAGCAAAATGGAAAAGGGAGCACGGGATAGGGGTTTTCTAGGGAGGGGAAATGAGGAAAGGGGTTGGCATCTGAAATGTAAATAAAATATCCAATAAAAAAAAAGAAGAAAAAATTCACAAATTTAAAAAAAAAAAGAAAAAGAAATGCTGGATTTAAAGATGACTGTTTATTCCAAGATGTGACTTGTTGGTCGTTTTCTCCCTCATGACCTGTGTTCACCTCACTGCAGTGTCAATGAATCATGAGTACCCACTCACAAGTATCAACCATGCTCTAAAGACAGAGCAAGTTCTGGTGTCTGCTAAAGGAATAAATATTTCTGTTTTCTGAAAAGAAAAATAAATAAATAAAAAGCCCAGCATGCTTGTGAAAGCATGCCTAGGACAAAGCTAGGGAGAAGTGAAAACTATTTGATTTTAATTTGGGATGTTTTTGTCTCAGTTTGTAAGGATGTTAAGTCTGTGCTTAGCTTTCTTTTATGTTTTTTATCCTATATACATAGGATTTCACAGTTCTCCAGTTTTATCTATTCTTTGAACATGCATACATTGTTTTTTTTAAACCTTGTTTATTTGAAACAAAAAAATTTATTTTTCCCTTGTTCTCCTTTCTTTCATCCTTCCTTCCCTCTTTTTCTTTCCATTTTCTCTTGTTTTATAATTTAATAAATTTATAATTTAAAAAAAAATAAATAAAGTCTCTATGGGGCCATCTCATGTTTCCCTCCCCGGTGTCTCTGGTTATGTTGTTTCATCAAAGCAATGGAAACCTAAGACAGCTGGCATTCAGCTCTGTGGTGCCATCCTTAAAAAATAAATTAAAAAAATAAAACATGTTTATTTTCTGCAGTGAAGTATTGAGCACATTTTGCTTGAGAATTTTTTACTTAGCATATTTCAGGAGCAGCAACTATTATTTTTATTAAGTTTCTAATTTCTCCTTTATTTTTAGTGCAAAATATTTATTTTGGTTTACATTTTTGGATGTTCCAGTTTATCATGCCTTGGCTCCCTCTTGTTAGACTTGTGATAAGATTCACATCAAGATAAAAACATGTGGTAGAGAAAAATTCGACAGTTTATTGAATGATGAAAACCAGTTGCTCATTTCTCATGATCAGTCAGTTTGTCTTATTATTTTTTTTATATAGAATTCCTTCCATAGGAAGGAGTCAATGAAGTTATGGTTTTTTTTTCTTGATTCTTGTAATGGTCAAATAAACTATTCTGATAATTTTGTTCTTCTTTGTTTCTTTTAGTTTAGCTAAAATATTTATGAACTTAGATCAAAAAAATCATTCCACATTTCAAAGAAGAGAATTGGTAATGACCATGCCAACAAAAGAAACTTGCTAATTTGTTTTCTGGGAAACGTCTTACTTGTTTATTTCCCTATGGCTTCATTTACTTTTAGGAATGAAAAGAGAAAGTCTGAAGAAAACATCTGGCTCTGGAAAATGAAAAGACACAAAACAGCTTATGAAACTGTTTTGAAGCACAGGTACTCAATGAGCCTCCCCCAGATAAAGATGACAGCTCTCCTTTCATTAGGACACAGCCACACAGGTGAGAGTGGTTGATAAATGGCATAATTTATTATTATTTTTGACTGGAGTAACTAAATCTACGAACTCTAATTATTTTAGGGATTATACACACCTGGGAGATCTCACTTAGTAGATACTTGTTAAGGCTTTCAGAGCTTGTTTAAGGAGAGTACTCTTAATTCCTCCTCTGTGTCATGGACTAGGTACCTTGTTAGGAATACAGATAACCAATAATTGCCTCTCCTCCGAGACCATATTAACCATTGTTTGAAAACTTCATAGATCTTTGTAACAGCAATTGGTGTCTTCTCCTAAAGGAGTTTAAGTTGGAGACAAAATTCTATAGGAACAGTTTGTTTTCCCATAATAGCCTAACCTGGTTTAGCATGCAATTGAACAACCCTCCTGAGGAACAATACATCATGACCTTGTTTAGCGCATCCTGAAACCAAACAAGAGAAGAAAATCCTTGACAGGACAGATGCCTAGAAAAATCTTGAGGGATATTGGAGGAAGTAAAAACCAAGCTGACCAAATCAATTAACATAGTATATTCATATGTCTGTGTGTGTGCATGTGTGCACATGTGCATGAGAGACAGGGAGGGAGAGAGGGGCAGAGAGAGAAAGAGTTGGGAAAAGAAAGGAATATTGACATATCAGGACTTAGTGTCATAAGTAAAAAGGTATGGAGGATAACAGGAGTTAGAAAACCTCTTGCAGTCCAAATAATTATTTTCTTCATTATATTCTTAGAATAACTTTCTAGGTGATGGAGAAAATGATGCTTTATAGACTAATGGAAAGTAGTGTTTTAACAGAATATTATATCAGTGAGATACATTTGAAGTGAAATTCACTGTGATAAAACTGACATGGCTCTCCCAATTGGTATCAATTTCAAAACCAGAACCAACCTTCTTTATTTATATTTTTGCCAGTATATCAGAGTAACTTTGGTCTAGGGGTCAAAATACTATGATTACGATAATCAGTGTCTGATTTCCAGCACAGGGTTTTGACCAAAATGAATTCGATTCTCTAATTATAAAGCTTCAATCAGCCTTCACATACTCTATACTGAAATGTTAGTGTTTGGGTTTGTTGAACTCATAGGGAAGTTCCTATGTAGAAACTACTGGGAAAGCCCTAAGAAGCATGAGAAATCTGGTTAAAAGGTATTCCGTTTTCATAACATAGACAGCTTTGCATCTAATGGAATTTCCATCAGTTATACTCTGTGATATCTTGAGATTGTCACTTCAATATCATCTCAATTTCTCATATGTAAATGGGTGAAGAAAATTTCTTCATTGGGATGAGTTTAGTTACTACATAAGTGTATCATAAAGTCTCTCAATGTTTTTATTATAAACAACATAGTTCTTATAAAGATAATTTTAAGAGATACTAACCTAATGAAATAAAATATAATAAATCAAAACCATCCTATAGAATTGGACAAGACACATCAACAGAAAAAGAAAAGTGACCCAAGAGAAGGCATAAAAGAAGTTTTTAAATAAATCACAGAAAAGAAATGGATGTGGATGATAAGGAGACAACAACCTAGAAGGAAAGAGGGAGTGGGAAATATACCCAAATTATATTATGTGAGAAAAGGTCGTATTTAACGTAAAAAAGGAAAGAGAAGTGACTAACTTGAGTAGTGGCATCAAAATGGTTGAAGAGACAAGAGAAAGGTGATAGTATAATTGTATTTCAATAGAACTTAAAATTTATTAAAAATATCTTATTGAATTAAAAAAGAAAATTTTTATTTTGGTAATTAGTCTGTAAAATTGCTTCACTTTTTGTCAGATTGGCTGATGTTTTTTTTTTACTTCATGCTTTCTATAGAAACAAAAGAATCTGAAAATTTGTATTACTTAGCAAAAATATTAAATTATGCTAAAAAGAAATGAATAATATTAAATATTCAGAAAGAAATTATTCTCAAGAAAATACATAGCATATGAAGGGATAGATATTAAAATGTCTGATAGATTGATGAATTTTATGAGAAGTAAACAAAGGCAAATAAAAAGAGTCTGAAAAAATGCAAAGAAAATCAGAGGAATTCAGAGAACTTAAGTCAAACATACAGAATTTTGTGTAAAAATACACATGCAAGTACACACATGAGTGTGCACACACACATACAATCATTTTTTATAAAAGCCAACATCATCATACTAAGCAGCACATCTTTAAGTTAAAGACTGAAATATAAATCCATGCTTTTTTTATTGTGTATTTTATTTTATTGAGCAGTCATACTTTGGATGTGTTCTGTTTATGTGACTGAAAGATGGTCATAGAACTGGTGTTTTTTAAAGGTGTTTCATATTTTATTTGATTCCCTCATGCTAGAAAACATATCAAACCCTTACTGTGTACTGAGTCTCAGGAAGACTAGAGGAGGCTGACTGGAGGTAGGCTTCTTGTAGAAAATATAATATCTCATTGATCTATAGCTAACATAAAAATCTCTCATTTGGAGGATGAATTTTCAGGATACCAAAAGATACAATACAAGAGTAAAAAGGGGATGCAAACAACAATCCCATCCAGTTATGGCACCTGTAAATACAATAACCAGGATGGAAAATTATCCTAAGCATGCAGCAATGACACATATACCTTTGTGGTAAACAACAATTCTCTAATTGGACTGATTTTTAATTATTGGACTGATGAACAACAAAAAAATCATGCCTGGTATTGGAAACTTAGCCTACTATCCATGATTGGTGACATCATTGCAGAGGACAATATAAATTACAACTTTACTAAACCAGCATAATCCTTATGCACACTCTAAATATTTGTATGTAGACCTACAGATAAGTGCAGTCTCTACTCTTCATCATGGAAACTCCATTTTGCAGCAAATGGAAATTACTATAGGAAACAACAACCATTGCTATGAGAGTGTGTTGATTAGGAATATAAGGACATAACAACCAGAAAGTCTCACCACATGACTGCCAAAACATGAGCTGAAAAAGGACAGTAATAAACAGGTCAAAATAGGAGAAAGAAAGCCCTGGAGACAGAAGAAACTTCAGGTAATTAAGGAATGCTGAGAGCAAGAGAAATAATCTTCTTCAATAAAGAGCACACTAACAGGTTATGCAACACAAAATATTCAGCCCTGAAAATACACGCATAAATAATATACACACTAAGCAGTTCGTACTTATGTATTTCAGTAAACACACACACACACACACATATATATACATATGTATTATATGTGTTATAATATAAAATAAATTATATATTATAATGTATACATTATATAATATATTATAAATTATATTTTATAACTACATATGATTTGTACATATATGTATGCATATGCATGTATATATATTTTAAACATGTATATGATTGAAACTACATTTAATAAGAGGCCATATATATAAAAAAGAGGAAGAATGGCTATGTTGGAGTGTTTGTAGGGAAGAAAAGAAGAGCAAAATGATGTCATTATATTATGATATCCACAAATAAAAAATAATACCTAATATTATGTTAACAGAGGTTTGAAGGTGTTACAAGAACCAATAAGAATCTTGGAGACAGAATCTTTGAGAAGATGTTTTAGGCACAAATGAAGTTCTGCAAGAAATGCAGAATTATTAGAAAATAACATTAAGATGTCTACAAAACTTTGTTTTACTGATGCTTCAGCCGCTCTTTTAGCCCATGACCCATCAGAGGTAGTGGAAAACAAAGGATATAAAGGAAGTGGACCTGTTTAGAGAGGTTCTTTGAAGCAACTCTCATCTGTGTTGTCTGGAAATAAGCAGTTCAGTTCATAGGTTAATAGTGACAGCTTGATCCACTCACAAATACTTCACAGATAAACTATCAGTCCAGTTCAACAGAGCAGGGATTGCGAAAACAAGCCCTGACAGAAAGGACCAAGTGGAATACCAGGATAAGCTCTCAGCTGGGCCTCTCTCAGAGAGATGAAAATCAGCCAAGATGTGTGACCAACTTTTACAACTAGTTCTATATGAAAGCCAAGTTTAACCTCCATCACTATCAATAAAATCCTATTTATATCCCTCTAAACATTACATGTCCTCCACTGGCCTTGCTTCACCAAGGGTCTTGCCTCAGCACCTGTGTCTGTCTCAACTCACATGACTCTGCCAATTATCTCAAGTCCATGGAAGAAGCAATAAACTGTGGTACACCACCAGAAGTTTTTTGGTGTGTTTCTCTCTGTGGAGTCCCAACAAATGTAGTTCAACTATGCAATGTAAGGCAGACCAATACATGCATCATTAATAAAAAAATCCTTCAGCATGTGTTCTTTTATGTGCTCGATTTAGCAGAACATCCTTTCTTATGTGTCTGCTTCAGCTAAACATTCCTTCATGAGTCTGCCTTAGCCTTTCATCTGTGTCCACTTTAATGAAAACTTTTTTTACGTTTACCCTAGCAAAACACCAACCAACACAACTGATATTCCAAAGACCCCTTAAAGGTTCCACTTAAGATGGTAATTTGATGAGTTAGAAACAATATTTAGTTCCGTGGCTTTTTGGTTAACCCAGACAAGAGATGATGAGGATGGGAAATAATGGAAGTGAAGTAACTATGAAGGAAGAAAGGTAGAATCCTAAAATAGGCAGCTTCATGGTAGGAAAAAGACCACATATTAAGCTTAAGGGTTTTAGCTGTCCGACACACAAGGATCATACAGCTACTTTACAATGCAAATGGGTTTTCATGCACATTGGCTCTGCACGCCTTCTTGTATTTTCTTCCTCAGTATGTTAAGGTAACTATCACAGAAGTCTCTTGAGCAAAAACAAGGATCTACTGTCTTCAAAGTCCTCTGTCTAGTACCTGAGTATTTTTAAGTGCTGAGTGATGTGCACTGTACATTCAGATGTATCCAATGTGCATCTGAATACCTTGTCATGTACCATTGCCTTCATGACTGAGGTAAGCTTCACTTTGGTGACAGAGTTCCCCCTTATAGCATGTATAGAACATTCATTCACTTCTTGTTTGTTGTTCCCACTTGTTCCTGTTTATCTTCACTTTGCTGGTGAATTTGGCCATAATTACTCTGATTCACAAAGATTGTAGGTACCTCTCTTTCATAGACATATGCTACTACTGTATCACTGTTCCTCAAACAATGTCCATGTTATGTCCCATGTAAGGAACAGCTTGCTTTATCCTATGCACACAGTGTGGCTCAGGTTGTCCTGTTTACTTTCTTTGGCTCCACTGATTGCTACCTCTTGGACCTCATGGCCTATGACTACCATGTTCTTACCCCTCTTCTATGAAACCACCATGATGCAGAAAGCCTTTCTATGGTTTGTAGCTGAAGACTGTGTTGCTGGCCTCCCCAATGGCTTGATGTGAATAATATCATCATTCACTCTCTCATTTTGTGGAAACAATGAAACTGGCTTCAGTTTCTGTAATCTCTCTTCTCAGTTAAAGTTGTCAGGTAGGGAAAGCTCCTCCCAGGAATTGATTATTGTAGTCTGATTTTTATCACTCCTGCTGGCATGTTGGTAATTATGACTTCCTGCCTGATCAACAGCATGGACATTCTGAGGATTCCTTGAACAGGAAGCCAGACTAAGATTATATCCATCTGTGCCACTCATCTCACTGCAATGTTGCTCTTCTTTTGACACCCTCATGTTATTGTAACTAAGAGACATCTGTGGGCATGCTTCAAACAATCAGGTATTATCTGTGTTCTACACAATGGTAGTTCCTTGTTGAATCCACATATCTACAGGTAAAGAAATTTCTCAATATAGCCAAGTTTTCTAACAGCTTCTCACACTTGGAATAATATATTTTCTAGTGCCAGCATTTTAGGATATTGTTATTTTTACTATGTTCATTATATAAATGTGTATAATATGATACATGGTTTGCAAAAGAGGAAAAATGTTTAACTCCATGAAGAGGTGAGATTATCTGGAGAAGACATTTGAGTGTAGACTACGGCTCTAAGTACACATACAATCTAAATATGGCAGATCTCAAAGGTTTGTGATGATAGAAGGTTATAATATTTGAAAAATATTCTATGAATTTTCATTGTGTAGAAGTTGTGTTGGATATAATGTTTAGTATACTTTATGCTCAGTAGATCCTGTAATTGTTAATATTTGTATTCCATTGCATAAATAGCATCTATTAATTTCCCATCTATGAATATAAGCATCAATCTGTGTTAAATTTTTAATTACTCAAGAGTAATTAAAGTAGGCATTAGTATTAGTTGCAGTCCTCACAATGACCAAGTGAATTGTCTCATACCCATGTGCATGTGGCCAACACTAACTGGAGACTGAGGCTATTAATAATATCAAAACATTGTGTATATCCACAAAGTTTTTAAAGAAAAATTACATAATAATCAGATATTACATTTTAAGAAAGCAAATTGTATCCATCAACATCAATGTTCTCTATTACTATGTTCTTCAAATTATGTTATAAATTGATATTCAAAATTTTAACATATTTATTTATTTATTTATTTATTTATTTAATGTATTGAAGTATATCATATATCATGTATAGTACTGGTCCAGAACATCCTATATTGTGGAGGGTGATGCTGGATTCCTAATCCTACTGAATCTGTCTCCTGAGTTCTAGTATTATAACTTGTACCACTATTCCTAGCTATAGCTTTTGTAGTACTGGACATCAAGCCCAGGCATTTGTGCATTCTATGCAGTACCCTACAATCTGATTGATCTGTATCTTGAGCTGTAGATGGCATTTTCCAAAGATATATTTTTATTTATTCATGCTTCTCTATGCATGTGCATGTGTGCATAGGTGCAATCAACTCTGCATGCACAGAAGACAGAATAGAGGAGAACATCAGCTGACTTCTTCATCATGCTCTTGCTTATTTCTCTGAGAAAAAAAAATCTTGCTCTGGATGTAGTGCTTATATTTTCTGAGTAAGCCTGAAACCCAATAAACCCCAGTGAGTTTCCTGTTGTTTTGAACTCAAATATAAAGTTACAAGTGTTAATGAGTGTTGGAGTGCTAACTTAAATACTTGTGATTGTATAAAGACAGCTCTCAACTTACAAGCCATTTTCAGCCCTAGCATTTATTTCTAGTACTCAACTTCAGGTGGTTTAGAGGCCTTGTTAATGAAGATTCTTTCATTCTGGTAGTTTTCCCTGGTTCCCTTAAATAAATCTCTAAATAAAAACTGCAATAGCCTACTTCTTATTAGAAATATGCCCTGTTAGTTCTCTTCATCTATTTTTGATCTTTCCTGTTCAGTTGCAGGAATTGGAATCAATTTGATAAGCTTATACCTGTCCTCTACTTAGGGTATAATTTCCAGTATTTATGCTACATAAATTAATCTGGATCTTAGAGTTTCTGTCTGTGAGTAGGCAGATCTTCACTGCATTCAATTCAGAGAAAGCAGGATGCCATCCTAATCTGCAACAAGGCTTAAATTATACCCTAAAAACTACTAGCCTGTATCCAACATTGCTCAAAACATGCTCATTTTAACTATAGTCATGTCAAATAAGAACAAGGCACTGGATATGAGCCTATTGCACTTACTCATTTTTAAACTTATAGACCATTTATCTCTCTGCTATAGTCTCTTTGACTACTATACTCTCTGCAGACTACTGAAAGAGAAACCTTGACACTAAACATGACCTATTCTGCCTGCAAAATATGCTGTGACAGTGACAGCAGAGAATTTATGGGAATGGCCAATGCCTGATATACCTTGAGTCCTAGAACATAAGAGAGACCACATGTCCTACAATTTTTGGATCCCTGAGAACTGAAGACTGGATAGTCCAGCGACCTGTTATAGAACCAATCAAAACTGGTCAGAAAAATAAAAAAAAGAAAAAAGAAAATTAATCAAAATTTTCCTAATGCTATACTCATATATAAGTACCATGACTAGTAGTCATCGGAGAGATTTTTCTCTAGCAGCAGATGGGAGCAGATGCAGAGACCCATAGCCAGATATTATGTTGATAGAGAGTTGAAATTTCCAGTCTCCATGTGGTCCCTCCCCAAAAATTCAGGGAACCCCACAGAAAGTGAGGTGGGAATAGGAGTTACATAGGATGGAAGACACCAGGAGAACATGGCCCACCAAATCAACTAATCAGGGCTCACAAATACTGAAATGTCAAGCATGGGGCATGCATGGATCTGCACCAGGTCCTCTGCATATATGTTCTTGGTTTAACTTGATGATTTTGTGAGAATTCAAACAGTGAAAACCAATATATCTTTGACACTTTTGCCTGATATTAAGACTATTTTACTCCTATTGGGTTGCCTTGTTCATCATTATTATAAAGGCTTTTGCCTTGTCTTATTGTATCCTGTTTTGTAATGTGTAGCTATCATCTCTTGGAAACAAGTTCTTTTTCTGGAGAAGAAATGGAACAAGAGTGGATCAGGGGAAAGGAAAGATCAGAGGAAGCTTATAGGAACAGGAGGAAAATCTGTGGTTGGAGTGTATTTTATGAGAGAAGAATTTATTTTCAATTTTAAAAAGGGCAGAAAAGAAACTAAAATGAAAGAAAGCATCCAGTAATTGTCTTTCTGACTCTGAATTTTAAATTATGATTATCTCAAGTTCATCCCACTTTCCCACAAATGATATGCTATAACCTTTTATACCTGAAAATATTGCACTGTGTACATACAGCACATTTTAAAATATATTTATCCATTGTGAGGCACAACCACTTGGTCCATAACTTAAATATTGTGAAAATGTGCTATAATGAACAAGAGTGTGGAGATATCTCAGTGGTATGCTCTTTTGTTTCTTTGAGAATATATACAGTAGTGTTCTAGCTGCATTGTGTGGTAATTCTATTTATTTTTTCCATTAAACATTTTCACTTTTAATTGGTAGATAACAGAGCATCCGGTTTTATTCTGTATTTCTATAAATAATATTTTTTGGCTCTTCCCCACTTCTTTTGTCATTCCTGCTCTTGTTTTACTATTATGAGGTTTTGTATGTTCATGAGTCGTAGAGTTATTTTTCTTGTTCTGTAAAGAGTCATTGAAGTTTTGTGAAACTGCAGTGAATCAACAGACCACCTTGAAAACATGTGCAAGAAATAAAATCTTATGAACTGGATCCCCTTTTGCCCTCCCTCTCTTCTCTCCCTCCCAGAAACCTCTCTCCCTCTACTTCCCAAAGATTATTTTCTTCCTGCTACTGAGCAATACTGGAGCATCCACACTTTGGTATGATCTTCTTACTTCTTGGATTTCATATGGTCTGTGAGTTGTATTGTGGGTATGCTGAGCTTCTTTTTGGCTAATAACCACAACAATATCAACCAACCAGATACCCCTAAAGCTCCCAGGGACTAAACCACCAACCAAAGAATACACAGGGGTACCTGTGGCTCCAGCTGTATATGTAGCGAAGATTGCTTTATCTGGCATCACTGGAAGGGGAGACTCTTGGGCCTGTGGAGACTTGATGACTCAGGATAGGGTACTGCAAGGTTGCTGAGGCAGGAGTGGGTGGTCAGATCGGGGAGCACCCTCATAGAAGCTGGGAGAGAGAGGAGGGGATGGGCGCTTGTGCAGGGGAAACTGGGAAGGGAGATAACATTTGAAATGTAAATAATAAAATAACCAATAAAATTGAAAAAAAAGAAAGAAATTCTTGTTCTCTTAAGCCACTATGATTTCATATGACTTATCTCAGTAGATAAATCTACCATAACTAAACTGAAACTTTGTCAGAAAATTTTTTTATTATTTTATGTCCTTTATATTTTTATTTACCACATTTACATAAAAATTTAAACATACACACACATATCAAATGCTTTATCTCATTTACTTTAATTTTTAGGTTTAAGAAATGCATATTCCTATGTGCCAACCATATCGCTAGACCAAGGAAAATTAGACGTGTTGGTAAGGACAGAGAAAATCCCAAGGAGGCATAATCCTACACTTCCAAGAACTATAGGCAACTAAAGAAAGTTGAGAGTGAGATAAATAGTATTTTCTAGGGAAGAGCCCACCACTCAGTTATCCAATATCAAATGGTCATTACTAAAAGGTACATAGAAGTAACATGATAACTGAAAGAGAGCAAGGAGGAATGAGTATATGGGAGAGTTTGGAAACAGGAAAAGAAAGTAGAAATGTTAATAATATTATAAACTAAAAAATAAAATTAATTTTTAAAATAAAATATATATCCCACCATGTGTTGAGAAAAAAATAACCAAATGTTTCCTTGGGTAGATTATGACATTGGATATATCTTAACTGTTTTATAAATTGTGAGATGAAGTTGACATTTCCTGTCCTCACAAATTCAATTGTTCTACCATCAGATATTCAGTGTTTTTTTCCAAACATACGTAAGGTATCACATTAATTATAGACCTGCTTTTTTTTTTACATACATTGAGATGTGATTTGTTCAGTGATACATCTTTATTTTTTTCAAAAATACACTTTTATTTATTTTTAGATTCATGCTAAGCTTTCATATCACTTTGGTCTGTTTTTCTTGATATTATTTTTATTATTTCAGGTATTTATGATTAATTCCTATTTCATTATTTCCTGTTGGAATATTTTCTTTTTGATAATATATCATTATTGGAACAAATCTTCACACAATTAATAAACAGAAATACCTTTTGCAATGTTTAATGTTACTCAATTTTACACTTTACTATAAATTCTTGTACATGCTTCTGTGTCTATTTAAATAAATTAATCAATGTGTCCTTCAGAATTCTTTGGTAACAAGGGACTGGCAGTCACAGAGCTAGTTTCTTCTGGGAGATAGGACCTATGATGCAAGGCTCTGAATGACAAAGCCATTTGCTCCTTCTGTGACTTTTTCAGGGAATGATATACCAAAGCTCAATCCCATAGGAACAGTATCCCCAAGATTACTGTCTTTGCAAGCTGGTTAACAAGAGAAATAAGATAACATATTCTAGGTTCTTTCTTTTGCAGGAATACCAGTGGAGACAGGCCTATTATGTTTCCTTTCTCCTTACATTGAAGGTAAAAGAAATCTTTTTTCTATTCCTTGATTTTCAAACTACTAATACCAAAAGTGATGGCCTTATAAATAGACTCTAGTATATCAAATGTACTTCATCCCAAAAGATAGTGATCCTCTGAATTCACTTAAAAGTCTAGTTAATTTGACTAAAATATTAATAGCAAATCTTCAATAAATGCCAATGTGTGAAATATTTAAGTTTGGTAAGTTTAAAGTTTAACTGGAGCTTTGTTCTCATATGGGGCTATACTATTCTTCTGTGAAGTGGATACTGAATGTTAATACCATACCTAAAGCAGGTACAAAAAAATGAACAAAGAAAATGTGCATTATTCACCTTCAGATATTTCATGTATCAATCCAAGTGTTTTCAGTATCATATTTTACTTAGCATAAGACCGTTAGATTAAGATTAGTTACAAGTCTTTGAACACATGGAAAGGGGAATTAGTTTCAAGTCTTTAAAAACAAAGAAGGGGAAATTTATATGAGGCAAATTTCCTAATGGATTATGCTACTATTATTAGGAGAGTAATTGTCTAACTTACATCTTCAATATATAAAATCTGTAATCTCCCTATTTATGTAATGTTAATTAGATAGTAGTAGTGCTGTTCCAACTTAGATTCTCTGGATCTTGAGAATGTGCAGAGATAACCATTCCCATGACCTTCTTGTTAGTGATTCTGTGCTTTTTAAAAAGTTGTAAGATGGAAAGGAACAAGCATAAATTATGACACACATTCAAACCATGGTGTTAAAAGTACTAAAAATAAATTAAAAATAATATTTAGAACTAAAGGGATAGTTAATTAATGTCTGAATTGCTTGTGTAGAGAAAATATGTCACTGTTTAAAAGAAAAAGAGTAGATAGAAATTACACAGGTAACAGTTTCAGTTAATCACAAAATGAACTTTCAGATTATTCTACTTTCTAATATCGAAACAAGAATTGGAAATTTCATGGATTCATTGTACATTAAAGATGTTCTGATATCCAGTATATTCCTTAAAATTGAAATATTTGATGAAAACAATACTAGATACTTTCTGAAGTCCTTTTAAGATCTAAAAATACATGACCTTTTATAAAAACCAATGTGAATATTTATTTAACCACATTATTATTATTATGTAAGTTTGTTGGATTTTGATATAATTGTCAGATTTCATTATTCTTGCATAGACTTCAAATCACTGCAAATTAAGACGGATAGTAAACTAGCTTTTAGATTTCTGTGTATTCTAGACACTAAAACACTCAATTCTTAAGTAATGAACTTTTTCTAAAGTGCAGCTCAAAAACAAATTGAAAGTTATTTTTATAACATTCCTTAAAAATGTTATTTTACCATAAAAAATCTTAAAAATTAAAATAAAAATTACATTTTAAATAATGTTTATCTATTTAATATGCAATCATTGTATTTGATAAAATATAAATAATGTACATGGTTATCCTTGAACCTACAGATGATTATAAGTCTTGTTTTATTGAGTTTTTAATATGGATTCTGATATATATTTTATATTACCATATCATTTAAATTCATAAAAATACTTTGAACAGAGTATAATTATCATCCCCATTTTACATGAAAACAATTGAAATTCAGAGAATTTCATATTCTCTATGATCATAGAGCAGTTGGTAGGATTATAGTACTCACAAAGTACCTTCTTCTAGGTATTGTAGTGAAAAGGCAAGGTGCTAAATATCATGAGAAATTCTTTAAAGTATTTTTGAAATTCAGAAGAGAAAGGGAATGAAACAGCACTAAAAATAGCACTAAAAATATTAACTCTAAAAATAACAGAGATCTATCTTTACCCAAGATGCATGCAACATTGACATGGATTTATGTAAATAATATTTGTGGTGAGAAGGGGTAGTTGGAAATAGATTGCTTTTTAAAAGATTATATTGACTAATAACCAGTATTAAAATTTGGTAATTTAAATTAAGACTACAATATTAAAAAATTTTTGTTCCTAGTTACAGGTTGGAATATAAAAAGAAGTAGAAGAAACATGTTTTTATGAGTGGAGCTTCTTTACTGAAACTTCAGGGTGATGTTAATTTATTTCGTTCAGCTTTTCTTTTTGAAGAAAATGCATTCCAACTTTAGAGTTCACATTTCTCTGAAGGGAGATATGGATCTAAAGGGAGATATGGATCAGTCTTTTACAGTCATAGACATACTCACAGTACAGTATTCTTGGGTTTCAAGTAGTTTTGTTCATGCTTTCATGTGTAAGGATAAAACATAAGGCAAAATACAAATACAAAATACAAACACATTTGTATTTTATGTATAATATATACATAATATATGTTACATATATTATATGTAATTATATAATATTATATACATGTTTTATATATTATATGTGTGTGGTATACATATGTATGAAATATATATATATATATATATATATATATATATATATATATATATGTGTGTGTGTGTGTGTGTGTGTGTGTGTGTGTGTCATATGCATGTATATATGACACTTAGAAACAATAACTATATGAATGGCTAAATGGATAGAATTCTTCCCTATCATTTTTGGATAGATTTTGAGTGAAGAATTCATTGATGTTTACAAATAGTCTATGAAAGAATTTGTTACTGCATGCCTTCTGAAAACACCTTTTTTTTATCCACCCATTTCCTCTGATGCCTTTAATTAACAGTCTTTTACTACCAAAATGGAAATAGAAATTAACATGTAGAATTACATGTGAACAAATTTCATAAAAATAAAAAACCTAAAAGCTTCAGTCTTTGGTTTTTTTTTTCATATCCATGTTTGGTTAATGAAATATAATCACTAGTTATAACAACTTTTCTTGTTTTCCCTTTTTTATTGGATATTATATTTACATTTAAGATTTTATCCTCTTACACCATTCCCACCACCACCCAGGAACCCTTTATCCCATCCCCCCTCCTCCTGCTTCTATGAGGTTGTGCCTCCACCTACCTCCATTCCCACCTCCCCACCCTCAGATTCCCCCCCACTCAGTGTTCAGCCTTCATGGGACCAAAGATCTCTTCTCCCACCTATGTCCAACAAGGCCATCCTCCCCTACATATATAGCTGGAGTCATGGGTCCCTCACTATGTGCTCAGTTAACTCAGTCATTTTGGATTTCTGATGGGGTTGAAAACTTATAGACTCATAGCCAATCCTGGCTATTTACTTTGAGAGAAAAGATTTGAGTGGATGGTTTTCAGCTGACATTCATTCTAAAGCCAAGAAAAAAGCCAGGTTCAGAACTAAGTGTTTTAGTTAGGATGACAGAGGTTCTGGTTAGTCAACAATATGATGGACTGGGTATTAGAACTATCTTGTACCTCACTGGCATAAATTGGTATAATTATGTTCTAATTGTATTTTGAGAGAAAATTTTTATTTTAACAGGAAAGGTGATATGTAGGAGGAGCTAAAGTGGGAGGAGTACAGAGAGGAAGAGAAGGAGTAAGGAGAGGAGGAGAAGGAGAGAAGAAGCTAGGTGATGAGAGAGAGAAAGAGAGAGAAAGATAGGGGGAGGACATGGAGGCAGATGTTCACGTGTCTCCACCAGTCAAAGATAGTTGATATATCTAGATTTGGTACTGGGTTACACTTCTGATTGAGCATTACCAAACTTATAAAGCCTTTGATTGACTTTTTTTTTAAAAAAAATGTATGAAAGCAAAAAGGAAAGGGGGGCATGGGATAGGGAGTTTCTAGGGAGAGGAAATGGGGAAAAGGGATGGCATCTGAAATGTAAATAAAATATCCAATAAAAAATAACCTAAAAAAAAGAAATATAATCACTGGTTATAAGATAAATATATCACCAATCTAATAGGAATATTTATTCTGATATAAGGAGAATATTTGTGGATTCAATGACCTGGGAGAACCACTCAGTGTTGATGGAGTTTGTGTTCCTTGCCTATCCCAATCGCCTAGAACTACGTATGCTCTGCTTCCTTGGAATAAGCCTGGCTTACGCATTGATCATCTCTGGGAATATCCTCATTGTGGTCTCTATCCAGACAGAAACACGTCTACACACACCCATGTACTATTTCCTGGGCAGCCTATCAGGGATAGAGCTATGTTACACTGCAGTCGTAGTACCCCACATCCTGGCAAACACCCTGCAGTCAGAGAAGACCATTACTCTGATGAGTTGTGCTGCTCAGATGGTCTTCTTCATTGGACTTGGTAGTGCTGACTGCTTCCTACTAGCTTCCATGGCCTATGACAGATATGTTGCCATCTGTCATCCCTTGCAGTATCCTCTCATCATGACTGTAACACTTTGTGTCCGCTTGATTGTGGCTTCTGTGGTCATTGGCTTGTTCCTGTCCTTACAGCTTGTGGTCTTCATCTTCTGCCTGCCATTCTGTCAGGACAGAGGAATAGAGCATTTCTTTTGTGATGTGCCACCAGTGATACGTCTTGTGTGTTCTACAAGTCATATCCATGAGCTATCTGTGCTAGTGGCAGCAGCACTAGCCATTGCTGTGCCTTTCTTTTTCATTGCCACTACCTATGCCTTGATAGTGGCTGCCGTGCTCAAACTGCACTCAGCAGCTGGCCGTCACAGGGCCTTCAACACTTGTTCCTCCCACCTCTCTGTGGTGTTGCTGCAGTATGGCTGCTGTGCCTTCATGTACCTGCGACCAAACTCTAGCTACCACTCCAAGCAAGATCAATTCATCTCATTGGTGTACACACTGGGAACTCCATTTCTCAACCCTCTCATCTATACTCTGAGGAACAATGAAATGAAAGGGGCCATAAAGAAAGTTCTTACCAGAAATTATTTCTCCCAAAAAATTATACAATAGGAAAAATCCCACATAATAAGGTTTAGTTCTAGCCAGTGTACACCCTTGTGCTACTAAAAAAGTATTGTCTCAGCTGATATTGAAATTATGTTCACAGTAACAATAAACATAAAGTACTTAGATGTTTAAATACATATAGTGACATTCTTTACTATGTGCTACTTTTAGACTGGGTGATTACACTTATAAAAAGATATTAGCAAATGTATGTGCAGAAAGAAATGTTAAGTGGCAAGTATATGGCTTTATAAAATTAGGCATTAGACAAAAGAATGCACTTCATAAGTTTTAGGTAAAAATGATGAAATAACAAGAACTTCTGTGGCCCTTGTGAACCAGGAAATATAGAAACACTTAAACATTTTAAATTGCAAAGACTATTATCACTAAGACACCTACAAGTAAGAAGAGGTACAGTGTTACAGAAACCAAGGAGAATGGGGCTCAGAAGGGAATCCATTCCCAGAATGGTATTTTTGTTCAAAATAAAGAATCTTTTAAACAAGAAGACCACATGAGAAGAATCATGGGGTGGAAGTACCATAACCTCCCTGGCATCTCTTGTTCAGTCATGTACTGGGAAACCCAACTAGATGCAAGAGTACCTGGTATCTGTGTGATTCTAAAAGGAAGTCGGTCTCTTAAGAAATAAGCTGTGTAGAGATGGACACAAAGGGTGGGTAACAGAATGACTCAAAGTTTGTATTATAGTATTATAGGTAAACATAAAATTATATTTTCTAATAAAATTATTTTAAATACATTTTGTGTGAAGAAATGTGATTCAAGTTTACATTTGTTTTAGAATGCTATTAGCAGTGTTATCAATATGTGCTTACAGTGTTCAAGAAGTAGGAATATCACAGAGAGCATATATTCCTCATACATGTCATTAACATATATCTTTTCTATTAGTCTTTAAAACTATTTTCTTCTATAACAGTATAATAAGAATTGTTCCATAGCAAGATCCAATGTAGTCAATATTTTCAGATAACTAGGATTACTAAATAAGTACTAGATAGTATATTTTCTTCATAATAAAGGGAAGTAGTTTGCTGCTAGATCTGAGACTGACAAAGTGTCCAGTTAAATCCAATATTGTACAGACAAATATATCAAAGTGACTTTTATTTTTTTATCTTCTTTGTAGAACGGTATATATAATTTAAATAGAAATGGAAATCTGGTGTTAATTAAAAGGTTCTGCATTTTGAGTAAGGTTTACAGTTTGTATCATTGAAATGTGTTTCATGATACAATATCAAATTGATTGAATGGTACACCTAAGAGCCAGAAGCTGGAAACAACCAAGATGTTCTACATCAGAAAAATAGATACAGAAAATGTGGTTGATATACACAATGGAATACTACTAGGCTATTAAGAACAGAAACATCCTGAGTTTTGCAGGCAAATGGACGGAATTAGAAAATATTCTGAGTCAGGTTATTCAGACCCAAAAGGACATGTACTCACTAATAAGTGCATAATAGCCTCCACAATAAAACAGAATACCCAAGATATAGTCCACAGAACTAAAAAAGGTCAACAACCTTAAGGGTCCAAGTGAGGCCACCTTAATCCCACTTGGGAGGGAGAAGAAAGCAATCACAAAGGGGGAGAGAAAGAGGGACCCAGGAAGGAAAGGAGGACAGGTGGTGGAAATAGGAGAATATGATTTGGTATTGGGTGGGAGATAAGGACTGAATCCTTGAAGGCCAGCAGAAAGAATGGAAACAGGCAACCTAGGGAGGTAGGAGGCTGGGGTACCCTCTAGAATGTACCAGACCTGGGAGGTGAGAGATTCTCAGGATTCAAAGAGAGGCACCTAAGATGAAATGCTCTACAGTGGGGAGAAGGAATTTGCAGAGCCCACCTGCAGTGCATCAAAGTGGAGGGAGGGGGGTTGCCATTCCACAGTAAAAACTCTGACTCATAATTTTTCCTGTCTGCAATATCGGCAAGGATAGAAATGGAGAGGAGCCTGAGGAAAAGAAGGTCCAGCAACACACCCAAAGTGGCATCCAGCTCAAGGGTAGTCCCCAAGGCCTGACACTATTAGAGCTCACAGAAAGGGACCTATCATGACTGTCTTCTGAAAGACCCAAAAAGTAGCTGAAAGAGTCAGATGCAGATATTCGTACCCAATCAATGAACAGAAGCTGCTGAACCCTGTGGTTGAGTTAGAAAAAAGCCGGAAGAAGCTGAGGAGAAGGAGGACCTCATATATAGACTAACAGTCCCAACTAATCTGGACGCCCGGATCTCTCAGCCACTGAGCCATTGTTGCAAGTCCTGTATTGTGATAAGGCTTTAGTATCCCCAAGGGGAGAGGGGTAATAGGCCTTCTCCACTCAGGGGTCATATACTGGATTGACTGTGAGATTGTCAGTTCCACAAGACAGGAGAGAGAGTACACTAGAGGCAGAGGGTTTGACATTCAATTGCTCTTTAATAGCAAGTAATATATTGTTACCAGTGCTTAGGCTATTCCTACAATGAGGTATTGCAACGTTTCTTATGCATTGACTATCAATGTCAGCACAGTTAACACAGATAATACACTGCTAATTACCAAAGAAATAAGCATAGCAATAAGTACATCTCATTATTCATGAGTTATATGACCTGAGTCCTTACGACTGCAGTTTCCAGCAACTCAGGTCCAGAGAGTGGTTGGCCACTAAGATAGGGGTGTTCCATGGCTTCCAGCAGCTCAGGTCTGAAGAGTGCTTGACCATGAAGACAGGGGAGTGGCCGCAAAGTAGGAGGCATTGGTTCTCTAGGTTCTCTCTGCTGCTGTTCTGACTGTGCAACAGAGTGCTTGGTGGGTAAAGAGGAGTCAGAGGATCACATTAGGCAGTCCATGGCTACCAGTGTGATTAGAGTACTCTGGCCAGCCGGGGACTCCTCTTTTATGCTTGAATTGGTGTTACTGCTGATATACACAGCAGATAACCAGACGCTTCTTCATTGCAGGTGAACTTTTGATTGTCATAGTACTTTAAAACATGTCCAGACTTGTTTTCTGGACTTGTACAGATTTGTTTTCTTTCCTATTACAAAAATGGAGTCAGCGCTGTTAAGGGCCTGCTCCTTACAGCCACCAACCAGGCAGCATTCACCAGATGACATGAGGCCACCAACACATATACAGCAGAGGACTGCCAGGTCTGGGTTCAGTCAGAGAAGAAGCACCTAACTCTGAAGAGACTGGCCCCAGGGAGTGTAGTGGTCTGGTGGGATGTGGGGTAGACGATTGAAAACATCATCGTGGATACAGGGTTTGGGGAGGAAGTATGGAATGGAGAAAAGTCAGAGGGTATCCCAAAAAGGGGAATAAAATGTGGAGTGTAAAAAATGTAGTTCCATTCATTTTCCTAAGAATTTCATAAAGTCGTGGTTTTTAATATCTGAATAGTATTCCACTGGAAAATATTCTGAGTGAGGTAATCCAATCACAAAAGAACATACATGCTATGCATTCACTGATAAGTGGATGTTAGCCCAAATGCTCGGAGTATCCAAGATACAATTCACAGACCACTTGAAAGTAGTAAGAAGAAAGACCAGAGTGTGAATGCTTCTGTCCTTTTTAGAAGGAGGAACAAAATAGTCATAGGGAGAAAATATGGAGACAAAGTGTTGAACACAGACTGAAGAAAAGGCCATCCAGAGATTGCTCCACCTGGGGATCCATCCCATATACAGTCACCAATCCCAAACACTATTGTGGATGCCAAGAAGTGCTTGCTGACAGGAGCCTGGTATAGCTGTCTCGTGAAAGACTCTGTCAAAGACTGACAAATACAGAGGTTGATGCTCATAGCCAACTATTGGACTGAGCACAGGGTTCCCAATGGAGGAGTTAGAGAAAAGACTGAAGGAGCTGAATGAGTTTGCAGCCCCGTAAGAATAACATCAATATCAACCAACCATACCTCCTAGAACTCCTGGGGACTAAACAACCAATCAAAAAGCACACATAGAGGGACCCATGGCTCTAACTGCATATGTAGCAGAGGACAGCTTTGTCAGGTACCAATGGGAGGAGAGGTCCTTGGTCCTGAGAAGGCTAGAGGCCCAGTGTAGAGGAATTCAAGTGTGGAGTCAATGGGTGGGTGCGAACTTTCATAGAAGCAAGGGGAGTGGGGATGGAATAGGAGGTTTCAGGAGGAGAAACCAGGAAAGGGGATAGATAATATTTGAAATAAAAATAAAGAAAATGTCCAATAAAAGAAGAGAAAAAATTAAATAAAATTATAAAAAAGAACAAGAATGGTCAAAATAAATGTAAAGTTTTAACTGAAAAAAATTTACAAAGAATACTCACACTATAAATCACATAGAATGCCATAATTTTAAGATAGGTAATAGTATATGGTTTGGATTTTTATTTCATTTGGTTTTAGATTTTGATGATAGGGTCTTATCATGGGGCTCAGGTTGTCTTTAAACTTGTTGTCTTTTTGCTTCAGCCTCCCAAGAACTAGTAATATTAATACAAGCTATCACTCATAAGTAATAGTATAGTTTTAATCTGCAATGTTTTGCATAGCTTGTGTACTTAGGTTAATATTTACTGAAGATTATGAGTCAAAGCGTGCGACTGTCATTGTAGATCTGCCACTCATTTTGACTTTACCAGTTTTTGTTTTCTGCGTTTGTTTTATTTTCATCCAAAAATAAGATCTATAATTGTCAATTTTATGAGAGATACTTATATATTAATTTTGTTATTTTTTGAAATTATAATTTAATTAAATGTATCCCTTCTCTTTTCTTCATCCAAACGTTTCCATATTCTACCTCCACTTTATTTCAAATTGATGGCTTCTTTTCTACTAATTGTCATTGCATTCATATGCATTTTTGTATACATGTACTCATAAATATAAGCATACTATCTTATATGTATGTAAGGTTTTGTGTGTTTTGACACTATGTAATAAGATTTATACATTTTAAGCATGCGTTTGTGTTGCTGAAATAATAATAACTTTATCACTAATCAATATTTTTCACTTTTTATTCATTTTGAGGATTTCCTATTGCATATATTAAAATATGACAATAAGCACGAACTTGCTTTATACTCCCAAGACCTCTCAACTTCATATATTCTTATTCATTGTTTAACCTACTTCACCTTATACTTACCCCAGCTTTGTGCATTTGGCACATAGCACAGAAGAAGAAAAGGAGGAGAAGGATGAGGAGGAAGAGGAAGAGAAAGGAAAAAAAAAAGAGGAGGAAATGATGATGATTATTTGATATATCACAATGCATAATACTGATGCTGGCGGTGGTTATATAAGTGGGGGGTTGTTGTGACTAATCATTATTATGGTGGAAGTAATAATTGTGGTTATATTGGGATGATAGTAACACTAGTGATGTGGCGATAATGATGAATATTTAAATATTTTTTAACTATTACCTATTGATAGCTTATGTGGTTTGACACATTTTTATCTTTACAAATCTTTTAGAAATTCTAGGCTATTTTTAACCCCAATTTATGTATAGGGCAGCTGATATAAATGGAAAATATAAAATTTTCAAAACAATGAACTAGTAAATTGCATAAGGTGGAATACATATAGGCAATGCTGTACCTATGTGCAAGCATCCCATCATGCCTGTGGCTCCCTATTGTTCTTGGTGTTACAGCAAAAGGGCTGAGTTGATTATGAGAGAGTCTAATGGGAGATTGTGAAGCCAGAAACTCCACAGCATCAAGACCATGGTGATAGTTACAGACCATAGTGGAAACTTCATAAAGTTAAAATTATTTAGTGTAGAGAAAGCTTTTATAATACCAACTCAACTGAAACTGGAAATTGTGCACAAACTTGGTATCTGAAGGTTTTTTCCCCCTTAAATGTGAAGAGAATTACAAGAGAAGCCCATAAAATCCATGAACTACAAAAAAAAAACGCAGATTTTTAAAATTACTAATTTAAAAGGTTGTTAAACATTTTTTGTTTTTAAAATATAAGTATCTTAGGTAAGTGCTGTTTTTTACCAAGGGAATAGATTGTAAAGCACAGGTTTGTTAAAAGAGTGTTCAGTTGGAATAAAAAGTATACTTGCCAAAGTATTATCCTTAATTTATGAAATAAAAATGAGATAAATAGAGAGAAAAACATGTTGTCTTATTTTGGTTTAGTTCTAATAGAGATGTAAATGACAGCAGAATTTTGAACAAAGTGACAGGACTAGCAGGTTTGTATTTTTAATAATCTACTCTTCCTACACAAGAAAAACCCATTTGTGAGGAATTATTTATTCAGAGTTCCTATTGCTGCACAATCAACAAGCAATATTGTTCTGATGTGTTTGAAAGACTAAACAGTAGGAAAACTTATAGACTGGACATGGGATCCATTTGGATGAAAATATTTTGGTCTGTATAAGTGAAGTTAAGAGATTATTTACTGATATGAGGAGGGGTGTGAAGTAATTGAATGCATGAGGTAGGCAAAGTTGAGAAGTATGACCTGGAGGCCTTGGGACCAATCTGTACTTTTAAAAAACAGGGAGACATGAGCATGGTGATTTCAATATGTTGTGTCTGAAAGTTCTGGAATTCCTAAGAAAGGCTAAGTATATAGAAATTATTAGTATACTGCTAGAATTTAAGAATGTCCTTTCAGATACTTAATAATATAATTAGTATAATTGTACAATATTGGGGTTTTAATACCAAAAATGTAGATTTTAGCATTTTACCACAGAAAATCTGGGGCAGAGTAACTGTAAGATGGTACTAATTTGCCATTTTAGAATGACACATTTTTTGATTTTTTAAAATATATTTTTAATCTTTTAATATATTTTTAATCTTTTTTTTTTTTTTTTTTTTTTTTTTTTTACAATCCAGACTTTATCCCCTTCCTGGTAAACACGCTGATTGATCCACATCTCATACCTCCTCCCCGCATATCTAAGAGAGTGTTCCCAACCCCACCCCACCAAACGTTCTCAATTCCCTGGGCCTCCAGTCTCTTGAAGTTTATCTGCATCTTCTCTGATTGAAGTCAGACCTGGCAGTTCTCTGCTGTATATGTGTTGGGACATCATATTTGCTGGTGAATGCTGCCTGGTTGGTAGTTCAGTTTCTGAGAGATCCTAGGGGTCCAGGTTAGTTGAGACTTCTAGTCTACCTATGGGGTCGCACTCCTCAGCTTCTTCCAGCTGTTCTCTAATTCAACCACAGGGGTCAGCAGCTTCTGTCCACTGATTCGGTATAAATATCTGCATCTGACTCTTTCAGCTGCTTCTTGGGTCTTTTAGAGAGCAGTCATGATAAGCCCCTGTTTGGAAGCACATCATAGCATTGGTAATAGTGTCAGAACTTGGGGCCTCCCCCTGAGCTGGATCCCAATTTGGACCTGTCACTGGACCTCTTTTTACTCAGGCTGCTCTCCATTTTTGTTCCTACAGTTCTTTCAGACAGGAATAATTCCGATTCAGTTTTTACTGTGGGATGGCAACCCCATTCCTCCACTTGATGCCTTGTCTTTCTGCTGGAGGTGGACACTACAGGTTCCTTCTCCCTGGTGTAGGGCATTTCATCTAAGGTGCTTCCCTTGGAATCCTAAGAGTCTCTCACCTCCCAGGTCTCTGGTACATTCTAGAGGGTCACCCCCACCTCCTACTTCCCTAGGTTTCCTGCTTCCATTCTTTCTGCTAGCTCAGGGATTCAGTTCTTTTTCCCCACCCAATACCAGATCACATTCCTCTCTTGCCCCCCTGTACCCTTTCCCACCCAGTGAGTGCTGTACCCTTTCCCTCCCCCTCCTGTGATTGCTTTCTTCTCCCTCCCAAGTGAAATTGAAGTACCCTCACTTGGGCCTTTCTGTTTGTTAGCCTTTTTTAGTTCTATGAATTATATCCTGCGAATTTTGTACATTTTTTGCTAATATGCACTTATTAGTGATTACATACCATGCATATCCTTCTGGGTCTGACTTACCTCACTCAGCATGATATTTTTTAGTCCCATCCAATTGCCTGCAAAACTCATTATGTTCTAGTTTCAATAGCTGAGTAATATTCCATTGTGTAAATGAACCACATTTTCTGTGTCCATTCTTCTGTTGTGAGACATGTGGTTTGTTTTGAGCTTCTGGCTATCACAACAAAGCTGCTATGAACATATTGGAGCACTATCTCTGTCTGGCCTTGTTCTTACACAAGATAAAGACCTAAGTTTCTACTATTAATCTGAGATAAGGCTATTCTCCCTATTTCATGTTCTTTACCTACATTTTAAGATAAAATGCCTCAATTTATTTATTCATCTATACATACTTAAATTTTCCCTTGTGTTGAATCAATATTTCCTATTTAACTTCCTATCCTTTTATATTTGATTTCAATTAATTGTATTTTATTTACTGTATAAGCCTATTCCCAGGCTACCAATGTCAATATGTCATGCTAAGCAATCCCTGAATTCCCATGGACTCCATGTTCAAAGAACCTGTTTCTTACAGAGCATATACTTTTTAGTTTTCCTTTAAATCAATTTCCCCATTTCTATATTTTCTTTAGACTAGCTCTCAGTGGCCTGCCTTCTTCATTGCAGGAGCTGTTAATATTTGTGGCTTAAGCTCTTGCAGAATCACTAGCCAGTCACCCGTGCCTCTGGATTGGCCTGGGTGTGTCTCATGCTTAATTGAGAATTATACATGCCACCTTAGCACATCTTTTTTTTTTAGTTCCAAAGCAGCTCAGCCTGGGGAGGATGCATATGACTTGGGCAAATCCCACAGCTCCACTAAGAATCCCATTCTCCCCACCTTCTAATCTCACATAACCTTGCATGTTTCCCATTTGAGAATCTCCAATTTATTTTTAATAGTGAGTTTGAATCTACAGGTTGAGTGCCATCTGTTGCTGTAGACGTTTAATCCGCTCTGCACTCTGATCTCCCCAGTGGCAGATGTGTGAGTTTCTTGCTGCCTGCTCAAATGCTCTGGATTCTTGAATGAAACACACACACACACACACACACACACACACACACACACACACACACACA
>JANHMN010000003.1:141184372-141279117 GCA_030674055.1 Rhabdomys pumilio
TGTGTGTGTGTGTGTGTGTGTGTGTGTGTGTGTGTGTGTGTGTGTGTTTGTGTGTGTGTTTGTGTATTCTCTTTCTTCAGCCAATCATTATTCTTTGTTGTTTCAGTTTGCTTGTGTTTAGTAGATAAAGTGCATTTCTTTTTTGTTGAACATAAATTCTTTCATATAACACATCCCCACCACAGTTTGGCCTCTGTCTAATCCTCCCTCTCTGTCAGATCTACTCCACATTTACTTCCTTTTAGAAAGGAGCAGGCCTCCTAGAGACAACAACTAAAGAGTAAAATAAATGGATAGATAAATAAATAAATAAATACACATAAAACAATGCAACCATGGGAGTGACTAACCAATGTCTGATTTGACTTGAGGCCCAGGCAGTGAGAAGAAACCCATGCCTACCATCACCTAGATGAAAAAACAAAAACAAAAGAACAAAAACAAGACTGGATAAAGCATAATTCTAAAACTGATATTAGTCTTTCTGTCATTACACATCCCATTGGCTAAACACTGTCTGCTTAAATGCATACATAGATACACACACACACACACACACACATATATATATACATATATATACAGTGTCTCTTAGAGAGCATGTACTTGATTTAAACTTATATTTGTCTGCGAATTGTAGTCACCTTTCTTGATTTATTTGCAGTAATTTTAATTTAGAATTTAATCATATTTTTCATTTTGAGCCATTTGTACTGTATATTATATTTCTAAGCATATGGCTTTTAAAAATGAATAATCATATACTTAAGCTATGTATATTATTTTGAAATACATACTCCTAGTTATTCACACCTTAGTAAAAAATATACTTTAAATCATCTTTGTTTAGACTGAGATTATTTGCATAATTTTGTTTCTTGTGGCATGACTGATTATTCAAATATTGGGTTAAAATATGTACAGATATTTTATATTTGTAGATTAAAACATTATGTTATGTATACTTTTTTATGTACATGGTTTTATATTATTCCTAGTAATCTATTTTCTCTTTTCATATTTTTTGCACTGATTCAGTTTTAATGTATATTTCGTATGTGATTATTCAAAACATTATTTTACTTGATTAGTCTTTAGTTTGGAATTATATATTCTAATTGATAATCTAGGAATGTAGAGTCTTTATTGAAAAGCTGTTTTGATTAAAGTTAACAAGATATATTCCTATGTCCTTGTAAATCCCAGACAGTTTTTCTACTGCTTTAGAACACAATTCACTTTGGCTGGGTATAAAATTATTTTTGCAATATGTTTCTTTAAACTATATAACATTTTATTGTTTCTTTAATATTTAAAATACAAATGCAATCAAATTGAAAATGCTTAATATACAATTATCATGCAATTCCTAATGCACATTATGCTTTATTTCACACAATACTTTTCATGTAAAATTTAATTTTGCTACTGCATGTTTTTGTTTCTTCATCATCCATTCATATCTCAGGTAGCACTAATCTTAACTCAATTCTGTTTAATTCATTGTCAGGTAATTGTTATCTTAATTGAAAGTTTTGGGTCACTGAAAGAAGTTTAGGAAAAAATATAAAAGGGGAAATATATAAAAAATATATGTCATAAATGATCAGTCAGAAGATAATAACCCAAATTGATATTTAGTCCAAACTGTATGTAAAGTAAATGGAATATGGTCGCATGTCAGGCAGAGAAAGCCATGGGAAGAATGGAGAGTTAGTACATAGAAATGCTAGAAAACCTGTGTAACTTTTGCAGACATGATGTAGAAGTACATGTTTATGCACAATAAAGTACATAACTTATCATTACATACAGGAACTGAAATATAATTAAACTAATTGTTAGGGATGAAAGCTGGTTAGAGTTCTCATACATAAAGGTGAAAGTGACAGAGAAAGTGTCTGTATGTTTATGATTGTGCTTCTTCATCTTGGTAGTGATTTCATTTTATTGCAAAAATAATCCTAAGATCTTTACATAGGCTTTACATACTAATATCTGCATATATTCTATCTGCATAGGAATCTATATCAAAAATGTGAACAGTACATTCATTCATCTAGCTTTAACATAGTTAAGTATATGTTTGTCCTGTTTAAAGATGTGTACAAAATATACCGTTTTACATACAAACAAAATGTTAAGACTTCTCAGTTAAATTAAAATACTGAAATAAATGGAGGAAGCGTCTACCAGTTTTATCTGGGAATTTGTCTGTAGACAGGCATTTCCATTACTAAGATTTCTAAGAAAAAAAATAAGTCAGATTTTTATTTGTGGATTTATTTTCTAATATTGGGATTGAAACTAAATTTTAAGAAGGAAATCACAGAAGAAAAAACCAGATTCAGCCTCCCTGATTTTCCTAATGCTTGAAGCAACTCAGTAAATAAGAAACCACATTTTGTTTGTTTCTTTGTTTGTTTTCCACACAAGACATGTTGACTGGGAAGCCTGTCCTCAATCAATCTGGGACTCCTGAGTTTGTGTTTCGTGTCTTCACCACTATACCTGAATTCCAGGCTCTTCTCTTCCTCCTCTTCCTCCTGCTGTATTTGATGATCCTCTTTGGTAATACAGCCATCATCTGGGTGGTGTGCACCCACAGCGCCCTACACACGCCCATGTATTTCTTCCTTGGCAGTCTGTCTGTCTTAGAAATCTGTTACACCACAGATGTGGTGCCCTTGATGCTTTCTAACATCTTTGGGGCCCAGAAACCCATAACACTGGCTGCTTGTGGAACACAAATGTTCTTCTTTGTAACTCTAGGAAGCACTGACTGCTTTCTCTTAGCAGTCATGGCCTATGACAGGTATGTGGCCATTTGTCATCCCCTGCACTACAGCCTCATCATGACACAGAAGCTCTGTGTCCAGATGGTGATGGGTTCTTTGAGCTTGGCGCTATTTCTCTCCCTGCAGCTCACAGCCTTAATTTTCACCTTGCCCTTCTGTGGACAACACCGAGAAATCAACCACTTCCTCTGTGATGTCCCTCCAGTGCTGCGTCTAGCTTGTGCTGACATCCATGTGCACCAGGCAGTCCTCTATGTAGTGGGCATCCTGGTGCTGACAGTCCCATTCCTGCTGATTTGTATCTCCTATGTATTCATTGCTTCTACAATTCTTCGCATGAGCTCTGCAGAGGGTCGCCAAAGGGCCTTCTCTACCTGCTCCTCCCACCTCACTGTGGTCTTGCTACAGTATGGCTGCTGTAGTCTGGTGTACCTGAGGCCTCGCTCCAGCACCTCAGAGGATGAGGACCGCCAAATCGCCCTGGTCTATACCTTTGTCACCCCATTACTCAACCCTCTGATTTACACTCTTCGGAATAAAGATGTGAAAGGTGCCCTAAAGAACTCTATCTTCCATAAAGCAGTCTGAGGGGAGATAAAGATGTCAAGGAACTTGGGTGATGACTGTCAGTTAAACCATTCAACTGAAAAGGACAAACACAATTATATCACTTACTGTTATAAACACTACATTGCATATGCTATCCAGGATAGACATACTCACTTTCTTTAAGTCACAGAATAATTTTACAATTTGAATATAGCTTCCAATATGGGAGCACTGTTCTATTTAACTCAATTTTAAGGATTCTCATTTCAGACTAGACAGTTTCTTCATTGGGAACCTCACATACATGCTGCATTTGAATAAAAGCTGCTATGTATTCACATGTAGTCTCCTGAAGAGGCAGAGAAGCTCATTCTATAAAAGAGGGTTTACTTACATTTTTAAAGAGGTGAATATTTTCCAAAATGAATGTTTTTTCTATGTTTGATGTGAAGATATAGTCAGCTATTGCTTATTTAGTGAATGAGTTTTCTTCAAGTCAGATGTTTCTACTGATAACATCATTGTTTTCTTCTCCTATGGAAACAGGAACTAGCTTACACTGGCCAAGCAGCTAAGGATGACTAGGCTATTGTACCAAGATCAAATCCTTTGTGGATCCAGCATAAAGCCTTTCTGCTATAAATTCTGGTATCAAAGTTTGCTCTTTCACTCTCCTCTCCACTTCATTTCTTTCTTGATGAATCCTGGTCCTGGATGTTCTCAGCTACTCTTCCTCCCATTTCTGACAGAAGCTGGTACTTGTTTATCCATATGCCCTCCAGTGTATAGACTAAGCAGTGTAAGACTTGTGTAAATACATATTTAAGTAGGAATCACTAACTCTGTTCTTCACAATAGATTATCTCTGTTCAATGTCCTGTGTATAGCAAAGAACAATGCTTACCACGAGTTAATTTCTCCCAGAACATCTACTGGAATTTGTTTAAATCTAGGCTATGAAATGAGAGTAGGACCTAAAACCCATGGTCTTTTGAGCTAGTATAAGAAATTGGCATATGTTATCTGAATATCCTATGAATATCTCTATATTAGGTCCTGAAGAGTTTCAGGTCTCTGAGCCTATAATTTGATGGTGTATTTAAAAATGCCTCAATGAAATGACTTGAGACCAAGACTCCAATTTAATCCACCAGGGTACAGTAGTATATTAATGGGCACTAAATTAATTTTTAACCATATACTTCATGTGATTCACAGTATTATAGAATCACATAATAAAAACTATATATGCCTTGGGGAAGAGGACAACTTGTAGAGGTAAACTTCCTAAACGGACTAGGAATTGAACTCTCATACCAGATGCCATTATTAATTGAATCATCTCACTAGATAACTACCTCATTCTATCAAATTACCATCTAGTTCACAGTCTTTGTTGCTACATCCATGTTGCTTGAGCCGATAATGAACCATTGTGCCAATACCTCCCACACAAAATATTTTTCATCTTATAGACTCAGAAGAAAAGCCTAAGTAAAAAATACAGGTTTTGCTTTCCTGTGTGGCTAACAGGGAACAGATACAGACACAACATGAAAGTTCATTAATAGTTTCTGTGTTAGTGGGATAGAATGGTCTTAGTAGTGTTGTGACTGGATGTCCCAGGGTGGGATGGTATCTTTGAGGGGGTCTTCTCTTTAAGGGGAGGAGGTAACAAGGAGAAGTGTAAGAATGGAAGGAGGAGGAAGACAGAAGGGAGGTGGCTGCCACAAGGATGCAAAGTGAATAAATTAATTAAAAAATACTTTTTGTGTGGAAACTGGATGAATGAAAAACATAAAATAAAAAGGGACATGAAAATATGTGAACATTCCTTTCTCAGGTCCATGGATTTCAAGTGTGAGTCTCCCTTTGATAATGATTGCATATTATGTAAATATTTGAAAGGAATAACTTGCATCAACTGTTAAGTGATAATATGAAAAATGACTCTAATAATGATACATTATGCTATAATAATATATATTTAACTAAAGCTAAGTTTCATATATTTTTATCATATCTCTTCTAATCTATCTCTGTCTAAACAAAATATGAAGACCTAAATTCATATCCAGGGCTCCACTTTCTAAGAAACTGGTCATTAGAATTATAATAAACTAATTACTCATAATATCCCTCATAGCAAATCATTCAAAGAAAAATTCTTGCTTTATCCACTTTCATTTGTCTAGCAAAAGCAATATACATCAAACTAATAGCCAACATCAAACTAAATGGAGAGAAACCTGAAGCAACCCCACTAAAATTAGGGTCAAGACATGAATGCCCACTCCTGCCCTATTTATTCAATATAGTACTTAAATTTCTACCCAGAGCAATCAGACAACAAAAAGAAGTCAAAGGGATACAAATTGGAAAGGAAGAAGTCAGGATATCAGTATTTGCAAGTGATATGATAGTATACATAAGCAACCTGCCCCAAAATTCCACCAGAGATCTCCTACAGCTGATAAACAACTTCAGCAATATAAAATTAATTTTAAAAAAAAACAGTAGCCTTCCTCTACTCAAAGTATAAATAGGCTGAGAAAGAAACTAAGAAAATGATACCCTTCACAATAGTCACAAATAATATAAAATATTATGGTGTGACTCTAACCAAGCAAGTGAAAGATCTGTATGACAAGAACTTCAAGTCTTTGTAGACAGAAATTGACCAAGATCTCAGAAGATGGAAAGATCACCCATGCTCATGGATTGGCAGGATTAACATGGTAAAAATGGTGTTTAGCTTCTTGAGTTTTTTATATATTTTGTATACTAGCCCTCTATCTGATGTTGGGTTAGTGAAGTTTTTTTCCAATTGGTAAGTTGCCGATTTGTCTTATTGACTATGTCCTTTGCCTTATAGAAGCTTTCCAGTTTCATGAGGCCCCATTTATCAATTCTTGATCTTAGAGCCAGAACCATTGTAATTCTGTTTAGGAAATTTCCCCCTGTGCCAATGAGTTCATTTCTACTTTCTCTTCTATTAGATTCCAGTGTATCTGGTTACATGTTGAAATCCTTGATCTGCTTGAACTTGAGCTTTGTGAAAGGTGACAAATATGGATGCATGCATTTTATTTTTCTACATACAGATTGCCAGGTAGACCTGGACCATTTATTGAAGATACTTTCTTTTTTTTTTCATTGTATATTTTTGGCTTCTTTGTCAAAGATCAAGTGTCCATAAGTGCATGGTTTTATTTCTGGGTCTTCAATTCTACTCCACTGATCAACGTGTCTGTCTCTGTATCAATACCACGCAGTTTTTATCACTATTAATCTGTAGTAGCTTGAGGTCAGGAACAGTGATTCCTTCAGAAGTTATTTTATTGTTAATTTTAAGTTATTTTATTGTTTTTTTTATTCTGTGTTTTTTTACATTTACAGATGAATTTGAGAATTGCTCTTTACATTGCTTTGGAAAAATGTGTTGGGATTTTGATGGGAATTGCATTGAATATGTAGATTGCTTTTTGTAAAAACCAAACAACCCAATCAAAAACTGGAGTATAGAACTAAACAGAAAATTCATAACAGAGGGAACTCAAATGACTGAGAAGGACTTAAACAAATATTCAAGTCCTTAGTCATTGAAATGCAAATTAAAATGACCCTGAGATTCTTCCTTATACAAATAAGAATGGCTAAGATCCAAAGCTCAAGTGACAGACTGTGTTGGCCAGGATGTGGAGAAAGAGGAACACTCCTCCAATGCTGGTGGGATTGCAAACTGGCAAAACTACTCTGGACATCATTCTGAAGGTTTCTCAGAAAACTGGAAAATATATATATATCTGAAGTTCCAGCTATACCACTCCTGGACATATATCCAAAAGATGCCTCACCATGCCACAAGAGTATATGATCCGCTATGTTCACACTAATGCAATCTTATTTGTGATCGACAGAAGCTGGAAACAACCTAGATGTCCCACAACAGAAGAATGGATACAGAAAATGTGGTTCATTCACAAAATTGAATACTACTCAGCAATTAAGAATGAGGACATCCTGAGTTTTGCAGGCAAATGGGTATAACTAGAAAATATCATCCTGAGTGAGGTAACTCGGACCTAAAATGATATTCATGGTATGTACTCACTTATAAGTGGGTATTAGCCAAAAAATAGTACAGAACTCTCAGGATAAAATCCACAGAACTTAAAAGGATAAGAAGCTGAAGGGACAAAATGAGGATGCCTCAATCCCAATTTGGGGGATAAGAAACCAATCACAGAAGCAGGGAGAGAAACAGAGGGACCTGGGTGGGAAAGCTGACAATAGAAGAAATTGATCAGGTATTGGGTGGGAAACAGGACTTAAGCTCGGAGTACTCGCAGAAAGAATGGAAACAGGCAACCTCAGAAAGTAGGAGTTTTGAGTTGCTCTAAAATGTCCCAGAGACCTGAGAGGAGAGAGACTTTAGGCCTCAAAAGAAGGCACATTAGATGAAAAGTCCTACAGTAGGGAGAGGGAATTTGTAGAGTCCACCTCCAGTAGAAATACAGGGCATCAAGTGGACCCAGAATTGTTCCTGTCTCAAACAACTGCAGGAACAAAAATGAAGAAGAGCCTGAGGAAAATGAGACCCAATGACAGGTTCAAATTGGGATCCAGCTCAGAGGGAGGCCCCAAGGTCTGACACTATTTCTGATGCTATGGTGTGCTTACAAAAAGGGACCTGTCATGACTGCCCTCTGAAAGACCCAACAAACAGCTAAAAGAGTCAGATGCAGATATTTAAACCCAACCAATTGACAGAAGCTGTTGACCCCTGTGGTTGAATTAAGGAAAAATTGGAAGAAGCTGAAGAGGATGGCAACCCTATAGAAGGACCAGTAGTCTCAACTAACCTTGATCACCAGGATCTCTTAGACACTGAGCCACCAAGCAGACAGCATACAGCAGCTGATATGAAGCCCGCAGCACATATAAAGTAGAGAACTGCCAGGTCTGGACTCAGTTAGAGAATAGGCACCTAACCCTTGAGAAACTTGGGGCACAGGGAGTGGGGAAGCCACAATGGTGGGGGTGAACCTGGGAGGACCAGGAAGTAAGGGTGTTCAGGATGCATTATGAGAAATTACCAAATGATCAATAAAAATAGTATGTTAAAAATATAAGAAAATAGCTATTATTATAATGGGCCTGTCTTTATATTTGACTAGTATGTTCTCATAATCTGGTAACTATTTTTAAACTCTGCAATCGTGTTTAAACTATAATATGATGTGATTAATTTCTTTTCTGTTCCTGTCAATTTCTTTCTGCATGTTTCTTATAGCTGGATGTCTATCTCTCTCTTTAGATTTTAGAAATTTTCTTCTATGGCTTTCTTATAGATGTATGCCTACAACATGTACTTCTTCTTTTTGTTCAAAATTTAAAGATTTGATATGTGGATATCAGCCCAAAAGTTCACAATCCCCATGATATAACTCACAGACTATATGTATCTTAGGAGCAAGAAAGAACAGGATGTAGATGCTTCAGTACCTCATTGAGGGGAACAGGATGATAGTGAGAGTTTGAACCAGGGAGGAGGAACCTGGGAGGGAGAGAGGAAAGTGAAGAAATAAGGGGGCAGTATCAGGTACTGGAGGGGACTGTAGAAAGGTCAGGAAATCAAATAAAAATATGTAGCAGTGAGGGATGGGGAACTGGTAATAGCCACTGGAGGGTCCCAGATGGCAAGTAAACAAGAGGCTCCCAGGACCCACAAGGGATAATTCTAGTGGAAATGTGCAAAGAATGGGAGATAGAACCTGTACAGATCACCTCCAGTAGTTAGGCATGGCCCTCGATTGAGGGATGGGGCCATCTACCTACCTCAAAATTTTTAACCCAGAAATGTTCCTGTCATCCAGGTCATCCAGGGACTGTCCCAGCTGGGGATCCATCCTGTCACCAGACACCAACCCCTGACACTGTTGCCATTGCCAAGAAGTGCTTGCAGAAGGAACCTGATGTGGCTGTTCCTTGGGAGGTTCTGCCAACAACTGACCAATGCAGATGTGGATGCTTGGAGCCAATCATCAGACTGAGATCAGGGACCCTGCTGAGGGAGCTGGCAGAAGCAAAACTGGAGGAGCAAAGGGGGATTGAAATAGCATAGGAAGAACAACACCAGCTGGCCAGATCACACAGTGCTCCTAGGGACTAGTAGTCCACCAACCAAGGAATGTCCAGGGAGAGATCCATGGCTCTAGATACATTTGTAGCAGAGGATGGCCTTGTCTGGCATCAATGGGAGGGGAGGCCCTTGGTCCTGTAGAGAATTGATGCTTCAACCGAGGTTTTTTAAAATTAGAATTAATTCATTTTTAATATCAAATTTTATTTCTATTTAAAATTTCATTGATATTTTATCTTTGTTGAGTTATTTTTTCTTTTCTTTCTGTCTTTTTAAAAATATAGTGTTTCTCTGTCTAGTCTTCACTGTCCTAGAACACTGTAGACCAGGCTGACCTTAAACTCAGAGATCCACTTCCCAAAACAGGTAGAACAAAAGAATTAATAACCACTGAGTTATCATTGTAGAAAATACTTAAATTATCTTACAATAACTTTAATGAAATTTCTCTTAGTAAACCTTAGTAGTTCTTTCCCACAACTTTCAATATTCTTTCTTTTGTCTATAATCTGGCAGTTTAACAGTATTTTTATATAAAGAGATTTTATTCTGTCCATGTCTTTGAAATTCCAAATGCCTTATGTATCTGTAACTACATTATTTTGGATGATCTGAGCAATGTTTTATCATTTCATTAATGAAGTAATTTTTGCTTTTTACTTTTAATATCATAATAAAACTATCCCATTTATACTGTCCCTTTTTGTTCTATGAACTCTCTCATATGCTTCTGGTTGTCTTTCAAATTCATGGCCTCTTTTTAAAATAATTAAAAATTGCAAAAATTAATTTAAAATGCTAAAAAGTAATTTAAAAATAGCAATTACTATTGTATTGTATATATACATGCATGATCCTAAATATAACCAATTCAGTCAGTATAAAATAAAAATCAATTTTATGTAAACAGGTTTTTTTCTACCTTCAGCCAGTATTTCTACTCCTTTTTCTAGATTTCTTCATCTTTATTTGTTTTTAATTGAAAAGAAGGATACAAAAACCCTATATTCAGTCTACCCTTAAGTTAATCTCTGGACTTGCTTCTCAGAGAGTTTAGATTAGGTAAAGTGAGGTGAAAAGATGGGCCATATATGTGGGTAAGACTACTTCATGGTTATATTCACCTGGGGTGAATATAAAGGTAAAGAAAACTGAACACAATTATTCATGTCTACCTGTTTTCTAACTCTGGTTGTACAGTGATCAATAGCTTCCTCAAGTTTCTATCACCACAATAGTATATCACCTTGGATTGTGATCTGAAATAAACCTTTCCTTAAGTTGTTTTTAAAACATTTTTTATTTTTGAGATTATGATATAATTACATAACTCTCCCACTTCTTCCTCCTTTATGCCCCTAGTTACTCAAATTTATGGATTCTTTTTTTAGCTGTCATTACATACATATATGTGTATACATACCCATAACACACACATGTTTGTGATATATATATATATATATATATATATATATATATATCCTCAGTTCTTTTCTCAGAAATTCTGTCTCAACAGCAAAACAAATAACTAGTATCTAACACATGAAGTCTATTGTAAATCAATGTCAAAATTCTTTCTCTATTTTATCTATTTATCTAACTTTCAGGACTATTTCCCAGGAGGGCATCATGGTATGGTATTTCAAGAGACCAAGTTGTGCTGTTTCTGTGTTTTCTTGTTTCCAGAATGGTTAAATCTAAACATGTCTCATCTCCAAATATCTTCTCATTATCATGCCTTGTGATGCGGAAAGTAATAAAATGGTTTTCTTGTTCAAGATACAGCAACCAAAGTAACACTATTACCCTGCAATTAATTAAACAATGAAAAAACATATGTGACTAGGACAACCAAATATTTATCATTAAGACAGACTGAACCCTTAGTCATTCTTATTGCTGTAAGTTGGAATCTCATGGTTGTTTGGATTTGCAATTTCCTGATGATTTACAATGTTGAACACTTCTGGAAGAAGCTGAGGAGGAGAGTGACCCTATAGGAAGACCAGCAGTATCAACTAACCTGGGCCCCTGATCTGTCAGACACTGAGCCACCAACCAGGCAACATACACCAATTGATATGAGGCCCCCAACATATATACAGCAGAGGACTGCTGGATCTGGACTCAGTCATAGACGATTCACTTAACCCTTGAGAAACTTGGAGCCCTAGGGAGTGGGGAGGTCTAGTGGGTTGGGGGCATGGGTACTTCCTCTTGGAGATGGGGGAGGAGAGGATGTGTGGAATGTGGAACAGTTAGAATGTGGACCAGGAGGGTAATAAAGTCTGTACTGTAAAAAAAGATTAAAGAATAATAATAAAAATAGAATGCTAAACATTTCTTTAAGTGCTTTTCTGCCATTGGACATTCTTGTGTTGAAAATTCTGTTTATCTCTCTACCCCATTTTTAAATTGAGTTGTTTTGTTGGAGTCTAACTTCTTGAGTCCTTTATATATTTTGAATATTAGCCCTTTATAGGATGTAAGGTTAGTGGAAAACTTTTCTTATCTGTAGGCTGCTGTTTTGTCCTCTCGACAGTGTCCTTTACCTTATAGATTTTCAATTTTATGAGATCCCATTTGTCTGTAGTTGATATTAGAGCCTGAGCCATTGATATTGTGTTCAGAAAAATGTCCCCTGTGTTGATGTGTTCAGGACTCTTTCTCACTTTCTCATCTATTAGATTCAGGGTATCTAGTTTTATGTTGAGGTCCTTGATTCATTTGGACTAGAGCTTTGTGCAGGGTGATAAATATGAATCAATTTGCATTCTTCTGCATGAAGACTCTCAGTTAGACCAGCAACATTTGTTGAAAATGATTTTTTTTCCATTTTATGGTTTTTGCATTGTTGTCAAAAGTCAAGTATCCTATGTGTATGATTTATTTCTGGGTCTTTGATACTCTTTCATTGATCAAACTGCCTGTCTCTGTATATAGTTTTTATCACTATTGCTCTGTATTACAGCTTGAGATCAGGGTTAGTGATTTATACAGAAGTTCTTTTATTGTTGAGAATTGTTTTGACTATACTGCTTTTTTTAGATGAGGCTGAAAATTGCTCTTTCAGTGTCTGTAAGATCAAAAACTCAAGTGACAGCACATGATGGCAAGGATGTTGAGAAAGAAGAACTCTCCTTCATTGCTGGTGGGATTGCAAACTTGTACAACCAATTTGCAAATCAATCTGGTGGTTCTTCAGAGAATTGGAAATAGTTCTACCTGAAGACCTTGCTATACTGCTTTTGAGCAGATACACACACACACACACACACACACACACACACACACACACACACACAAAACCTCCACCATATTACAAGGACATGTCCTTCACTATGTTCATAGCAGATTTAGTTATAATAGCCAGAAATTGGAGCTTCCAGATGTACCTTAACTGAGGGATGGATACAGATAATGCAGCTCATTTGCACAATGTAATACTATTCAAATATTAAAAACAAAGAAATCGTGAATTTTTCAGGCAAATGGATGGAACTACAAAATATCATCCTGAGTAAGATAACCAAGGCCTGAAAGAGCATGTATGAGAGGAGCTTAGCATGGCTGTCTATTGAGAGTCAATTCCAGCAGCTGACTGAGACAGATGCAGAGACTTAAGATAAGCACATGACCGAAGTCAGGGGCCACTATGGAAAGCTTAGCAGAAGGATTTAAGGAATTGAAGTGGTGGTAATCCCAGAAAAAGACCAACAGTGTCAACTAATGCAGTCTCCTGGAAGCTCCTAGACACAGAGCCACTATACTTGCTGGTTTTGGTACCAGCATAGTGGGTATTCCTGTGACAACCTGACCATGTTTTGGGGAGAACTGTGAAAGGACTTTGGAACTTTGAGCTGGAAGAGCCATTGGGATGTTAAGAGCTGGAGTTATCACAGAGAAAGAAGCCTCCCTTGAGGAAATGCCTCCATGAGATTCATCTCTAAGGCATTTTCTCAATTAATGATCAAGTTCTGAGGGCCCATTGAGTGGTGTCATCTCCTGGATGGTAGTCTTGGGTTCTATAAGAAATCAAGCTGAGCAATCTAGGGGAAGCAAGCCAGTAAGTCACATCCCTCCGTGGCCTCTGCATCAGCTCCTACTTCCTGACCTGATTGAGTTCCAGTCTTGACTCCCTTTGGTGATAAAGAGCAGTGTGGAAGTGTAAGCTTAATAAACCCTTTCCTCCCCAACTTGCTTCTTCAACATAATGTTTGTGCAGGAATAGAAACCCTGACTAAGAAAGCCACCAACCAAAGTGCATACACAGGCTGGTCTGAGGCCACCAGTGTATATTTAGCAGAGGGCTACTTTGTTTGGTCTTACCTCAGTGGTATAGGACTCACCTAATCCTGTACAGACTTGATGCCCAAGGGTGGAGGAGTACCAGGGAACACACTCTTGGAAGTGAAGACGATGGGTAATGGGGGGAAGACCCCTTCGAGGGAGGGCTGGAAGTGAGGAAACATTTGGTATGTAAATGAATAAACTAATTAATTGCTATTAATAATAAAAAGACTGACTATACTCTCCAGTCTTACTTAGTGCTTATATCTGTCTTCCCCAAACTTCAATGATGATACATTCTTTTTGTTTTGTTTTGTGTTTTTAAGACAGGGTTTCTCTGTAAACTCATGTCCTGGAACTTATTTTGTATACCAGGCTGGCCTGGAACTCAGAAATCTGCCTGCCTCTGACTCCCAAGTTCTAGAATTAAAGGTGTGTGCAACAATATATTTTTATATACATTAAAAATACAATCTTCTCAACCATTCGAGATTCTTCAGTTGAGAATTCTTTGTTCAGCTCTTTACCCCATTTTTAATAGGGTTATTTGATAGTCTAGAGTCTAATTTCTTCAGTTCTTTGTATACTTTGGATATTAGCCCTCTATCAGTTGTAGGATTGGTAAAGATCTTTTCCCAATCCGTTGGTTGCCGTTTTGTCCTATTGATGGTGTCCTTTGCTTTACAGAAGCTTTGCAGTTTTATGAGGTCCCATTTGTCAATTTTTGATCTAAGAGCACAAGCCATTGGTGTTCTGTTCAGAAACTTGTCCCCTATGCCCATGTGTTCAAGGCTTTTCCCTATTTTCTCTTCTATTAGTTTCAATGTAGCTGGTTTTATGTGGAGATCCTTGATCCACTTGGAGTTGAGCTTTGTACAAGGAGATAAGTATGGATCAATTTGCATTCTTCTACATGCTGACCTCCAGTTGGACCAGCACCATTTGTTGAAAATGCTGTCTTTTTTCCACTGGATGGTTTTAGCTCCTTTGTCAAAGATCAAGTAACCATAGGTGTGTGGGTTCATTTCTGGGTCTTCAATTCTATTCCATTGATCTTCCTGCCTGTCTCTGTTCCAATACCATGCAGTTTTTATCACTATTGCTCTATAGTATAGCTTGAAATCAGGGATGGTAATTCCCCCAGAAGTTCTTTTATCACTGAGAGTAGTTTTTGCTATCCTGGGTTTTTTGTTATTCCAAATAAATTTTAGAATTGCTCTTTCTATCTCTATGAAGAATTGAGTAGGAATTTTGAGAAGCACCTAAAGAAGTGTTCAACATCCCTAGTCATCAGGGAAATGCAAATGAAAACAACACTGAGATTTCACCTCACACCAGTCAGAATGGCTAAGATTGAAAACACAGGTGACAGCAGATGCTGGCGAGGATGTGGAGAAAGAGGAACACTCCTCCATTGTTGGTGGGATTGTAAGCTGGTACAACCACTATGGAAAGCAGTCTGGCGGTACCTCAGAAAATTGAACATAGTATTACCTGAGGATCCAGCTATACCACTCCTGGGCATATACCCAAAAGATATCTCAACATACAACAGGGACACATGCTCCACTATGTTCATAGCAGCCTTATTTATAATAGCCAGAAGTTGGAAAGAACCCAGATGTCCGTCAACAGAGGAATGGATACAGAAAATGTGGTATATTTACACAATGGAGTACTACTCAGCTATTAAAAACAATGATTTCATGAAATTCTTAGGCAAATGGATGGAGCTTGAGAATATCATCCTGAGTGAGATAACCCAGTCACAAAAGAACATACATGGCATGCACTCACTGATAAGTGGATATTAGCCCAAAAGCTCGCAATACCTAAGACACAATGCGTAGACACATATGGGTGCTTTGGTTTTATTTTAGAAGGAGTAGTAAAATACTCAACCAGAGCTCCCAGGGACTAAAACTCCAGCCTAAGAACATAAAGGGAGGAACCCATGGCTCCACTGGTATAGGTAACTGAGGGTATCCTCATTAGGCAACAATAGAAGTGGAGGGCCATGGTCCCCGAAAGTTTGAATCCTTAGTGTTGGGGAATGTGAGAGCAGGGAGGTGGGATTGGGAGAATGATGGGAGCACATCCTCATAAAAATTGGAAGAGGGGGTATGAGAAAGGGTTTGGGGGGAGAAAGGAAGAGGAGATAATAGTGAAAGGTAAATACGTAAAATATTCAATAAAAAAGAAATGACAGACAATTGGTCTGGCAAAAAAGATAAAAACAAAAACAAAAAAACAAAGGAAAGAAAGATAGTTTACTTATTTCAAATGATTTTCAAAAGTTTACAGGAGATGCTTATTGGTTAAGATCTTATTTTAAGCTCTTCACAAAAGAATTTATGTCTCTGTTTAATAATCTTAAAAGAGATGCAAATGTTAATTTCCTTCAACAATTAATTGACAAAAGAGGAGTAATTTTACAAAAAGTAGAAGAAGCTCTCACTAATTGATATATTATATAGATTGATTAACTGTTGGCTGTTTTATAATAATCCTTTGATAAAAGAGATTATTAATAATGAATTATATTTCTTTAAATAGTGTCTTTATGACTCTTTGAGGGTGGAAGGAGCATGCCTTGTTTACTCTTAACTTTCTAAAACTGAAAACTCACAGCAAATCTGCCGCTGATTGCCTCTGGCGTCGCTGAGACCAACAAAAACTATGTCACAACTATGTGGAAGGACCTTTTTACCCTTAAATGGAATGGCCAGGACCCAGTTCCTATATGGGGCCAAGGATTGATATGACTGTTTAATACCACAGAAGGCACAACTAAATGGCCACCAAAAGGATTAATGAATTAAATAGATACCTCCCCAAAATCAGGCCCAATTATAAGTAAGATGAATAACAATTGTCATCCAGGGAAGAGAAGTTTCCCTGAGAATTCCTTCTTTTTTCTCTTCCAGGTAAAAATTAATCACCTGTGATGTCTGCCATTAGGAGTTCTAATCCTGATGCTGGCCTCTGGACTTATACTACTCAGACCTCCAATGGGCCTTTGACAAGGACATCAAACAGCTGTAGATTGACATCACTAATCTGAAGAAATCCCTCATTTCGCTGTTTGATGCGATTCCCCAAAATTCCAAAGAACTTTATTGGATCTGATTTTCTCTTTTACAATAGAAAAGACTGTAAATAGCTCTAGTCTGTGTACAGCCCTTAAAGAAGAATGCTGCTTTTATATAGACAAAACAGGGATGATTAAAGAGAACATGAAAAAGGCCAGAGATGGTCTTGAGAAAAGACAGAGAAAGAAAGAAAAAAAGGAGAGCTTGTATAAGAATTGGTCTTCAACCTCTCCATGATTGTTAACCGTACTTCCTTCCATCTTGGGATTATTAATTGGGTTATTTTTGCTTATTTCCTTTGGTCCCTGAGCCTTCAATAGGCTGACTAACTTTGTGAAACAACAGACAGATAATCTGATAGCAAAATCTATTCAGTTTCATTATCATGTGTTAGTTTTGGAGGACCACGAGAGTCTAGATGAGGTTGTTTCTCTATCCAGGGTGTTCCTAAGTTCCATCTCCACCCATCCTAAAAGAGGAGGCTTCCACCCCTAGACCAAGCAGAGAGGGGCCACCCAGAACCCCCTCTGTCTGGCGATCTGAATTCTTGCTGAGGCTGCGAGGCTAAGCACTGCAAGGGAATATAAATAAAAGTTAAAAATATGTTTCTGGGTTCCCTGAGGGACAAACCTGACTGCATAGGGGTTGATGTCAAAAGGATCCCCTCTCCAGGAAAAAGACATTGGGACGGGTATGGCCCTTATGCCTCACTGGACAACGACAGGAGGACTGGAGCCATTACAATGTCCCCTTTAATTACTGTAGGTCAGGCCTCTATCCCCACCTTGGCAAGATTAGAATCGCCACAGCCCTTCTATACTTGGAGAAGGGAGGAGATGTCAGGGACAGCCCTGCTTATACACTGAAAACCTAAAATCAGTCATAAGCCTAAAATCAGCAATAGGCCGGACATATATGCCTGCTAACACAAAGACTTGGGTCTCTATGGAAAAACACTGAAACAGAGGGCTATAAACTATTGTAAACAGACAGCTTTTGTTGAAAACTACTAGCCTGAGTAGTCATAAACCTTGTAAATAGGCAGCCTTTGGCAGATAGTACTAAATTAGATTATGACAAGGGAATCATAGGAAGAGTCATAGTGATCTGACCCCTAAACCTTCACCCAGATGATACTCTGTTCTGAAAGATATCTGTACTCCCCCTGAACATCTATGTTCCTGTGTCATCCCCTTCCCCACATTCTGCATTTTTGTGTTTATAACCCCTGTGTTAAAAAGTAAAAATTATGATTTGATAAAAAACAAACAAACAAACAAACGAAAATTTAACACACAGTGTACCCCTGGTTCTGCTGATTTAGTTCCTGACAATCTATTTTCTTGTTCTCAGAAATACTTTGAATTATAAAACGTTATTGTGGTTTGTGTTAGTATGCTGGGTGAAATAATTTTTTATTGATCTTATTTTGAACTTCAAAGTTTGTAGTGAGTTGAGGTGTCCTTCTACATGGTTGTAGGTCATATTTGCTTTCATATTGTGAAGTGTTGGTTGGTCTGTTGAACATTTTGAAAAACTGGATTCCTTTTTGAGAATTTCATATATGAACACTAACTTTCCCCTTTCTCTCCTTCCTCCCACTCTTCTCAACCCCCCATACATTTTGAATGCATTTTATTGTTTGATTATCATTTATATGTGTATGTATATATGTATGCATGTATGTGTTTATACAAATATTGATAAATAAAGTGTTTTTAAAATTTAAAAAAAAATAAAAAAAATAAAAAAAATAAAATAAAAAAATACAATCTTAAGTGATAAAATTCTAAAATTTAGAATATTGCATTTATTACTAAGATCAAAGTGGCAAAACATGATTTTGTGGAATAGACAGGAGAAAGGACCAATGCTAGGTGTTGTGCTTAAGACAGTGTTGAATAATTATGAGTATCTGGCCCAATCCGCCCCTTTCCAGATCCTCGGTGGAAGCAGACACCCAGTGGGTCTGCACCCTTGTGGAAACAGTATCCTGAGACATCCTAGAGAGGCTAGTGTCCTCAGAGAGGCAGGTAAGGTCAGTCGTGCACCACCCTATGCACCAGAGCCATAGCTGGGAGTAGGAAACTCATAGGACCCCCTCAGGTACCCCAACCCCACCCCTGGGGAATTTTACTCCCCTTCTACCACTCTCCAGATCCTGGTGATGGGAGCAGATATGCAGAGGATCTACACCCTTGTGGAAACCATATCCTGAGACATCCTAGAGAGGCCACCGACCTCAGAGCAGGGAACACGATACCCAGAGACATCCTAGAGGAGCTACAGAACCCAGAGCAGCAGACACCATATCCTGAGACATTCTAGAGGAACCGCTGCACTCAGAGCAGCGAACACCTAGCTGGTCTGCTCTCACGAAGACACTTTACCCTGAGACATCATAGAGGAGACACTGCACTAGGAGCAGCTGGAGCTCAGGATCACAGGATCAGAAAGACATCTGGACCCTGAGGAGTTCTGACACAAGAAAGATAACTGGAAAGACAATCTCCAGTCAGAACCAGGGAGTGAGGGTAGCACTAGAGTTAACCAAATGGCAAAAGGCAAGTGCAAGAATGTAAACAACAAAAACCAAAGTTACTTGGCATCACCAGAACCCAGTTCTCCCACCTTAGCAAGCCCTGAACACCACATCACACCGGAAAAGCAGGATACAGAACTAAAATCACTTCTCATGATGATGTTAGAGGACTTTAAGAAGGTTATAAATAACACTCTCAAAGAATTTGAGGAGAGCACAGGTTAACAGATAGAAAATCTTAAAGAGGAAATACAAAAAACCCTTGAAGAATTGCAAGAAAACACAACCAAACAGGTGAAGGAATTAAACAAAACCATCCAAGATCTAAAAATGGACATAGAAACAATAAAGAAATCTAAAAGGGAGACCACCCTGGAGATAGAAAACCTAAGAAAAAGATCAGAAGTCATAGATGCAAGCATCACCAACAGAATACAAGAGATAGAAGAGAGAATCTCATGTGCAGAAGATACCATGGAAAACATTGACACAACTGTCAAAGAAAATGCAAAATGCAAAAAGCCTCTAACCCAAAACATCCAAGAAATCCAAGACACAATGAGAAGGCCAAACCTAAGGATAATAGGTATAGATGAAGGTGAAGACTCCCAAGTTAAAGGGCCAGTGAATATCTTCAACAAAATTATAGAGGAAAACTTCCCTAACCTAAAGAAAGAGATGTCCTTAAATATGCAAGAAGCCTACAGAACCCCAAATAGACTAGACCAGAAAAGAAATACCTCCTGTCACATAATAATCAAAATATCAAATATACAAAACAAAACAAAACAAAAAAGTACTAAAAGTAGTAAAGGAAAAAGGTAAAGTAACATATAAAGGGAGACCTATAAGAATTACACCACACTTCTCACCAGAGACTATAAAAGCCAGAAGATCCTGGACTGATATCATACAGACCCTAAGAGAACACAAATGCCAACCCAGACTACTATACCCAGCAAAACTCTCAATCAGTATTGATGGAGAAACTAAGATATTCCATGACTAAATGAAATTTACACAATATCTTCCCACAAATCCAGCACTTCAAAGGATAATGGATAGAAAACTCCAACACAAGGAGGGAAATTACAATGTAGATAAAACAAGAAAGTAATCTCCCAACAACCCCAAAAGAAGATAGTTACAGAAACATAACTCTACCTCCAATAACAAAAATGAAAAAATTATTTTTGTTTTTTTTTCATTTTGATTTTTCATTTTGATTGAAGCAACAATTATTTTTTCTTAATATGTCTTAATATCAATGGACTCAATTCTCCAATAAAAAGATATAGGCTAGCAGACTGGATATATAAACAAGACCCAGAATTTTGCTGCATAAAGGAAACACACCTCTGTGACAAAGACAGACACTACCTCAGAGTAAAAAGATGAAAAAAAAATCCTCCAAGCAAATGGTACTAAGAAACAAGCTGGAGTAGCAATTCTAATATCAAATAAAATTGACTTTCAACCAAACATAATCAAAAAAGATGAGGAAGGATACTCTACTCATCAAAGAAAAAAATGTACCAAGATGAACTCTCAATTCTGAACATCTATGCAAGGACACCCACATACATAAAAGAAATTTTATGAAAACTCAAAGCATACATCACACATCACACAATAATAGTGGGGGATTTCAACAACCCACTCTCAGCTATGGACAAATCATGGAAATAAAAACTAAACAGAGACACGTGGAAACTCAAGAAATTAGACAACAGACAACAAAATAACCCCATTAAAAATGGGGTACAAAGCTAAACAAAGAATTCACAACTAAGGAAACTCGAATGACCTGGCCGAGAAGCACCTTAAGAAATGCTCAACATCCTTAGTCATCAGAAAAATGCAAATCAAAACAACCCTGAAATACCACCTCACACCAGTCAGAATGACTAAGATCAAAAACTCAGGTGATAGTAGATGCTGGCCAGGATGCAGAGAAAGAGGAACACTCCTCCATTGTTGGTGGGATTGCAAGCTGGTACAACCACTCTGGAAATCAGTCTGGAAATCAGTCAGAAAATTGGACATAGCACTACCTGAGGACCCAGCTATAGCACTCCTTGGCATATACCCAGAAGATGCTCCAACATATAACAAGGACATATGCTCCACTATGTTCATAGCAGCCTTATTTATAATAGCCAGAAGCTGGAAAGAACCCAGATATCCTTCAACAGAGGAATGAATAAAAAAATGGTACATTTACACTATGGATTATTACTCAGCTATTAAAAATAATGAATTCAAGAAATTCTTAGGTAAATGGATGGGACTAGAAAATATCATCCTGAGTGAGGTAACCCAATCACAAAAGAACACACATGGTATTTAATCACTGATAAGCAGATATTAGTCCAAAAGTTTGAAACAACAAAGATTCAACTAACAGACCATATGAAGCTCATGAATAAGGAAGAACAAATGTGGATGCCTCCTTACTTAGAAGGAGTAACAAAATACCCAAGGGAGCAAATATGGAGACAAAGTATGGAACAGAAACTGAAGGAGAGGTTGTCTGGAGACCATTCCATCTGGGTATTCATCCCAGTTGCAGTCACCAAAAATAGATGCTGATATGGATAACAGGAAGTGCATGCTGACAGCAGCCTGATATGGCTGTCTCCTTAGAGGTCCCCCAGAGTCTGAAATACCCAGAGGCAGATACTCACAGCTAACCATTGATCTGATCAAGGGTTCCCAATGGAGAAGTTAGAGAGAGAAGACTGAAGGAGCTGAAAGTGTTGGTGGCCCCATGAGGAGAGCAACAATACCAACCAACCAGCGCTCCCCAGGGTCTAAACCACCAGCCTAGGAGCATATAAGGAGGGACCCATGACTCCAGCTGTTTATGTAGGGGAGGATGGCCTTGTTGGGCATAGGTGGAAGAGAAGATCTTTGGTCCCATGAAGGCTGAACACTGCGTGGTGGGAGAATCTGAGGGTAGGGAGGTGGGAGTGGGGGGTAGGTGGGGGCACACCCTCATAGAAGCAGGAGGAGGAGGGATGGAATAAAGGATTACTGGGTGGTGGGGGGAATGGGGTAAGGGGATAAAATTTGAAATGTAAATATTATATCCAATAAAAAAAGGAAAAAATAAAAGAAAAGTTGTTAGAACCAACATCTTTAATAAACTGTCAGCCCTCTAAAAAAATTATCTTGATACTAAAATTTGTTTTGAGAATTGTATATTGCAGAAATTCACAACCCTCATGTATCTGCTCATCAAGCAAGCTGAGCAGACCTGCTTAAACCTCTGATGTCCTGGAATTCCATCTGGATGCAGTGAAGACACAGCGTCAGAGGCTTAACAATTTACTCTTCCCCCACCCCTCTTTTAATATCTCAACACCCGTAATCAGCTTGAAGAAGTTAATGAAGAGTCAGCATCCCTATTTCCTGGGCTTGGGGACTAAGGTGGTTAATATTGGGCTGTCTTTCTAGGGAAAAGTAGTGGTTTGTTTGGAACAGGGAGAATTAGCTAGGATTTATTTCATAGCCATAACCTATTGGTAAAAATCTGTATAATTATTATCAAGATGAAGTTACAATTTCTTACATGGTACAAAATTTACTTTGATTTCAAATTTAAGGTTTTCATTGGTACAAGCTTCTTATTCATATAAAAGTGAGATGAATATTGATACTCTCATAGGCATTGTGCCTGTATAACACATTTAGGATTACAAGGCTTAGACCCAGTCCTTCTTTAACTTTTTTAACTGATTTGAGATAGTTAGCCTCTGAGTTAAGGGCCTATAGCAAATTCATGGCTCTGAGTTCATTGTTAGGGTGCTTTCTATATTTTATTTAGAAATAGCTGAGAGGAGTTAACAGACAACAGTCCAGATTGCCTTACATGGATAGTTGGTTTTCAAAATGTCAGAAGTCCACAGAATTGACGTTACAAATATTTCTGTATTAATGCTCATTTTGATTAGAGACCTGTCTGCTCCTGACATCTTTCTGTCTTGGATTCTAAGAAGAAATTGAGCATCTTTGGTGTTACTCTGGTTGTGGTGAGACAGCCACTAGGCAAGAACTGCCTCTTTCCATCTACAGACAAATTACTGTCCAGAAAAGAACACACTTGCAGAATAGTTGACTGATTATATCTGCCTAGACAGAGTAATCAGCTCTTAATAATTCTGCATCACTAAGGTCTGTTAAATGATCCTGGGCCAGAAGGCTGAAGATCAGATGCTCCAATGTTTTGTAGTATAAGGACTGTCCAGGTGCTCAGCGGTATCTATAAATTGGCTAAGTTTTAGAAGCTATGCTTTGTGCTTCCCATAATTTCAGTTAACTCATTCTGAATTTCTGATGGGGTCGGAAACTTATAGTCTCATAGCCAATCCTGGCTATTTACTTTGAGAGAAAAGATTTGAGTGGATGGTTTTCAGCTGGCATTCATTCTAAAGCCAAGAAAAAAGCCAGGTTCAGAACTAAGTGTTTTAGTTAGGAGAGATGACAGAGGTTCTGGTTAGTCAACAAAATGATGGACTGGGTATAAGGACTATCTTGTACCTCACTGGTACAAATTGGTATAAATATGCTGTAATTGTATTTTGAGAGAAAAGTGTTTTTTTAACAGGAAGGGTGATATGTAGGAGGAGCTAAGGTGAGAGGAGTACAGAGAGGAAGAGAAGGAATAAGGAGAGGAGGAGAAGGAGAGGAGAAGCTAGGTGATGAGAGAGAGAAAGAGAGAGAAAGAGAGTGGAGGGGCATGGAGGCAGTTGTTCACGTGTCTCCACCAGTCAAAGATAGTTGATATATCTAGTCTGGGTATTGGGTTACACTTCTAACTGAGCATTACCAAACTTATAAGGCCTTTGATTAACATTTTTAAAAAAATGTATAAAAGCAAAAAGGAAACGGGGGCATGGGATAGGGATTTTCTAGGGAGTGGAAATGGGGAAAGCAGATTGCATCTGAAATGTAAATAAAATATCCAATAAAAAAATTTAAAAAAGCAAGAAATTAGAGAGAGTAGAACACATGACAGAAATATAAACACACATATAAACAGTAAAATAAGTAACAATTCTGAATTTCCTTTACAAATGAATCATGAAATGAAGAGTTCTGTTGCTACTGTATTTCTTTTGTAGCTCAGTCCAGATAGAAAAACAAAGATATAGAGATAGAAATATAGAACACACACATACAAAGAGAGAGACAGAGAGACAGAGAGACAGACAGAAATAAGGCAGCTAGATGGTAGATTGTATATACTAGAGAACAGATGATTGATAGATAGCCAATATATCATAGCTAAAGCTAGAGGGAGACAGATAGTACATGAGAACTAATATAGGACAGATAGATGATTAATAGATATTAGATACTTAGGTAGATGCGGTATATGATTTAGATGATAGATAGATAGATAGATAGATAGATAGATAGATAGATAGATGATAGATGATAAATAGATGATACTAACAGAACACGTTATTATTGTTCAGCAGCACATAATTTGTTTTATATATTAAACATGATTACATGTGATTTAATATACATAATGTTTGTTGTTAAACTATAGGATTGATGCATTTCTTAAAAATATAGAATGAATTTTCTTGACTTAGGTGAGAAAAACTCCAAAATTGTTTAAAAGATATTAGAAGATAAGGCATATTAATGTGCATCTGGATATATAGTTTCCCTTAGTTTTGTCCATTTCAGGGCCTGTTGTTCCAAGTTTACTAGTGATCAAAGAAAAAATTTAATATTATTTAGAAATTATTTCTCAGTATTATAAGTGTAATATTTTTGGTTTACATTTAGAAGTCTTGTGTAGTGAATCATTGGTTTTATAAACTGTTTTCTACTCTGGCAGCCAATGAAAAATATAGTGGCCAGAGTCTGTGTTCTTTTACACATAAAATATTTTTTATTTAGTGGCAGGGAGTACATCTTAATATTGTAAGCATTCACTACATATTCTCCTCTAATCAGCACAAGAAGAAAATACAGAAGTTTAACTTTCTATGTTCTTCTACTTCATGGGAATATAAGACACACATGGTCAATAGTCAACTTTCTCTGAACAGTACTAACAAACTAAGTCACAAAGAAAAAGTCATAGCATAGAAACAGTGCTGAAGAAAGACCAAAGAAAAAACAGTTACCTGCCTGTTCTCTGTTGCCTCTTAGACAACAATGTAAAAATAACTGTTTCCCTTGACAAAAGCACTGCAGGGATTTTTTTCTCTAAGGAGCTGGGAGAAGGCAGATGTCTCATGTGAGTCACTGTGAGTCCATGACTACATGAACTCTGGGACTCAGATGAAGAATCTAGTTCTAAGCAGCCAAGAATAGATGCTTTCATTTCTGCTGCACCGGTAAGTGCAAAAGATCTAGACCCCAGTAAGTTCTATGATTTTATAATCAGAGTTGTGCCATTTTAAACCTGACCATTGATTTTAACCAGCTAGACAATCACTTTAAAGACTCAAAACAGTTTCAACAACACCCCTAGTAGCTTTGAAAAGTAGAACAAAAAACCTAGATTTGATATCTTCAATCAAAAATACACGAGTCTGGAAATTTCACTATGTATTTTTTTAAGAGCTGAGTAATATTTCACAGTGGAAATGTACCACATTTTCTTATCCATTTTTTGGTTGAGGGGTATCTAAGTTGTGGAGGTTCCTAGTCTTACTGAAGCTTGATATGTGGTGTTTGATTTGTGGGAGGTCTGTCATTTTTCCAAAGATAAACTTCAGAAAAGGAATGGTTGGAAAAGGCAAAGGTGGGAAGGAGGGACTGGGAGAAAAAGAGACAGAAAAACATGATCAGGATGAAAAAAAATTTAAAGAAGAACAAACAAAAGAAAGAAAATACCCATGTCTCTGTTGTGGTTAATCCTAAAAACAATCTAGAACTTAAATACCAAGAAACCCAGTGAAGGTACTCTATGCCTTAGTTATAGATTCCTGCACACACGTTATCTATTTTAGTTTTGTCAGGAAGTCTAAGCATTCACCAAATAGTCTCCTCTAATCAATATAAGGAGAAAATACAGAAGTAACTGTCAACATTCCTCCATGTCACAGGAATATACTTCCTCCTCAAATTTGTAAACCAAGCATCTCAGGAGAGACACCTGAACTGCTACTCCAGAAAATCCCTTCCTTCATTTATCGAGTTTCAATTGTATGTTCAATGATTTTTCAACTTCTCCACAGGGGGAAAAAACCCTTTAAGAGACAGTGACATTTTCAATGCTAAAATAGAGAGAGGGAAAAACGACAAAGTCCAAATACTACTTGACTTTCATACTGGTATTTCTTCAGTAAATCTCGATTAAAAAACACCCTAATGCATATCCCTTCCTCATCTCTAGGTGACAACCTGTGATGAATCAGTACTGTTTTGTCTGTCTGTATTGAGAAAATGTCTTTTGTTTTAGTAATTAAGACCCTTCTCCAGTAATAAAAATCCAATCTCAGTAAATGTTAGAAATCCAGTTTCTCAACCAATGTATGCTTTCCTTGCATGCACTGAGGCTCAGGTCTCCTACATGTAGGGACTCTCTACTGGGAACCATTCAATTCTATTCTACTGTTCATTAGTTCTACATTTCCCATTACATTTTGTCCATCCATCATGACTGTTATTGTTTTGGTTTGCCATTTAAACAATTTTGTATTTCACAAACATAGAAAAAAGTAGGAGAGAAGCCAAAACATTCAGTTCTCTTGACAAAAGGTGTTATAACTTGGTTCTTTACAAGCAGCGGGCAATTTTTCTCATGTGACCATTTTGGAGTTGTTAAGAGTCTGCCTTTGAACAATATGTAATTATATCATTCCATGACAAGGATAATAAAGTTTCTCCCTTTGCTCTTAAAAGAGTTCTCTTGCATTTGACAGACATTGCATTAATATTTTCCATCAGTTTTTTGTACCTCAGAAACCTGTTTTTTTGTTGTTGTTTTTTATTGGTGTCCTATCAATTGTGCCCTTAGCTTTGGTGTTTGTTTTGGCTGCACCATCGGAGTCATACTGAAGTTTTCTTTGCATGAAGTTTACACTTTCTTAATTATGTTTTAAATTCCCCAGGGTAAATGAGAAGAAAAATGTACTTAAGGGATGTCTAAGGGCTCAGCTCTAAACTAATCTACTAGGATGTAAATTCTGGCATTAGGCATTCTAATAACAATCATATACATTTGCAATGGACTTAATCTCTAGAGACCTCAGTTGTGGAAGACAGGATATAAACAGGTAGGATTACAAGTTTTTTATATCCTTAGGTATTCAATTTTATGTGTATTTTGGTAAATGAGTTTACATAAAACCTATACTCAGAGAATTCTGTGATTTCATGATTCTCTCATGCTTTGAAGAACATTTTGTTCTTTATATACAGTGTTTTTGGATTGGTATTATCAATCTGCAGCAAAGAAGTAGCTATAAAATCAATGACTTTCTCATCATTAACCCAACAATTCAATTCATGAGGACATTGTTTAATTGTTACGCTGTCTACTATCTATTGATTAGATAAATCCATCTTAACAAAGGTTTTTAGTGTTGCATTTTGAATATGACAAGCAGATATAAATAGATAGCCATTAGTCAAAGAAAAGCCACAATCTACGTAATTTTTAAGTGATTATTGTATAATCTACGGAAGAAGTCATTGAACACTGTCTGGCTTTAAAGGAAACTTAAAGGGCCTAAAATTTTACAACATAATTCAACTGATTTTTAAATAAAATTTGTTTGAAGGTGCATATGAGAGTGAAAAAATGTAAATTCTTGACTTTAAATATAATACTAATGTAAATAGTAAACTAGTAAAGTCCAGAGCTGAGTATTTCACACATGCCCTTTCCAATGAAGTTAACAGAGCACTCAGAAATCAGCATATACTAAAGTTTAATGTGGTCTTGAAGAACAGATATAGAGAAAGCTATAGAATATTGGGAGTATATAGTCTGTGAGTTTGTATGGATTACTAAATAACAAAAGAATAAAAAAGAAAGAAAGCAACAGAAAAGAAAAGTTGAATGTCTTTAACATAGCAATGAGATTTTGGTAAGTTAGTAGAATCCAGCCAGTGAATTTTAGATATTTCTACCAGACAGAAAATTCTCCTCCAGTTGAGTACATCTTAAATGCGAGTATAATGTGTTTGGTTACTCCTATAACATTAGGGTCACTATTGCACCAGTGAGCATATCATGCCAGGCCACTGGTTATTATTGTACCTCAAAGGGTCCACAGCTGGGAAGACTTGATTACTTTTTGCCCTAATAGCTCAACAAGCACCTTCAATCACTACAATTGCTGCAAATCATATTAGTTTTACATTACAACTTCTCTGCTATGAGTTGCACATTCTGATTAGTCATTCAGCACCCAGAACCTTAGTTCGGAACTTGTTTTAATTCCATTTAGACAGGAACAATAAATTACATGCCTTATAATTACATTCAGAAATTGAAACACAGTTAAGCTAATCTGCAGTGATAATATCAAGAGCTAATAAAGACTTAGGGAAATATGAAAGATATTTTTAAGTTATTGAAATTGTTTCATTTCTTAATATTGACAATTTTTGTGTTGGAATATTCATTATCCATCTCAAAAATTAAAAATGCACTTCTTACTTGGATTTTTCAGAAGTTCTCCATGTGTATGTTATATTTTAATAACAAAGCTTAGCCTAAAAGATGGCCAGAATTTCCATTGACCTAATTTTAAAATATCTACAACTATACCTATTTAATTAAATACAATAAAATACAAGCAAAGTATTAGCTCATGTCAATGGACTTTAAAAGGCCAAGTGATAGGATGTATCAAAAGGAAAATTGATTGGTACAGATTGAAATGAGAATTTATAGGCCACTGCCCAATTAATGGAGGCATTCAGAGAAAACCATGTGAGGCTGTCTATTAGGAAATTATTTTCTCCATTTTACTTGAAAACAGAATACTAAATCGTCAATCCCTAGTCAAAACTCAGAATCAGCATCCCTACCCTTAATATCATGGGCTTTTTTGTTTCAGAAGACATGGTGGATGGAAAGCCTTTCTTCAACAAATCCTGCCCACCAGAGTTCGTGTTCCGTGTTTTAACCAATGTTCCTGAATTTCAGGGAATCCTCTTTACCATCTTCTTCCTCCTCTATTTGATGATCCTCTGTGGCAACACCACCATTATCTGGGTGGTGTGCAAGCACAGCTCCCTGCAAACTCCCATGTATTTTTTCCTGGGCAGTCTGTCATTTGTGGAAATCTGCTACATCACAGATGTGGTGCCTTTGATGCTTTCCAACATCTTTGGATCCCAAAAGCCCATATCGCTGGCTAGTTGTGGCACACAAATGTTCTTTTTCTCTGTCTTTGGCTGCACTGATTGTTTTCTCTTGACGGTAATGGCTTACGACAGATATGTGGCCATCTGCCACCCACTATACTACAACCTCATCATGACCCAGAAACGATGTGTCCAGATGGTAATGGGCTCTTTGAGCTTGGCACTTCTTCTCTCTTTGGAGCTTACTGTCTTTACCTTCACATTGCCATTCTGTCGACACCGCCTGGAAATCAACCACTTCCTTTGCGATGTGGCTCCTATCATGCGCCTGGCCTGTGCTGACATCCATGTGAACCAGACAGTCCTCTATGTAGTTAGTATCCTAGTTTTGACAGTCCCGTTCCTGCTAATTTTCATCTCCTATGTGTCCATTGCTTCTACCATTCTGCACATGCATTCTGCAGAGGGTCGCCAGAGGGCGTTCTCCACCTGTTCCTCCCACCTCACTGTGGTTTTGCTACAATATGGCTGCTGTAGCCTAGTGTACCTGAGACCCCGCTCCAGCACCTCAGAGGATGAGGACCGCCAAATTGCCCTGGTTTATATCTTTGGTACTCCGTTACTCAACCCTCTGATTTACACCCTTCGGAATAAAGATATCAAAGATGCTCTGAGGAACTCTTTCTTCCATGTACCAGCTTCGAACACTAGTTGATATCTTGAGTGTGGAGTGGAGTATCCAACAGTTAAGCCAATCAACTCTAAATGACAATTTAAAAACTTACTTTCCTTTTACATTTGGCTGTTGATTCTTTTTTCTCTGTGTTCACCATGTTCATCTGCACTAATTTTCCAAAGTACTGTGAATATAATTTAAATTTAAATTTTCTATGTTCTCCTATAGCAGCTGCTGCATCAAACACAAGTAATACTTTCTTGATGATAGATTGATGCCTTTGTAAATACTGCCTGCTGAGGAGATGTCTTCATTAAGGAAAATTCATAAAGATATGTATTATTCTCAAAGAAATACATCCTATCATCTTAGACATCTTAGACATTATGCATACAGAAAAATAATTTAGATAATTCATCAATTGTATTTATTTTGCATTTCAATGAATGCATTTCTTTCTTTCTATCATTTTTCATTTTCATTCTTTCTACCATCTAGGAACAGGACATGAATTTCTTTCTATTGACATAGTGTCTACCATATCACAACTGTGGTAGGGTAGCAAAAACTAATTATAGTCATTGATGTTTCTGTGTTCTCTTTCTCAAAATAGATTTTTTTCAGTAAAGAAGAAATAAATGATTTTTTAAAGTAAGTTATAGGTATGAGTGTTTTTCTTTGAAGAATATGTGTGTTTTGTTGACCAAAGAAGTCAAATAGGGCATACCACCCTGAAGTGGAGTTATGGATTGTTGTGAGCAGCCATGTGAATTCAGGGAATTGAAACAGTCTTCTCTACAAGAGTAGCAAGTGCTATTAACCACAAAACCATCTCTCCAATAATCAGAGGAAATTAGTTTTAAATGTACATGCTAAATAATTATATAAATGTGAATTAGAACATTTAAAAAATGTTTTTTCTATTGTTTGTTTCCTCCATTTTGTTTATTTTTCCTGGTAATGATTTTATTTACTTATTTATCTCTAATACAATACTTCCCAACCTCAGTTTTCCTTCCTTCCACTCCTTCCTGATACCACTCTCACCTTTCTTCATCCTCAGATTTACTCTTCCTCCTGTTTCCCTTTGGAAAAGAATGGGCCTCACAGGGATAATAGCCAAATGCAGTGTAACAAGATAAAATAAGACTAGGCACAAACCTTCATTTCAAGCCTGAGTGACACAACCCAAGTGGAGGAAAAGGTTCTCAAGAACAGAAAAAAGAATCAGAGATACTCTCACTCCTGTTGTTAGGGGTCCCACAAAAACACTAAGCTACACATGCAAGATCTGTGGATGCTACTTCAGTCTCCATGAGCCCCTATAAGCCTTGCTTAATTGATTCTTTGGGCTGTGCTCTCCTCATGTCCTTAATCCCTCTGAATATTACAGTTCTTCCTCCTCCTTTTGAATGGAGACCCAACCTCCAAAAGAGGTACCCAATGAAAATCTCCAATTGAGTGCGTTCTCTTCCTAATATTTAGCAACAGGTCTCTGCATCTGTTCAAATCAGCTACCAGAGGAAAACTCTCTGATGATAACTTTTTAAGCACATATCAATGACTATAGTAGAATATCATTAGAAATCATATTACAGAATCTTTTTGTCATAGGTCTCAGGGCTATGCAGAAAATGTTGGGTATGTATTCTGGTCACCCAGACAGTGTTGAGCATGGGATCTATTTCATGGCTGGGCTTCAAATTAGACTAGTCATTTGTTTACCACTTCCGTCAGCTCTTTGCCTCCATTGCCCCAGCACATATTGCAGACAGAATAGATTGTAGGTCAAAGGTTTTATGACTAGGTTGGTGTTCTACTTCCATCATTGGTAGTTGCCTAGTTACAGAAGATGGCCAGTACCAAATACATATGTTCCATTACAATGAGGACTCTCTAGGGTCACTCTTGTAGCATCCTGAGAGTTTGTACTGAACTAGATTTCTACATTGCCACTAAAATTCCCTACAATTCCAGTTATTTCTCGCCATATTTTCTCCCTCCATTTCTGATTCCTATCTGCCAGCCAGTCCATGCACAAAATCTATTATCCCTACAATGTTTCAGATTAATTATTACCCTTGATGGACTGATACAGGCACAATTTCTCTTTCTACAATAATTGCATGAAAAGTAAGCAGATAAATGAGTGATCTCTGGAGGAAATGTAACTTTAAGTGATACAAGATAGTATGCTGACTTTTTTTTGTTTGTGTTAGTTGTATATATAGGTAACTACTTTCTCCTTACTTATCTGACATTTGTCATTCCATATAAAATATCAAAAATTAAATTATGATAAAGTCTATTTTCTAAAAGACCATCTTAATAAAATTAGAAGAGGTAAGTGAACAAATTTTGAAAAGGAGTATTTGGGTCAACTCACTTTTCCCTTTTCTGTGGCTGATACAGAAAGATTGGTGACAGATTTATTGATAACTTTTATTGTCTATCATTTCATTTTTAAATCTTAGTCATAAACTCATGTGTCTGAGTACATGTTATGTCTACAGTTATCCCACAGACTACGTTATTTTCACATCAAAGATGGATAAATGTCCATTGTTTTATAAAATAATTAAAGCCTTCAGTGTGTTATAAAGAATATTTAAGCATAAAAAAAAAGTATCTACTTGTAGGGAGCCGACTTTAAGCAGAAAGCAGCTAGAAAGCAGTTATCATCTTTGTAGCCATCTGGAACCATTTAACCTGATAGAGACTTGGTTTTTCAGCAGCCTACAACAGCTGAGCACACTCTAACAAATATCTTGTTTATCCCACATAGCTTGTTTTGCTGTTTAATGACCCCAGCTGCATAGTGCACTTGTAAAATGTTTTCACCTGTGTTCTCCTGCGTGTGCTTATAAATACCCAGGATTTCCTTGTAAGAATATATACAGTCAATACAGTCAAGAGTGAATATGAGTCGGAAGAATATGCGCCAGTAGAGAGACAATAAAGGAGACTTGAGATTTGACTACAGAACCTCTGCCTTGTCTCCATTCTTTGCGACCCTGACCCCTTGACCAGAACAGCAGCACGGTCCTCAACATCTACTCTTTCTGCTTGTGTCTTTCCCTAATATCCCTTCATAGCTTACTTTGCGTTGGTCTCCTATTCCAGGCTTCTCAATATATTGGGGGATATTCAATATCATTTCAATATTCATTTTAACTTATATTTCCAATTTTCAGATGTCCCTCAGTGAAAGAATGTATATAGAAAAATGTGGTACATTTACACAATGGAGTATTACTCATCTATTTAAAAAATGTCTTCATGAAGTTTTCAAGTAAATGGATGGAACTAAAAAATATCATCCTGAGTGAGGTAACCCAGACACAAAAGAATACACATGGTATGTACTTACCGATAAGTGGCTATTAGCCTAAAAGCTCAGAATACCAATGACACAATTCATAGACCATGTGAAGCTTAAGAATAAAGAAAACCAAACTATGGATGCTTCAGTTCTTAGAAAAAGGAACAAAATAATCACAGGTTATAAGGGGAGGGGGGAACCTAGGATAGAAAGAGGAGGGGGAGGGAAAAGGGGGCAAGAACAGGGATAGGAAGAGACAAGAGTGAAGTACAGAGTGTCAGAATATTGAACAAAATATGTAGTAGTGGGGAGTGGAGAACTGGGCTTAGCCACTAGAAAATCCCAGATTTCAGGGAAGCAAGAGGATTCCAGGACCTAATGAAGATGACATTAGTCGAAATACCCAACAAAAAGGGGAGACAGAATTTGTAGAATCCATCCCCTGTAGATTGGCAAGGCCCCTAGTTGAGTCATGGGGCCACCAACCTATCTTAAAAATTTTAACCCAGAATTGTTCCTATCTAAAGGAAATGCAGAGACAAAAAATAGAGCAGATACAGAAGGAAAGACCATACAGAGACCATCCTTCCTAGGAATCCATCCCACCTGCAGACACCAAACCCCAACACTATTGCTGATTCCAAGAAGTGATTGCTGAGAGTATCCTGGTATAGCTGTCCCCTGACTGCCACCACCTGACCAATACAGATGCAGATACTCACAGGCAATCATCGGATAGAGCTTGTGGACCCCAATGGAAGAGTCAAGAGAAAGACTAAAGGTGCTGAAGAAGATTGCAACCCTATAGGAAGAACAACGATATCAACCGACCACCCAGAGCTCCCAGGAACTAAACCACCAACCAAAGAGTACAGATAGAAGAAGCCATGGTTCCAGCTACATATGTAGCATAGGATGGCCTTATCTGGCATCAATCGGGGGGGGGGGGAGGCCCCTGGTCATGTGGAAGCTTGATACCACAGTATAGGACATGCTAGTGTGGTGAGGAGGGAATTGGGTGAGTGGTGTACCTCACAGAGGCAAAGGGGAAAGGGGACTGGAATGAGAGTTTGCAGAGGAGAAACCAGGAAGTGGGACAACATTTTAAGTGTAAATAAATAAAACAACCAATGAAAATAAATAATTTATTTATAAATAAATAAGAATTCATGTTGACTCTGTTTTCAAATTATACTTCATGAGTCAGTACCATGGCACATGGTTATACATTATATTATAAGAAGAAGCTTCACTTTTCTTTCTCAGTTAAAATTAAAGCTTATTTGCTCTCAGTGAAGCCTCACATCAACATAGAACATTGATATAGAAAATATACATTTGCATACAAAAACAAATTAATGAGAAGAAGTCATGAATTTTAAAGAAAGCAAAGACAAAAATATGGGAGTGGGAGGGAGGAGGGAAAAAACAGGAAACTGATGTAATTATCTCAAATATAAGTAACAAAAATTAAAAATATAACAATAGGCATTATTTCTTTTCTTTATAATTAAGAGTTTAGCTGTCTGAATCACTTTTTCTTCAAACTGTATTCTAATAGAATAGAGGTAAGTTGGAAATCTGAGATTAAAGTGACACATTTTAATAATACAGGAATAATGACCTCACACTAAAGATGTCATCACATTAAAATCATAACCACTGGCAAAAAAAATGTAAGTCAATTCTCAGGACATTTACTAAGTGTTCCTATTTAGCAGGGAAAATGAGGTAATTAATAAGAGAATCTCCAAATACTCCTATATTAATGAAAACAAATCCAAACTAACACCAACTCATTTACTCCAAATAGTAATAACTGTTACAAGAAGGACTTCTCAGCATAGAAAGAAGACTTGAAGACAAACAAAGCAAAGAGCAGTTGCATGTCTATTACTCCAATCACCTATGCAAACTATTGTGACAAAATTACTGTTTACCTTGAGGAAAACATTTCAAGAGATGTTTTCCCTGGGGACTTTGGAGGAGCTAAATATCCTCTTGTGAGTTCAGCCTCATGAAAGCATTATCAGAGAAGCCCACTAGGACTGTTTTCAGTCTCCACCTCTACAGTCAAAGATACAGCAACAACACCAAACCTTTGAATTTGGATTTTTTAACTACCATTGAGAGGTGAGAATTTTAGAATTTAACTTGTGTCTTAATCATCTTGTCAGCTACCTCATGGATTCAGAACAGCTTAGGAAGATTGCTGACAGTTGAGGGAGGTAGGTTAGAAATCTGGGATTAAAGTGACACATTCAAAATCATAAAATTTCCCTTTCCTGGCAAACCAAAGCCATATCTATATCAAAGACAGTACCTTTAACATTGTCTCTATTTTAGGTTCAGATTCCTGCTGGAATTTTAACCCATTTGAGTTTTCTCATTGTGTCTTAATTTTACATGTTTCTCTCTCTGATATACAAGCTGAGCTCCAAATTAAGGAATCCTCATACATTCTCTTTTTTCCCTACCATTCAGGTTTCCAGAATCTCAGTGGTGATGACTGACTGTCCCCTCCCCATTGAAAGAACCATATGAGAGACAGTGATTTGAAGAAAAAAAAAAACAAGGAAGAGAGAGAGGGGGGAAGAGACAAAAGGAGAAAGGGCAGGGGTAGTACTCAAGTTCTAGTAGAAGAGAAGAAAAACAGAGACAAACATCTCAAGAAAAATCACCTAGTCTAATTTGTCCTGTTTCTAGGTGACAACCTGTAAGCTGAAAATATATTTATGACCACTTGTAGTCCAAAAATGTTTATTACTAAAGACCTATTTTCAGATTTTTAAAGTCCCATCTTAAGGTTTCACTTTCACTTTTATTCAAAGTATGTGTCTTCTTTCTTGATTCAGATCATACATGTACTAAGGGAAAATGATTAGTGATCATGCAGTGAGTAGTCAGGGTTTGTGCCAGGGTATGGTTAGATTATGTATGATGGGTAGTTAATGACTTTGCTACAAGTAGTCAGAAGCTATGTACTATGAAGTCATAGAGTGTGGAGTGTTTAGGTTCTAGGAAATGAGTAGACAGAGCCATTATCTTGTATAGTCAGTTGAGACTCTGCAGTAGGTATCAGGGGCTGAGCAGTGGACACTGGGACTTTGCTCTCATTCTTTAATCTCATCTCCCTGAAAACACATTTATTAGTGTTATTTTAATTGCTGTTTATTACTCAGTCTTCATTACTGTTTTATAGAGTTAAAGAATTAGAACAAAGAAGTAGTTTCAAGCAGAAATATAAATCTTAGGCTAGAACAAAAAAGTAGCCTTCAGGCATGAAAATGACTTTGGACTAGAAAAGGGAAGTAGGCTCAGATATTTTGGTCAACTTGATAAGCCCTTAGAAATAGTGATCACCAGACTTTGTTTATTGCCTTTCTTGTTTTTTGACTGTTTGTGTTGCTTGTTCCTTGACTATCCACATCTATTGTACTGCTAGTTCCTCAACATAGACCCGACCTTAATACTTGCATGTAATTAAAATGGTATAAAAGCAAAAAGGAGGAGGATAAGATAGGGGTCTATGGGGGGTGTGAATGGGAAAAGGGACTAACATCAGAATGTAAATAAATAAAACATTTAATAAAAAATTTTAAAAATGAGTTATAATGAAATTGAAGAGGAAAAAATACTGAACACAGTTGCCAGAAGGCACTAGCAGTGGATTCTGTTTGTTGAACAGTCCTGAGACTCCAGGGCTTCTTTCATAACCCCGCTTCGGAGACTGGCCAAATAAAATGTTTTACAAGGGTAATAGCTTTTCTTCAGACAACTAACCCATTATATTATAGCCTTAGTATCCTTTATCCCATTAGTATACCTCTTGATTGGAGACCTAAGGAGGTGACCTGAGTATAGCCACATCATGAAGTTCTCCTTAACCTACACAAACTTCATATCATGTCTGTTCGGCAAAGAGTGGAAATACAAGCTTTTTCTTCTACTATTCACCCTTCCTCAACCCTTCAGTAGTGGGCTAATCATCTTCCAACCTTCAGAAGTGAGAGGCAAGCCCATACATTCAGGTTCATATGTGTACTTAAATTTCTTGGATCTCCTAAGAGTGCTATATTTCTCCTTTTTTCAGTCAATCTTCAGTTACATTTTTTAAGTACTCCTCCTCTAACTTTTGTAGAACGGAGCACCCATACAACAGGACTCTCTAATAAGGATCCCTAAATTTCAATTAGTTATACCTCTGCAGACACTTCACTGCAAGGACTCCTCAAATCTCCATCTCCTCAGGTTTAAAGGAGGAAAGTGAACAAATCCTGGGACCATTTTCTACCTTTTGTATTTGTGTGAATATGGGAAGGGTATACATCTCTGTGTAGATGCACGTGTTTTGAATCTGTGAGTGTAGAAGCCTAGTGTCAACTTTGTGCATCATTCTTCGATAGCTACTCAGAGTTTTGTACTGTGATGTGGAGTTTACTGATTCTGCAAGCATGTTTAATCAGTAAGGCACAAGGATCCTCCCATATTCACACACACACACACACACACACACACGCATGAGAGAGAGAGAGAGAGAGAGAGAGAGAGAGAGAGAGAGAGAGAGAGAGGAAGAGAGAGAGAGGAGAGAAGGAGAAAGAGGAGGAGGAAAAAGAAAAGTGAGAGACAGATAAAAAGGGAGATAAGAAAAAAAGAGGGAGGAATGAAGAAACACACTACCACCATGACTGTTTTTTTTTATGGGTGCTAGAAATAAAACTCACATCCACAAGTTTTTCACAGAAAACAGTTTAACAACTAGTCTACCTTTCTAACTTTTCATTGTGTACTTTAAGTAAATAATTCTATGGTGGATTGTATCTTTATAATATGGGTCACATACCTGTGTTCTTAGTTTAGAGACTTAAACAAATTTTAGAGCCATCAATAAAATTTATGGGAATAAAATGCTCACTGAGAAGAAATTATTATCTCTGTATTATTACGAAGTTTTCTTAGCCACTGCACTGCTAAGATGATTCTTTAGTAAGCAGCCCTTCTACCATAAACATAGAAGGGATTTTTCTTCAGCATCAAAGAAGTGCCACCCACAAACTTGTTGCAGAAAAATAATATGATTTAGGGTTGTTGGTTTTGTGTGTGTATGTGAGTGTGAGTGTGTGTGTGTGTGTGTGTGTGTGTGTGTGTGTGTGTGTGTCGTTTAGAAGGGTATGAAAAGCTTGTGTTTTTTTCCTTCAGATTAGAAGTAATATGAATCAAGAAAACAAAACCACCCTCTCTGAATTCATCCTCCTGGGTCTCTCCAACCAGGTTGAGAAGCAGAATCTCATCTTTGTGATTTTCTTGAGTATGTACCTGGTCACTGTGGTTGGAAACAGTCTCATTATTCTGGCCATTGGCTTGGATATACATCTTCATACTCCCATGTATCTTTTCCTTGCCAACCTATCTTTTGCTGATATTTCCTCTTCTTCTACCTCAGTGCCCAAAATGCTGATGAATATTCAGACCAAGAGTCAATCCATCTCTTATAAGGGATGCATTACACAGATGTACTTTTCTATTGTGTTTGTTGTCATTGACAACTTTCTTTTGGGGGTCATGGCTTATGATCGATATGTGGCTATCTGCCACCCTCTGAATTATACAAACATCATGCACCCCAGGTTTTGTCTTTTGCTCTCTGTCTGTCCATGGGCTCTAAGCAATATTGTTGCTTTAACACATACTCTTCTGGCCAATCAATTGATATTTTGCAACCACAACACTATCCAACATTTCTTTTGTGATTTGGCACCTCTACTCAAACTTTCCTGCTCAGATGCAATGATCAATGAACTTGTAAAATTTATTGTGGGGTTATCAGTCATCACTTTTCCCTTTGCTCTCATTCTCTTCTCCTATGTCTGCATCATCAGGGATGTACTGAGAATTTCATCCACAGAAGGAAAGTGGAAAGCCTTCTCTACCTGTGGCTCTCACCTGACAATTGTATTCCTCTTCTATGGTACCATTGTAGGGGTTTACTTTTTCCCTTCATCCACTCACCCTGAGGACACAGACAAGATTGGTGCAGTACTCTTCACAGTGGTGACACCCATGTTGAACCCTTTCATCTATAGCCTGAGAAATAAGGACATGAAGGGTGCCCTTAAGAAGCTCATCAATAAAAGTCATTTTTTCCCTTTGATGTCATGATTGTCTGAGTTTAATCTGAATAACTAGATGATTCAGTTCAGCGTTTGTAGAATAGTTTTGATGATCTAACTTTTAGTGAACTATTTTGTATATGTCCAATTGCCTCTTACTTCCACCTCTGAGTGATTAGTGCCTTTACACATTGTTCTGATATTGGAAATAAGATGCATTATCTCCATGATAAGTAACAAAAAACATAAAGTTGATTACACTCTATACTACTGTAAGCCTTGGTTCAAGTTGTTTGTGATTTTCATATGTTAATTATATCACAAGTTTCATACCTACATGTTTTTTAATAGCTTACTAGTTCCAGACCTGAGATATCCATGGTTAAGAGAAGATATTGAATAAAGTTGGTTAAACAGAGAGGGTAAAATATCTGGGAAGAGTTGGGAAAAGGGAACAAATATGATTGAACTATATTGGATGAAAAATTAAAATTAAAAATAAGTAAAAAATTAAAAGAAAGAGAAAGTGTGTGTTGTTAGCCAAATCAAATCAAAGATATTATGGGTCAAGATTTTTCAGTATTTCTTGGTCCTTGCTAGTCACATATTTTAGACTATTTACCTTTTAGTGAAGATACTCTCAGCAAAAATAGGTTTCTCATCAACTAAAATTAATCAGAGTAGGGAGTAGGGCTTTGATCAATATTCAAACTGTTAAACATTTATTAGGCTAGAAAACAATTTCAAACAAGATTTTATTGTTATCTTCCAAACCTCACCTAGATCAACAATTCAACCTCTCTAAAACTGAGGTACGTGTATTTGAAAATATTCTTGATTGTCTAGGAAGTATAGCTTAAATTGGTTTATATTTATGTGGGCATGATCTACTATTCTATATATTCAGGTTTCTAGATTCTGTACAATATTAAAATCTATATATCATTTGCAGTGAGTTCAAAGAAGACCAGTTATAGAGTTGTATATGAGTTTCAAGTTTCCCTAAAAGTGTTCAATGGAAAAAATAGTGATACAAATTCCCATATTTACCTTCATAAATTCCCATGGTCAAAAGGCCTGGATTTGTGTCTAATTGTTTATGTTTTCCTGGAACAGTTTTTAACTTGCCATTTTCAACAAACATTCATGAACAACTTTCTATTTACTAGTTTTTAGATGGCTTCCAAAAGACTAAAGAAATGAATGATGTACAGTTTAATTATGTTTCCAAACCAAACTAAAATAGTTCATATAATTTTACGTTTTTTTTACATCAGTAAAGACAATAGTTGGTTGATTACTAGAGTAATTAATGAAGAAGTATAAATAGTCTGTGGAGCTTACACTCGATCCTACTCCTAGACTAATGTGCTAGTCATGATGAGAAAAAACAATATATATTTTGTAAATCTATCACTAATAATCTTTGTTATCTAACTATAATTAATACAAATGTAAAATAAATTACCAGCCAAAATATTACAGAAAAATTTCACTGTGGAGAGGAATGATCACCAAAACTGAATGTGTGAAATGCCAGCAGTACTTATTTTCACTAAAAAAAAAAATTAGTACCTTAATGAGAATCAACAGAAAGTAAGAAAATGTTCGTTCTTGGTTGTTATGTCACAATGCATGAAGTAAATCATAAACATATAAATAAATAAAATTGTAAGTTTAAAATAAGGTAGTACAATCTGCAGTCAAATGAAATGTAGGTAGAGGGACTAGATATTAGATATGATGACATTTTCGGTATGGTGCTTCAAGAGAGAAAAAAAATGCCTATCTGAGATTTTGGAGCAGCAAAATGAATCAAACAAAAAAGTGAATGAGGAGAAAATATGGGAAAATAATTCAAAAATGGGAAGAGTGATTTGAAGGTAGTTACATAAGAATATGTTTGTGTTGCCCAAAAATCAGAATGTAGATGGAGAAGAACAGAATGGGTGAGGACAGGGGGAAGTAGATATAGCAAAGATAGGGAAGAAATGAACCATGTTCAGTCTTACTTTGGCTATAGCAAAGATTTTGTTATATTCAAGCATCTTAATTATCCAGGTCATGGGAGTAAGTGAAATTACCCAAAGGGTGACTATAGAGAAAGAACATAACAAAGGTCAAGTGATCCTAACCTGAGAAGCTGAGTGAAGCAAGCTGTGAGTTTATGACCTCATTGGGCTTCCCAGTGAGACAGTCTCAAAAAGTTAAGAAAAATAGTGTTGTACACAGAAAGACAAGGTAATGTATCATTTTTCTTAGATATAAATGGGAACAACAGCTTCAATGTCCATAAAAGCCAAAGAAAAACTTCTGAAATCAACCTTTAGCTAACCAGGAAAATTTCTACCTGTTAGTTTACATGGAGACAGAAAATACTATACAGGCTGCTGGGGGAGAAAATAAACGGATGCAATTTTTCAGTACTGTATCCTGCATGCTATCATACTAAAACACAAGCAAGACCTGCCTACTGAGGCAATAGTGGCATAAACGTATATAGGTAATCAGTTGCTTTCTGATGAAATATGAAGCTTAATTCACAGTAGAAAATTAATACCTAACACATTAAGCCTGGAAAAAAAATCCCATCATGGGAAAGATCATAGGCACTGAAGTGAACGGAATAAAGTGTTATTCTTTTGTTAAATTGTCATGTTGTCAAACTACCTTCACAATATGTATATTATATATACTATGCTTTGCTCTGAGCCTTGATAAGAGAAACTTCTTTTGGCAGTTGCTAGTAGTAACACAGAGAATCACTGTTGATCAAAGTGCTGAGAATAAATAACTCACGCTCAGCTAACCTTGAGTCCATCTATTTAACTGTGTAACACCCAAGGCTTAGAGAAAGTGTGAAAAGAAGGAAAAGGCCTGTGAAATTCTAACTTCTACACATAGCATGACTATTACACACATGAACTGACTGCACCTATGATTTCCTACACAAATCCTCCACAAAATCAGGTCAGTCAAAATTCTTTCAAGGGACTATTCTTGAAAATGGAGCTATTGACACAGAAGGAAAGTTAGTCTCTCTTTTTTGGTGGTGTGACAATAAGTTGATTCCTCATTGTCTAGTGCATGACAACACACATATTGGCATGTGGAAAACATTAATTTGATTCAGTAGGTTATTAATCACAAGTAAGTTAAAAAAAGCATACATGAATCTAGAAGAGAGATCAAAGTTGGTAGGGTGTAATGATAAATGGGTATAATCAAAGTACATTATATAAATGTACACAACTTTCAAATAATAAAAAATATTTTTAAAATGAAGTAAAACATTTGATCTGCTAGTTTTTCATCTGTCAAGAAGTTCTCTATTTCTATATTGAAATCAAGTAAAAACTACTCCAGAATACGTTCTAGAGAAGGTGTCAACCAACCTCTCACATTTTTTCCTCTAACTTCCTTCCACTTCTTTATGTCTCTGTATTATATTGCATACATGCACATAATGTATCATAATCACTACCCACAATTATCCCATGTCAACTATCCCATGCTCTAACACATCTTCATCTAAATTGTATGCACATTTTAATAGTCTTTGAATACTACTAGTGATGCTCATATGCACATGAATGTTGGGTGATTTAACAGAGAATGAGTAGGATACCAGTGGGCACTTTTCAAAGAAAAAGAACTCTTTATCCCCTAGCAGCCTTTAATTGCAAATATATTCTTATTTGGGAATGAGACCTCCATAGTCATTCATCTTTCTGTGAAGAAAATCTTAACCAATTTGACCTTGTACAAATCTTATATAGGTATCCACATTTGCTATGAGTTTGTTTATGTGACAGCCATATCATATCCAGAAGACAGCATTTTATAGCATTACTACTTATTCTCTAACTGTTTAATTCTTTCTAAATCTTCTTCAATGATAGCCCATGAACCTTGGGGAAGGAGCTGATATTAGAATATAAAACTACCTAAATACACATGGACAGATAAAGAGATAAAGACAATTTGTTTTCTGATATGCTAGTCAGCCTTAAATTTAAAAAAGAAACTGTTTAATATACATTAATAAAATGATATGTAAAATTATGTAAAGTGAAATAAGGAAGTCACAGAAAGACAAATATGCTTTTATAAATATCTAAAATAGACCCATAGAAGTGCAAAATAGAATGGTAGTTGCTAGGTGATAAGACACAGGAAAAAAGAAGAATTAATGTGTACATTGTTTAAATACACAAGTTCACCAAATTCTACTTACCCATTGGACAACATTCTGCTAATTGTTAACAATAGTGCAACATACTTTTAAATATTAAGTAAAAGGAATATATATCATTGTGTTCTCATCATTATTTAAAAAGCAAAATCTAGCTATGCCATGAGCTGATGAAATATGGAATAAAACAGAATCTTCATGAACTGCTACCATTGTTGGGTAGATTTTTAAATGATACAACTAATTTGGAAAGTAATACAGCAATTTCCTAAAATATAAAATGTATATCTACCTTATAAGCCAGCCATTTCACCCTAGGTGTTGATCTAACAGAACTTAAAATATATATCTTTTCAAGGCTCCCCACAGATGTCTGTTACAGCTTTATTTATAAAAGTAAAAACTATTCCAATATCCACAAACAGATGCATGAGCAAACACATTATGTTGTATCCATGGCATATAGCAATGTTCAATCATAAGACGTGACCTAGTAATATATGTCAAAGGTAATTATTCTTAAAATATTAAATGTTAAAAAATTCATGTATCATTTCATGATTTAATTTGCAAATTTGTATGAAATTCCAAGAAGTGCACTAATAAAACACCACAAAAAGCTTGACAGTGGTTCTTTTGAATGTGGTGAGGAAGTGATAAAAAAGAGCCTATGAGAGAATGTAAAAAGAATACAAAGAACAAAGAAAAGACAATTTAAGGAGATAAATTACATATACATATATATTACACACACACACACACACACACACACACACATATATATATATATGATATTCATCTGAAGTATCATAATAGTTTCCTGAGTATATTTATGTGACAATTTTGTGAATTATATGGTTTAAATTTGTGGATATTTTGGCAAATAAAATAAACTTCAGTAAAACAATTATAAAATAAGAATACAATTATGATAATACAAAAATAATTCATTAAATATACATAACTCAATACTTTAAAAATTTGTTAACTACTGAGACATAACAATGATTAGTATTTCTGGGAAATTTTTGAATGCTTTAAGTGGTTATTTAAAGTATTAGCAAAAAAGAAAACCATTAGAGTTAAAACAAGATAGAATTTAAAAATGGAACAGATGTATGGGATATATAACAAGTCCCACAGTAGAAAGCCTACAGTAGGAGTATATGTGTTCCCTGGGTCATTTCAAAGATTACGTGGCCATCCAGATTAAGTTTTATCATACTCAATGTAATGGCAGACATGGAGAGTGACATGATGGTTTTTTCACTTTTTGTACTGAAATAGACACTTCTATCAAGTAAAGAAATCAAGAGTACACTTAAAATCCCGATGCCACTAAAGAAAACTACAAAATTGTCACACCATCTTTCTGTGCCTTAGTTTTTTCTTTGCTTTAAGGGAAAATACAATTCATTTAATTATGATTTTTCAGGGGTTGAAAATGAATGACTCATGTAAACTTTTTGAGATAATACACTATAAATGGTAAAGATACATTATCTCAAGATTTGTAAAGTAATTATTGGTGAGCTTCCTACTTCTGCTGGAAGTGTCTTAATTCAAATTGACTCTGAGCCAGGGAAAATCTGTCCTAAATAGTTCCAAAATGAAGAGACACATAGATCTCTCTACCCATGACTCTTGATTATGATTAAGAACATGGATAATCACTATAATAACCTACTAATAGAAGCTAAACATACTAAGAACTTTCTTGCTCTTCACGGATTCCAAATTATTTCATGGTAAATGAGACACACATTTATTTCTGCATACATATATACATACAATCATACCTGACACAGGTAAGTACTCAAAACACCTACTAAGAAGATTATATAGGCCTTCTGGTCTGTGCTCAAGTGCTGAGCAGATCTTGGGCTACAGCTCTGCACCCAGTCACACAAAACACAGAGGAAGTAGGGCTCCCAGGAGCTCTAAACTCGTCAGTATATTAGGTAAGAAGACAGCAACACCTGACACAAACAGGGAGTAACTGGGACCTGCTGGGTCCCAGAAATTCACTCCTGACAGGGGCACTGGTTCCTTCCAGTCTGTGCCCAAGAACTGAGCAGATCTTGGGCTTCAGTTCTAACCCCAGCAGCAAAACCCACCCCAAACAGTTCTGACACTACCAAGATAATAGGAAAGACAGACTCTTGTCAGAAACAGCACAGGTAGCACTAAAGACAACCAGATGGTGAAAGGCAAGCACAAGAACATAAGCATCAGCAACCCAGGGTACTTGACATGATCAGAACCTAGTTCTCTCACAATAGAAAGTCCTGAATATTCCATCATACCAAGAAAGCAAGATTCAAATTTAAAGTAACTTCTAATGATGATGGTATAGGTCTTTAAGAAGGACATAAATAACACTCAAAGAAATTGAGGAGAACAAAGGCAAACAGGTAGAAGCCCTGCCCTTAAAGAGGAAACACAAAAATCCCTTAAAGAGTTACAAGAAAACACAACCAAACAGGTGAAGAAATTGAACAAAAACATCCAGGACATAAAAATGGAAGTAGAGACAATAATGAAATCACAAAGGAAAACTACTCTGGAGATAAAAAACCTAGGGAAGAAATAAGGAGTCATAGATGCAAGCATCACCAACAGAATACAAGAGATAGAAGAGAGAATCTCAGGTGTAGAAGATACCATAGAAAATATTGACACAACTGTCAAAGAAAATGCCAAATGCAAAAAGTCCCTAACCCAAAACATCCAGGAAATCCAGGACACACTGAGAAGGCCAAATCTAAGGAAAATAGGTATAGAAGAGCGTGAAGATTCCCCACTTAAAGAGCCAATAAATATCTTCAACAAAATTATAGAAAAGAAAAGTTAGCAACCTAAAGAATGAGATGCCCATAAACATACAAGAAGCCTACAGAATGCCAAATAGACCAGACCAGAAAAGAAATACATCCCATCACATAATAATCAAAACACCAAATGCACAAAACAAAGAAATGATATTAAAAGCAGTAAGGAAAAAAAGCCAAGTAACATATAAAGGCAGACCTATCAAAATTATACCAGACTTCACACTAGATAATATAAAAGCCAGAAGATCCTGGACAGATGTCATACAAACCCCAAGAGAACACAAATGTCACCCCAGACTATTATACCCAGCAAAATTCTCGATTACCATAAATGGAGAAACCAAGATATTCCATGACAAAACCAAATATACAAAATATCTGTCCACAAACCCAGCACTACAAAGGATAATAGAGCGAAAACTCAAATACACGGAAGAAAATTATGTCCTAGAAAGAGCAAGAAAGTCATCTTCTTCCAACAAATCCAAAAGAAGATAGCCACACAAATGTAATGCCACCACTAATAACAAAAATAACAGGAAGTAATAATCTCCTTTACTTATTATCTTCTAACATCAATGGACTCAATTCCCGAATAAAAAGAAATAGACTAATGGACTGGACACATAAAAAGGACCCATCATTTTTGCTGCATACAGGAAGCACACCTCAGTGACAAAGAGAAACACTACCTTAGAGAAAAAGGCTGGAAAACAATTTTTGAAAAAGATGGTACTAAGAAACAAGCTGGAGTCACCATTCTAATATCGAATAAAATCAACTTTCAACTTAAAGCTATCAAAAAGGATAAGGAATGACATTTAATAATCATCAAAGGAAAAGTCAACCAGATACACTCTCAATTCTGAATATCTATGCACCAAATGCAAGAGCACCCACTTTCATAAAAGAAACCTTACTAAAGCTCAAAACACACATTGCACCTCACACAATGATAGTGGGAGACTTCAACACCTCATTGTCAGCAATGAACAGATCTTGAAAACAGAAACTAAACAAAAATACAGTGAAACTAACAGAAGTTATGAACCAAATGGATTTAAAAGATATCTATAGAACATTTCACCCTAAAACAAAAGAATATGACTTTTTCTCAGCACCTCATGGTACCTTCTCCAAAGTAGTCCATATAGTTGGTCACATAATAGGCCTTAACAGATATAAGAAAATGAAAATAATACCATGCATCCCATCATATCACCATGGACTAAGGCTGGTCTTCAATAACAACAAAAACAATGTAAAGCCCACATTCACGTGGAAACTGAACAACACTCTATTCAATGATAATGTGGTCAGGGATAAAATAAATAAATTCAAGACTTTTTAGAATTTAATGAAATTGAAGACACATCATACCAAAACTGATGGGACACAATGAAAGCAGTACTAAGTGGAAAACTCATAGCTCTAAGTCCTACAAAAAGAAACTGAAGACAGCATACACTAGCAGCTTGACAACACACCTGAAAACTCTAGAAAAAAAAAGAAACAAACACACCAAAGAGAAGTAGACAGTAGGAAATAATCAAATTCAGGGCTGAATTCAACCAAGTAAAAACAATAAGAACTATACAAAGAATCAATAAAACCAGGAGCGGGTTCTTTGAGAAAATCAACAAGTTGGGTAAACCCTTAGCCAGACTAATCAGAGGACAGAGCGACAGTATCCAAATTAATAAAATCAGAACTGAAAAGGGAGACATAACAACAAAAACTGAAAAAAAAAATTAAAAAAAAAACCAAATCATCAGATAATACTACAAAAGCCTATACTCAACAAAATTGGGAAATCTGGATGAAATGGACAATTTTCAAGTCCTAGTTACCAAAGTTAAATCAGGCCCAGATAAACTATCTAAACAGTCCCATAACTCTGAAAGAAATAGCAGCAGTCATTAAAAGTCTCTCAACCAAAAAAAAAAAAAAAACCAAAACACAGGACCAGATGGGTTTAGTGCAGAATTCTATCAGACCCTCAAGGAAGACCTAATACCAATTGTTTTCAAACTATTCCACAAAAAAGAAACAGAAGGAACACTACAAAATTCACTCTATGAAGTCACAATTATGCTCTTACCTATACCACACAAAGACCCAACAAAGAAAGAGAACTTCAGACCAATCTCCCTTATAAATATCAATGCAAAAATACTCAATAAAATTTTCACAAACTGAATCCAAGAACACATCAAAACAATCATCCATCATGATCAAGTAGGCTTTATCCCAGAAATGCAGGGATAGTTCAATATATGGAAATCAACGTAATCCACTATATAAACAAACTCAAAGAAAAAAACACATGATTATATCACTAGATGCTGAGAAAGCATTTGACAAAATACAACACTCCTTCATTGTAAAAGTCTTGGAAAGATCAGGAATCCAAGGCCCATATATAAACATAGTAAAAGCAATATGCAGCAAACTAGTAGCCAACATCAAACTAAACAAAAAGAAACATGAAGCAATCCCACTAAAATCAGGGACTAGATAAGGCTGCCCACTCTTTTTCTACCTTTTCAGTATAGTACTGGATGTCCTAGCAAGAACAATTAGGCAACAAAAGGAGGTCAACGGGATACAAAATTAAAAGGAAGAAGTCAAAATTTTACTGTTTTCAGATATGATAGTATACTTAAGCAACCCCAAAACTTCCACCAGAGATCCCCTTAACCTGATAAACAATTTTAGCAAAGTAACTGAATATAAAATTAATTCAAAAAAAATCAATAGCCTTCCTCACCTCAAAAGATAAACAGGCTGAGAAAAAAATTAGGGAAATGATACCCTTCATAATAGTCACATATATTATAAAAACCTTGGTATGAATCTAACCAAACAAGTAAAAGATCTGTATGACAAGAAATTCAAGTCTCTGAAGAAAGAAATTGAAGCAGATCTCAGAAGATGGAAAGATCTTCCATGCTCATGGATTGGCAGGATTAATATAGTAAAAATGGCTATCTTGCTAAGAGCAATCGACAGATTTAATGCAATCTCCATCAAAATTCCCAATCAATTTTTCACAGAGATAGAAAGAGCAATTTTCAAATTCATTTGAAATAACAAAAACCCAGGATAGTGAAAACTATTCCCAACAATAAAAGAACTTGAGGGAATCACCATCCCTGACCTTAAGCTGTACTACAGAGCAGTATTAATAAAAACTTTATGGTATTGGTACAAAGATAAGCAAGAAGATCAATGGAATAGAATAGAAGACCCAGAAATGAACCCCCATACCTATCATCACTTGATCTTTGACAAAGGAACTAAAACCATTCACTGGAAAAAAAAACAGCATTTTCAATGAATGGTGCTGGTTCAACTGGAGGTCAGCATGTAGAAGAATGCAAATTTATCCATACTTATCTCCTTGTACAAAGTTCAAGTCCAAGTGGATCAAGGACCTCCACATAAAACCAGATACACTGAAACTAATAGAAGACAAAATAGGGAAAAGCCTTGAACACATGGACACAGGAGAAAAGTTCCTGTGCAGAACATCAATGGCTTATGCTCTAAGATCAAGAATTGACAAATGTTTCTTCATAAAACTGCAAAGCTTCTGTAAAGCAACGGGCACTGTCAATAGGACAAAGTGGTAACCAATATATTGGGAAAAGATCTTTACCAATCCTACATAAAATAGAGGGCTAATATACAAGGAATACAAAGAACTGAAGAAATTAGACTCTGGATAATCAAATAACCTGACTAAAAATGGGGTACAGAGCTAAACAAAGAATTCTCAACTGAAGAAACTCAAATGGCCAAAAAGCACCTAAAGAAGTGTTCAACATTCTTAGTCACCAGGGAAATGCAAATCAAAGCAATCCTGAGACTCCATCTCACACCAGTCAGAATGGCAAAAATCAAAAACTCAGGTGACAGCAGATATTGGCAAGGATGTGGAAAAAAGAGGATAACTCCTCCATTGTTGGTGGGATTTTAAGTGGGTACAAACACTATGGAAACCAGTCTGGCAGTTTCTCAGAAAATTGAACCTGAGGACTCATCTATACCACTACTGGGCATATACCCAAAAGATGCTCCAGCATACAATATGGAGATATGCTTATCTATGTTCATAGCAGCCTTACTTATAATAGGCAGAAACTGGAAAGTATCCAGATGTCCTTCAACAGAAGAATGAATACAGATAATGTGGTACATTTACACAATGAAGTACTATTCAGCTATTAAAAACAATGAGTTCATGAAACTCTTAGGCAAATGGATGAAACTGGAAAATATCTTCCAGAATGAGGTAAGCCAGTTACAAAAGAACGCACATGGTTTACACTCACTGATAAGTGGATATTAGCCCAAAATTTCACAATACCTAAGATACAATGCATAGACCACGTGAAGCTCAAGAAGAAGAAGGAAGACCAAAGAGAGGGTGTTTTGGTCCTTATTATAAGAAGCAACAAAATACTTAACCAGAATTTCCAGGTATAAACCTCCAGCTGGGAACACAAAGAGAGGGACTCAGGGCTTCACCTGTATAGGTAGTTGAGAATGGCCTTGTCAGGCATCAGTGGAAGAGGAGGGTCTTGGTCCCTGAAAGTTTGGATGCCCTAGTGTTGGGGAATTTGAGAGCAGGGAGGCAAAAATAGGTGAATGGGTGGGGGCACACCCTCATAGAATTAGGAGGAGGGGGGATAGGACAATGAGTTTTGAGGGGTAATGACAGAAGTGATAATATTTGAACGGTAAATAAATAAAATATCCAATGGAAAAACAAATAATGGATCTGGCAATTGTAGTGGAGCAGTTGAGACTTTTTGTCAATAATTACTTATGGGGATTCCTTATAATCCTCAAGGACAAGGTATGTTGGAAGGGACCCAAGGAACTTTAAAACAATATCTTCATAAAATAAAAAAGAGAGAACACCACAAATTTATTTAAATCATACTTTTTATTTTAAATTAAAAATTTTTGGATGCCAAGGAACTTTCTGTTGAGTGTCTATGTCATCCTTCAACTAGGCATACTTATGCCTAGGTGAAAAGGAAGAAACTACTTAGAAGAATATGAAATAATTCCAACCAGGTATCTAAGATGGGAAAGGGGGCATTTTTGTGGTTTTATTTTCTGCAGGATGCTATAGGAACATGGTGGCTGCCAGAATGACTGGTGAGACATGCTATTGCTGAGACAAAGAATGATGCTGACCTGTGAGCTTGCTGAGTGCCCTGACAAGGGTTACTGAGAAGTTGTATTGGACATATGTTCCTGACCCATTTTTTGCTTGCCTATATCCCAGATGGGACAAGCTGCCTTGCCTCAAGATTTTAGACCTTGTGGGACAGAGAATCAAAAAGAGAAATTATAATGTCTCTTGTATTTTTCTTAAAAGTGACCAGCTATTAGGATTCAATCATGTACTGGTCTAGAAATCAGTCCAATATTGGAAATAACAGTCTACATTTGGAAGGCTGGATCTGGACATTTTCAGAGAATTATTTGGAAGTTAGCTGGAGTTCTTTATGATGTTATGATAGCAAAAGATAAAGTTGGGACAAGATCTGGATTTCAAAAAAGGGTTAGTGCATGTTTTAAGGCTCTTTTAATTGTCAAGCTAAAACTGCTTTTGTTTCTTCTACGGTATTTATTGTAAGTTGCATTGACTGTATAATTTCTAATAGTGTTAGTGTGTTGAAACTTGAAACTTGGCATGTCTGTTACTGGGGTCTATCAACCAGTTTTTTCTTACTACCCTTAGTATTAGAAAACCTTGATTCTCTGAAAAGAGCTTGAAAGTGCTGAAAGAAGTGAGTTAGGCTGTGAGCAGAAGCAAGAGGTCAGCAGGCTTAATTATTGCTGGTATAACAGCTTTAATTTCATTAATTGCTAGCACTATTGCTTCTGCAATAGCATTGACACGAGGAGTTATTTTTGTTAACATTCTAGCAAAAAAAAAGTGTTACTAATGTATTGAGTGTACGAAAGGATTTATGTAGGTGTCTGCAACAATGGATTGATGCTCTATAACCTATTCAAATTATCTGAAGGAGGTTCAGAGTTCAAGAGTTAGGAACCATCTAAAGTGTCATGACAAATATCATTGGAGTAGTGTTCCTTTTAAAATTTACAATGATTGTCATTATAATTTTTTTAAAAAAAGTTTAAACACACGTGTGGGTTATCTGGCATAATCCTAACACCTCTCTGGGTATTTTAACTTTGCATAGTGAGATTTAAAAATGCTGCTCTGTAGAGCTTTGATGATGCAAATAATGCCGATAAAAGTATCCATGGCCTGAGGTCAGTATTTCCATTTGGGTCAATTTCCATCAGGAATGGCACAGATTGTTGTGAACTGCTCTGCCCCAAGCTGCTCCAGTCCATCCATGGGTCGGGGTTCAACAAGACAGAGAGTGAGGATGGATGCAAAGAATGGAGACCAGACAGAGTGTGATTCAATCCTGTTTATTCTTCAGTCTCTGTTCTTCTCTTCAAGTCCCTAGTTCCAAGTCCCTAGTTCCTAGTTTCTAGTGCCTCCAAGTTCCAAATTTCCAGTTCCAAGTTCTAGTCTTGAGTCTCATCCAAATACAAGTTTCTAATCCAAGTGTCTAATAATTTCTTCTGTCTGCCTCTCGCTTTTTATATGTCTCATTTCTAAGTCATGACTTTAAGTCACTCCTTTAAGTCATGCCCTTAGATCTTATCTCTAAATCACACTTTTAAGTCACTCCCTTAAGTCTTGGCTCTAAATCACACCTTTAAGTCTCACACACCCAAGGAAAAATCCTGGGTATCTAAAACAAGAAGTTATCAGAGTGTGCTCAGCTGTTGTAGGTTATTGTAAACAAGTCTCTTGTCAGGGTATATTGCTCAAGATGGCTACAAGGATGATAGCCACCTTCTGTCAGCTCCCCACAATATATAGCTTGATCATGCTCCCCTTCTTGTCCTGGGGATACTTTTATTCCTGCCCATCATGTTAAAGCTTGTCTTTAATTACATCAACAGGCTGGCAGCCAAAGTACATGACTCTAAACTGAAAATGGACTCCCAGACAGAGTTATTAATTTAACAGGCTGGCTGCCAAGGATGGGTAAGACTCTGCACAGAGCCTTACGAACCTAAAACAAAAGTGCATTGCTTATGATAATGCATATTCTATGATGGATAAGGGAGGCTTTCTTGTCAGAACGACCTAATACAGGCTCAGTCTGATTTATGCAATAAAAAGGAGGAGATGTAGAGAGCTTTGGGTGCTGCCTGGCAGGAATCTGACATTGGCCAAGAAAATGGGCTGCTTAGAAGAAATCTGACATAGGCCAAGGACAAAGAAATGGGCTGCAGGCAGGAATCTGACATTAGGCTGGAACAAAGAAGTAATTTTAGGCAGAAATCTAAATCTTAGGCTAGAACAAAGAAGTAGGCTTCAGGCATGAAAATGACTTTGGGCTAGGACAGGAAAGTAAGCTCAGATATTTTGGTCATCCTGATAAGCCCTTAGAAATAGTGATCACAGGAGTCATCACAGGACTCCGTTTATTGTTGTGTGCTCTTTGACTATCTGGGTTTATTGTCTTGCTTGTTCCTTGACTATTTGCGTCTATTGTATTGCTAGTTCCTTAACCTAGAACTGACCTTAATATTTGCATGTAATTTAAACAGTATAAAAGCAAAAAAGGAGGAGGAGGGATGGGATAGGTGATTACTGGGGGGAATGAGGAAGAGGGGTGGCATCTGAAATGTAAATAAAGAAAATATTGTATACAAAAATAAAAAAAAGAAAAAGAAATGTAAAAAAGATGCTATAGACAGGGGATATTTTCATAGGATACACCATATGAGGTCACTGTACCCCATTCATGAATTCATCTGTGCAAAGACAGGAGCAGATGCATGTACTCTGATATTTGTCATCAGTACAATTTCCCCCTCATTCTTTCTGAAGATGCATACCCACCAAACACTCTCCTAATCTACTTGATATATGTCCTTACTATAAAAGTTCATATCAATTAGAAGCTGCTATTTCTTTATTTTACACATATAATTTTTTTTAATTTTACACATATAAATTTTTTAACACACACACACAAACACACAAACACACTGAAATATGAGCCTTTAGGGGCTATAAAAATAAGTTCTGAATCTGAAAGTGTTGGTGAGAGCAGCATTGAGTATCCTTGGAGCAGTTTTCATTTGTATTGATTACTTTGGGTGGAACCATCAGTATTATCAGCTAGTTTCTATCAATGACTGAACTTCTAACACAAGTAGCAAAGAGGGTGCTCTGACTAACACCATACTCCTGTGTACCACTGGCCTATAGCTGAAGTGATGTGCTTGGGATTTAAGAAAAACTGTCAAATCCACAATGTCACTTCCTTTCCATAGAATTTGCTCTTTCTTCCCACCCCAAAACAAGTAATCAGTGATGTAAAAGCAGGAAATGCTGAGGGGTGATAGAATATTTCCTGGTGGAAAGCTTGACAATGCTACATTTTTTTATATGTACAGTATCCACTGTGTAAAGAGGACAACATGCAGTGAGAAAGCATCTTACATGTTTCTGTCAAACTCTTTTGAGTTCTGATGTCTCCTTTCAGAAGAAGGGAAGGGGCATGGAGTATACTGTGAGCCCAAGAAAGTTCATGAGCTGAGGGATGGCCACACAGTACTTTACTATGCATCCCAATCCCAATGCAGAAATGCCAAATGCAACTTTTTTTTTCTTTATGGAAGCCCCTGAAGATCTGCGGTGGTTATTGTATCTTCAGGTTAAAACAGCCTTGGTTCATTTATTCAGTAAATATTTAATTAAATTCATAAACTGTTTCATCAGAAGCTGTTTCTAGAAATTTCATATCTTGGTCTTACTGTAGGCACATTATAAGTTTGTCCTTGTATCAAAAATACATTTTTTATTATACATTTTATTACAATGCAAATGTCATCTTTTTTCCCAGTTTCCAACCTCCCCCCCCCAGAAATCCCCTAACTTATCCCTCCTCCTCATGCTTCCATGAGGGTGTTCCCCCACCTTCCCACCCACTCCTGCCTCCTCACCTTGGCATTCCCTTACAATGGAGCATTGAGCCTTCACAGAACCAAATTCCTCTCTTCCTATTGATGCCTGAAAAAGGTCATCCTCTGCTACATATGGGGCTGAATCCCACTTATATATTGAAACCTCAAAAGTATAATTCTGTCAAATGAATTAATTAATTGTTAGGAAACTTAAGTGTTGATGAAGTTGGAAAACAACGGTCAACTTTGAAACCTGGGAATAATACATTCACATAATAAATTTGCACTGAATAGTTTTTATTTTTGATGATTTTTTGTGTTATGCACATGAAATAATAAAATATTATGTTCCCACATCATCTATTGTCCAATTATGAATATAGGTCAACATCACACATATAAAACATTCTCATAATTTAAATGATGACAAGAAGTACATAAAATAATAGATCAGAAAGTAAAGATGGGATGTTTCAGTCCAACTTTGAGTCCAGGAAAGCCTTCCAAAATACATATAAAGCCTTCCAAAAATATATATAAGAAAAAAATAAAACAAAAATAGAAACAGAGGAAAGATGTTGCTTGATAAAACAGTAACTAGGATGCTCTGGAAATTTTTGATCTTCTCAGAGATTTCATAATGGCCTCTTTTACCTCTTTATTCCTCAGGCTGTAGATGAGTGGATTCAGTAATGGGGTCACTACTGTATAGAACACAGACACAACTCTGTCCCTCTCTGAGAATTGGTCTGTATTATCTCTCAAGTACATGAAAATAAGGGTACCAAAGAAGAGAGCTACAGCAGTGAGGTGGGACGTGCAGGTAGAGAAAGTTTTGGCTCGGCCTCCAACTGAGCGGATCTGCATGATGGCCACAATGATAAACAAATAGGACACAGAGATCACCACAATGCAAGCAGGCATGATAAAAATGGCAAAGACAATTATCACCACCTCCTGGATGTAGCTGTCCCCACATACGAGTTTTAAGAGTGGGGGGAGGTCACAGAATATGAAATTGATCTCATTGTTTCCACAGAAGGAGAGAGTAAATGCTGTGACGGTCCGAATAAAACCACTGGAAAAACCAGCCACATATGCTCCAGTTACCAAACCTACACGGGCCTTCTCGGTCATGATGGTGACATAAAGCAATGGTTGGCACACAGCCACATAGCGGTCATAGGCCATGATTGCCAAGAGGTAACAGTCAATGGAAGCAAAGAAGGTAAAGAGGAAGAACTGTCCTGCACAGCGAACTTGAGAAATGGTTGAGCCATGTTCCCACAGCACAGCCAGCATCTGAGGGATGATGACAGAGGAGTAGCAGATGTCCACAAAAGAAAGGTGGCTGAGGAAGAAGTACATTGGTGTTTGAAGTCGGCGGTTGTTCTGGATTAGAATGATCATTCCTGTATTCCCCAGCAGAGTGGAGAGGTAGAAACTCAAAAATAAAAGGAAGAGAGGGAGCCTCCACTCAGGATGTTCAGTAAATGCAGTCAGAAAGAACTCAGTCACAAAGGTACAATTCCTGCCAGCCATCCATCTAGGAGTTTGCCTGTGAGGGCTAAGACAAGATAAAAAGAAGAGAACTACACAAGAGAAGAATAAGCCATTTGGAGTAATAGAGTGTAAATTAAGTCACTGATATGTATTCTTTTACTACAACAAAGTTTGCAGACTAAGAAAAAATTAGAGAAAATTAGAAATTAGAAAAATTAGAGAAATCTCATTCTAAGATAAAATGTGATTTTATGTGATACTTGTATTATAGTAGGCATGGAGAGTAAGTGGCCCTTGGACTGACAACCCAGATCTGGTACGACTGCTTTCCAATTAGCTACATGATGTTATACGGAACACTTAACCTGTCTGAGCCTTAATTTCTCCTGTCAGAAGAGGCTGATGTATCTATGTGCTTATAAAATGATATGCTAATTAATTATCCCTGTCTGAAAGAACTGCAGGGTAAAAAAATGAAGAAGAGCCTGAGGGAAAGGAGGTCCAGTGATAGACCCAAATTGTAATCTAGTTCAAAAGGAAGCCCCAAGGCCTGACACTATTACTGATTCTATGGTGTGCTTACAAACAGAAGTTTAGTATGGATGCCCTTCCAAAGGCCCAACAATCAGTTGAAAGAGTCAGATGAAGATATTTACACTCAACTAGTAGATAGAAACTGGTGATACCTGTGGTTGAATTAGGGAAAAGCTGGAAGAAGCTGAGGAGAAGAGTGATCCTATAGGAAGACCAGAAGTCTCATCTAACCTGGACCCCTGAGATTGCTCAGACACTGATTCATCAACCAGAAAGCATACACTGGCTGCTACGAGGCACCAACACATACAGCAGAGGACTGCTGGGTCTTGGCTCAGTGAGATACTAACCCTCAAGAAACTTGAGGATCCAGGGAATGGGAGGTCTGGTGGACTGGGAGTAGGGGATGGAGACATCTTCTTGGAGACACTGGGAGGTGGCTGGTGGTATGGGGTGTGGAACAGTCAAAGGGTGTCCAGAAGTGATATAAAAACTGGACTGTAAAAAAAGATTAAAAAATAATAAATAAATAAATAAATAAATACCATATGTAGGACACTGGAAAGCTAAAATCTCCACATAGATTTAAAGTTCCTTGTTTAAATTTTTAAATGAGCTTCTTCTGTTAGATTTCTCTCAGTTCATTTTAACTTCAATAACTGGTGTGACTATATGCAACATTTTTCATAATAATATGCCATTACTAATTGAATTCATATTTCATGTGAAAGTAAAACATGAAATACTCAGTAATGTGATCCCTAAATATTATCCCACAAAGAAAAAGAGAGGCTTTAGGGTTCCTAGACCCTACTATTCCATAAATTTTTAGTGTTTGTAAACCTACATTTCTGTAGCAGAAACCACCAAAAAGCCCTAGAGAAGTTCTGTTCTCAACAGGATATTGAGAAATCTAGATTCATTTATTTTCATATAGGTAAATTACAAAAGACATAATTTAATAGCTATCTACCAAATACCCACAAATATATACTCATGTATTGCTTTGTATTTAAGCCCCCAGAACTTTTGTGTGCCCAACATTTTTGTATAAATAACACAATGAAAGTTTATCACACTGATAATTTTATATGTTCTATTTGATCACGAGAAGTATAAGAATATACACAACATTATATCTTCTTAATGGTATGTGGTATTTTTTAATTCCTTGGAAAGCATTCTACTTGTGGTAGAACCTTTAATAAAACTACATTTAGTGAGTAGAGAATTTCTTTCACCATTCTTATCCAAATAAGAATTTTATATTCTACACACAAAACAGTATTATCTAAAGGAAAAATATCTATTATTAATCTTCAAAGGTCTGTGCTTATAGAAATATTTCTGTTTTCAGTTCATCAGTATGAATTTGTAACAAACAGCTGCTGTACTAATTCAAGCTGGCTGTAAAAAAAAAAAAAAGACTGTATATAAAAATGCATGTGCACTCAGATTGGCATTAACCTGGCAACCATGATAGCAAACATCAACTTCCACAGGTTTCTAACAAAACCCTGTGAGAATTGATTGATTATCCTTAGCAACCCTACTAAATGTAGTTTAATAATGAATATACATATTTGAAAAAGAAATAAAACAAAAAATTTGCAGCCTAGTACTGATGAAAATTAATGGAGAAGTCTGAATGAATGGATTTGGGAGTCCTTGAAAAAGGTCTACAACACTGCTGTAAAGAATGTCTTTGGTGATTAGAACAACAAATGCTACTAAAGTGTTGAGCTGAGGTGACTCCCAACAATTCAAAGTAAAGAAATTAGAAGTACAAATTATGAATTGTTTTTACCTGATTCTGTTAATACCTTTCTTCTTGGTGTGGCACTTTTACCTGTGGCCTAACATTTCAGGTAATTCTGGCATTCAGTTCACAAGGCGGGGCCTTGAGAGAGCAATGCTTCCTTTCTGTTTTTGATTCACATGCCTTTCTTTCCCTTTTCTAAAGGTGCAAGCATTTTCTGATAGCCATTGCATTATGGTTGAGATGGGATACAGTCTGTTCTTTCATGTTTTAATCGCACTGCAAGGACCATCTCTGTTTCCTCTCAGCATGATCTAACAACATATCCCCGATCTTAGTTTCTTGCCATTTCCTCAGACTCCTGACTCAGTAGCAAGGTTTAGGAGACCAGCATGTGTCCCTAAGCTTCTTATTTGAACCATTCTGAATATATGATGTTTGATATGTATCTTATAGTAAGTGTCAAGTGCTACAGTTTAATTAGCTCCTGGGTAACTCTCCAGGGAAGATGATTGGGGACTTCCTAACAAGGTCTAATATATTCAAAAGTTGCTCTCTAATTTCAAACTCTCAAATCCCCACAACATGTCATGCTATCTCTCAGTGGAGTGTACTGGAGCTCATTAATATGCTTGTCTACTAACTACTTTGTACCAAAAGGAATCCATTTTTGAAGGTCTGATATATTTCAAGTTGTTGCTACCCTAGCCAGCTATGACTTGTTCACAAAATGATGCTGTTTCTTAAGCATGAGTTCTTGCTTGCTTTGACCAAGACATATTAGAATATGTGACTTTGAAAGTTCATCATTTAGTGAATATTATCAAAACACAGTAGATACATGTACAGAAATATCAGGGATGTATGATGTCAGTAACCTATAATTCCAGAATTTGGGAGTAGAGGTAGGATAGGAAGACTTCTGAAAATTCAAGGCCAGACAAGAATACATAAATTACACTGAGGCCTTAGTTCAAGAGAAATAGAGAAAAAAGATGAGAGTGGTATGTCCTATAAAACTCATTAATTTGTAAAGCTGATATACTTTTATTGGGCAAAAGCAGAGAGTGAAGCATGAAAAAATCCTAAGAGGTATTATGGAGCTCAGGAATTAGGCAGCAATGAGTTAAGTTTCTACCATAAAAACAGAAAATCCTAGTGTAACTTTAGCCTTCATCACATCTCTGGTTCTAAAAATTAAAAGTAAATGAAAAACTCTCGTATGTATGTATGTATGTATGTATGTATGTATGTATGTATGTATGTATGCATGCATTCACATCTCAAATGTTGCTCCTTTCCTGGTCCCCTTTCAGAGTTCTTGCCCTCTCCCTTTTGCCTCTGAGAGGATATACTCCCCTGGATATCCCTCACACCTTTGTACATGAAGTCTCTGTTGGATTAGGCTCATCCTGTCCCACTGAGGCTAGACACGGAAGCCCTCTGTTAAATATGTGCCTGGGACCTCAGACGAGTGCATGTATACTGTTTGGTTGGTGGTTTAGTCTTCGGGAGCTTTCTAGGTGTCCAGGTTAGTTGACACTGTTGGTCTTCCTGTGGATTTGTTTACTCCTTTAGGGCCTTCACTCTTTCCCGTAATTCTTCCACAGGGATCCTCAACTTTCATCCAATGTTTGTCTGTGTATATCTGCATCTGTCTCAGTCAGCTGATATATAGAGCATCTTAGAGAGCTGCTATGCTAGGCTCCTATCTGCAAGTACAGCATAGTATCATTAATAGTGTGAGGAATTGGTGCCTGCCCATGGGATGAGTCTCAAAATGAGTTGGTCACTGGTTGGCTATTCCTTCAAGCTCTTTTCCATCTTTGTGCCTGCATTTCTTTATGATAGAACAAATTTTGGTTCAAAAATTTTATAGGTGGGTTGTTGTCCCTATCCCTCCACTAGGGATTCTGTCTGGCCACTGGAGGTGGTCTCCTCAGCTTCCATATTCTAACTGTTGGGCATTTCTGTTAAGGTCACCTGCATTGACTCCTGGGACCCTCCCCTCATCCCAGTTCTCTGAGACTTCTTAGAGAATCTAAGACCCCCAGTCCCAAACCATGGCAGTTCCATATTTTCATTTATTCTCCTGCCCCTCTGGGACTCTCTCCTGTCTATCTCCATGCCTGATCCTGCCCTCCCTTTCCTACTCCTTCCTTCTACCTCCCATGATTATTATGTTCCCACTTCTAAGTGGAATTCAAACATCCTCAATTGGGACTTCCTTCTCTTTTAATTTCTTTGAGTCTGTGGGGTGTATCATAGGTATTCTATACATTTTAGCTAATATCAACTCATCAGTGAGTACACACCATGCATGTCTTTTTGGACTGTCTGAAGAATGAGTATTAACATAGACAACTCCTTGGATTCTGATATGTTATATTCATCAAAGAAATATGTGGATTACATATTATCTCAACTGATTCTGATGCAAGTAACCTCTAAATATATATCTGAAGACAAAGCCTCAAAAGGTTTTATTGGTAGTTTAGCTATATATGACTGTCTGTGCATAGTGCCAGAAACCAAAAGTACCATGTCCCATAGATGCCATTCTTCCTTATTAGAGAACAGAGATTAGGATGGTTTATGTTAGGACTTTTCTACATTTTGGGTATAAAATAGTTAGTTCACTGCCTCCTAAATCCTGAGTTCCATCATACTTCTTGTGACTCCTCTCTTGCTTCATTCTTTGCTTGTACCAAATGAAAAATATCTGTTTTACAAATTAATGAGTTTCATAGGACATAGCACTCTCACCTCTCCTCTCTGTGTTATAAATAAGTCTTTAATTCTTTTTTTTCTTCTTTTTTAATTGGATATTATATTTACATTTCAGATTTTATCCCCTAATCCACTTTCCCCCACCACCCAGGAACCTCTTATCGCATCTCCCCCTCCTCATGCATCTATGAGGATGTGCCCTCACCTATCCCCCTACTCCCACTCCCCACCCTTGAGTTCCCCTCCCCCCACTCGGTGTTCATCCTTCATGGGACCAAGAATCTCCTCTCCCACCTATGCCAGACAAGGCCGTCCTACCCTTCATGTACAGATGGAGCCAGGATAGTTCTGTTTAAACTACAATGACCGTAAGAATCCCAAAGAAGTGCTGTACAGATGGCTCAGCAGTTAAGAGCACCAACTCCTCTTCCAGAGGTCGTGAGTTCAATTCCTGGCAACCATATGGTGGTTCATGACCATCTGTAATGGGACCTGGTGCCCTCTTCTGGCCTGCCGGTGTACAAGCAGGCAGAACAATGTAGATAAAAGAGAGAATCACAAACAGGTCACCAGGGCAAACCAGATAAGATCTCCAAGCCCTATGTCTCTATTGGCTGGGTCTCTGGCAAGCCCAGTAACCATTGGGTCTATACATTCTGTCACTTCTGCACGTCATCTTCTGCATCATACCTATAACCAAAATTCCAGACACCTGAAACAATTAGCACTCACCAGGTGAGACCTCTGCTTAAATTCCCTGCCTGTAGGCACCTCTGTATCATCCAAGAAGTGGCAAGCTCTGTCATGCTTTATATGCATTCCATTTCGCTAATCATAACTCTGCTTGTATCCCTAGAGGCCTGCTGCTTTGCATGACAAACATGGCCCTGCAATCAAGAGGGACTACCCATTTTACCTGCACCCAGAGAAGCCCACTCACAGCAGGGACCATCAACTCTACCTGTAAGCCCAGAGGCCTGCTGAAATCTGGGACTACCAGTTCTACCTGCATCCCCAGAAGCCTGAACCCATCAGGCATTACCAGGCCTGTGAAACTAGGGACAACCAGATAGCTAGAGGACAGCATAAGAACACAATCAACAAAAGCCAGGGCAATATGGCACCCCAAAAACCACCTATCCTAATACTGCAATTCCTGAATAACCTAAAATGCCTGTATCACAGGAACATGACCTTAAATCTAATATTATGTAGATCATATAAGTCTTTAAGAAAGAAATGATTACATTGCTTAAAGAAATATAGAAAAGCAAAATCAAACAGGTAGAGGTCCTTGAAGAGAAAATGAATAAATATAAAATAATACAGGAAAATACAATCAAACACACACAAAAAAAAAAAAGAAATGAAAAACTCTGTTCTAGACTTGAAACTGGAAATGGACACAATAAAAACAGCACAAATGGAGGCAAACCTGGAAATGGAAAACTTAGAAAAGACAACAGGAACTACAGACATAAGAATCACCAACAGAACACAAAGGATGGAAGAGAGAATCACAGGTGTAGACGATATAGAAGAAATTGATGCATCTGTAGAAGAAAATGCTAAAGATAAAAGGTTCTAACACAAAACATTCAGGAAATTTGGGATATTATGAAAAGACCACACCAAAAGATAATGGGAACAGAAAAAGGATAAGACTGTCAACTCAAAAAACAAAAAAAATTTCTTCAACAAAATCATAGAAAAAAAATTTTTAACTTGAAGAAACAAATGCCTATAAACATACAAGAAGCTTACAAAACACCAAATATAGTGGACCAACCAGAAATGAAAAGAAATGAAAATATTTCTGCCAAATAATAATCAAAACACTAAATATGCAGAACAAAGAAAGTAAAATAAAAGAAAATAAAAATATTAAAAGCCTCAAGGGAAAAAAGGTCAAGTAGCCTGTAAAGACAGACCTAGTAGAATTACACCATATTTCACAATAGAGACATTAAAAGCCAGAAGGGACTGGGAAGACCTTTTCCAGTCTCTAAGAGATCATAGATGCCAGGCCAGACTACTAAACTCAGCAAAATGTTCATTCACCATAGATGTAGAAATAAGGATATTCCATAACAAAACTAAATTTAAACAATATCTTTCCACTAATACAAACCTACAGAGAAAACTAGAAAAATCCACAACAAGGAGGGTAACCATACCCAAGAAAACACACAAACACACATACAAACACACTATCACTACCAAAATTAATATAACAGGAAATAACAATCATTGCTCATTAATGTCTGTCAATATCAGTGGTCTTATTTCCCCAATCAAAAAGACACAGGCATATGTAAATAGGGTCCTTCATTCTGCTGCATATGAGAAACACACTTCAGCAACAAAGATAGATATTATCTCAGAATAAAGAGATGAAAAAGGTTTTCCAAGCAAATGGACCCAAGAAATAAGCTGGAGAAACCATGTCTAATATCTAATAAGGTAAATTTTCAACCAAAAATAATGAAAAGAGATGCAGAAGGATACTTTATACTCATCAAAGAAAAAATTCGTGAAGATGAGATATCAATTGTGAACATCTATGTACCAAATGCAAGGGCAGCCACATTCATTCAAAAAACTTTACTAAAGCTTAAATAACACATTGAATCCCACAAATTAATAGTGAGAGACTAACTAACTCTTACCAATTGATAGATCATTGAGAAACTAACCATGGAAATGATTGAACTAATAAAGGTTAAGTGTAAAATGGACTAAACAGATATCTTGTAGAACTTTCCACCAAAACACAAAATAATATATCTTCTTCTCTGTGCTCTAAAATTAGCCATATACTTGATCACAAAGCACTTTATACTCCAGAGGTATAAAAATTTTGAAATATTAATCCTGTCAATACATGAGCATGAGAGATCGTTTCATATTCTGAGATCTTCTTTGATTTCTTTCTTCAGAGACTGGAAGTTCTTGTCATACAAATCCTTCACTTGCCTGGTTAAAGTCATACCAAGGTATGTTATTTTATTTCTGACTGTTATGAAGGGTGTCAGTTTTCTAATTTCTTTCTCAATCTCTTTATCTTTTGAGTAGAGGAAGGCTACTGATTTGTTTATTTTATATCAAGCCACAGTGCTGAAGTTGTTTATCAGGTTTAGGAATTCACTAGTGGAATTTTGGGGGTTACTTAAGCATACTATCATATGATCATCAAATAGTGATAATTTGACTTCTTCCTTTTCAATTTGTATCCCTTTGACCTCCTTTTGTTTTCCAATTGCTCTGTCAAGGACTTTGAGTACTATATTGAATAGGTAGGGAGAACGTGGGAAGCTTTGTCTAGTTCCTGATTTTAGTGGGATTGCTTCAAGTTTCTCTCCATTTGGTTTGATGCTGGCTACTGATTTGATATATATTGCTTTTACTATGTTTTTATATAGGCCTTAAATTCCTGATCTTTCCAAGACTTTTACCATGAAGGGGTGTTGAATTTTTGTCAATTGCTTTCTCAGCATCTAATGAAATGATCATGTGCTTTTCTTTTTTGATATTGTTCTTACAGTAGATTACATTGATGGATTTCCTTATATAGAACCATCCCTGTATTTCTGGGATGAAGCCTATTTGATTATGATGGGTGATTGTTTTGATGTGTTCTTGGATTCAGTTTGCGAGAATTTTGTTGAGTACTTTTGCATAGATATTCATAAGGAAAATTGGTCTGAAGCTCTCTTTCTTTATTGGGTCTGTGTGTGGTCTAGGTATAAGCGTGATTGTGGCTTCATAGAATGAATTTGGTGGTGTTCCTTCTGTTTCTATTTTGTGGAATACTTTGAAGAGTATTGGTATTAGGTCCTCTTTGAAGGTCTGATAGAATTCTGCACTAAACCCATCTGGTCCATGTCCGGAACCGCTCTGCCAAATGTTCGAACCTGCAGTGCCCTAAGCTTTGGGGGCTAAATTATCCCAGCTAGTACTGCTGCTCTGGTCCCCGGGTCAGGGTTCAGCAAGAGAGAGAATGAGGGCAGAAGTGAAGAATGGAAAACAGACAGAGTGTGGTTCAGTCCCATTTATTTTTAACTCTTTCTTCTTCTCTCTTTCCAAGTTTCTTGTTCCTAGTCCAAGTTCCAAGTTGCGAGATCCTAGTCCCTAGTTCCCAGTCCCTAGTGCCTTCAAGTTCCAAGTTTCCAGTCCCCTTTCTTCTGTCTGCCTCTCGCCTTTTATAAGTCTGACTTCTCAAGTCACATCTTTAAGTCACGCCTTTAAGTCTCATCTCTAAGTCACACCTTTAAGTCACACCTTTAAGTCTCACACACACCCAAGGGAAAATCCTGGGTATATAAAACAAGATGTTATCAGAGTATGCTCAGCTGTTGTAGGCTGTTGAAAACAAATTTCTTGTCAGAGTATATGGCTCAAGATGGGTGCAAGGATGATAGCCACCTTCTGTTGGCTCCCCACAGGTCCCGGGCTTTTTTTTGTTTGAGAGACTTTTAATGACTGCTTCTATTTCTTTAGGAGTTATAGGACTGTTTAGATGGTTTATTTGATTCTGATTTAATATTGGTACCTGGTATCTGTCTAGAAAATTGTCCATTTTATCCAGATTTTCCAGTTTTGTTGAGTATCAACTTTTGTAGTAGGATCTGGTGATTTTTTTTTAATTTCCTCTGTTTCTGTTGTTATTTCTCAACCCATAGGAAGAACATCAATATCAAGCAACCAGACCCCCTGCATAGCTCCCAAGGACTAAACCACCAACCAAAGAGGATTCCAGCTGCTTATGTATCAGAAGATGGCTTTGTCATACATCAATGGGAGGAGAGGACCTTGGTCCTATGAAGGCTTGATAACCCAGTGTAGTGAATTCAAGGGCAGGGAGGCAGAAGTGGATGGATGGGTAGGGGAACATCTTCATAGAAGCAGGGAGTAGGGAGATAGAATAGGGGATTTCCTGGGGACAAACTGAGAAAAGGAATAACATTTGAAATGTAAATAAAGAAAATATTCAATAAAATTTTTAAATAACTCTTTGTGTTGTGTCAGTCTACCACAGATTAAAACTGGACTTTAACAGCAACAGAAATAACATGAGGTCTACAAACTCATGGAAACTGAACAAATTTCTACTCAATGATTACTTAGTCAGGGGAAAAGATAAAGAAAGAAAATAAAGATTTTCTAAAAGTCAATGAAAATGAAGGGACAATGCAAAGGCTTATGGGACACAATAAGAGCAGTGCTAAGAGGAAAGTTTATAACTCTAAAGTGCTTTCGTAAAGAAATTGAAGAGTTCACAAACTAGCAATTCTCCACTAGATAGGCATAACCCCTGGTCCAGCCACCCAGGCATCTAAAAATATTTTTAACTCAGAAGTGTTTCTGTCCAAAGGAAGAACAGGAACAAAAAGTGGAACAGAGACTAAAGGAAGGACCAACTGGGAAATGGGCTCACCTGGGGATACATCATGTCTGCTGTCAACAAACCCAACATTGTTGCAGTTATCAAGAAGAACTTGAGGACAGGAACCAAGTGTGGCAGTTCCTGGAGAGGTCTAGACAGCAACTGACCAAAGAAGAGTCAGATGCTTGGAGCCAACTATCAGGCTGAATTCAAGGAACCTGGTGTGAGATGTTGGCAGAACGGCTGAAGGAAAAGAGGGGCTTGCAACCCCATTGGAAAAACAACATAGGGTGTCCTGACCACCCAGTTCTCCTAGAGGTTAGACCACCAACCAAGGAGTGTACCTAAATGAATCTTTGGCTCCAGATATTTATGTAGCAAAAAAATGGCCTTGCCTTACCTCAATGGGAAGGGAGGCCCTTGGTCCCAGTGAGGTTTGCTGCACAGAGTAGGGGCATGCTAGAGCTGTGGGGTGGGAGAGTGTGGGTGGGTGGGGAAACACTCTCATACAGACAAAAGGGAGGGTGGAGGGCAGATATAGAATGGAAGAGTGCCAGAGGGGTAACTGGGAAGTGGGATATCATGGGATGGTGGTTAGTGGAGGGAATAACCAGGAAGTGATATATCATTTGAGATATAAACAAATAGAACGATTAATAATAATAAAAGAAAAAGTAAAAAAAAAAAAAAACCTCTAGAAAAAAAGAGACAAACACATGCAAGAGTAGTACGAGGCAGGAAATAATCAAACTCAATGCTGAGGTGAATCAACTAAAAATAAAGAGAACAATATAAAGAATCTACAAAGCCAACAGTGAGGTCTTTGAAAATAATCATGAAGGTAGACAATCCCTTAGCCAAGTTAAATAAAAGGCCAAGAGACAGGAATGAAAAGGGAGGTATAATAATGGACACTGAAGAAATTCAAAGACTCATTACATGTTATATCAAAAGTCTATACTCCACAAAACTGGAAAATCTAAATGAAATGGATGAATTTCTACACAGATACCACTTACCAAAGTTAAACCAAGATCAGATAAATTATCTAAATAGTCCTATATCCCTTAAGAAAATAGAAGCGGTCAATGAAATCCCTGACCCCCACAACAACAACAACAACAACAACAACAGCAACAACAACAACAAAGGCCAGAAAGAAGTTGTAGAGACAACACCCTTCATAATACCCACAAACAATATAAAATATCTTGGTATAAATCTAACCAAGCAAATAAAAGACCTCTTTTACAAGAGCTTCAAGTCTCTGAAGAAAGGTATTAAAGACATCAGAAGATGAAAATTTCTCTTGTGCACATGAATCAGTAGATTAATGTAGTGGAAATGACCATTATATTGAAAGCAATATACATACTCAGTGCAATTTTTATGAAAATCCCAAAACAATTCTTTAAAGAACTTGAAAGAAAAATTCTCAATGTCATATGTAAAAACAAGAAACCCAGGAGAGCTAAAAATAATCATGTAAAATCAAAGAACTTCTGGAGGTATCACTATTCCTGACTTCAAGATTACTACAAAGCAATAGTAACAAAAAACTGCATGGTATTGTTGTAGAAACTGACATACTGATCAATGGAATAAAATTGAAGATGTAGAAATAAACATGCATGCCTATGGATAATTCATTTTTGACATAGAACCCACAATCTTACAATGGAAAACAGAGAGCATATTTTTTAACAAATGGTGCTGGATTAACTTGATGTCTGCATGTGGAAAAATATACATAAATCTGTATTAATCATCCTGCACAAAACTCAAGTCTAAGTGGATCAAAGACTTTAATGTAAAACCAGATACACTAAAACTAATAGAATAGAAAGTAGGGAATACTTGAACTCACTGGTACAGGAGACAACTTGCCGAACAGAACACATACAAAGGATATTGGTCTGAAGTTCTCTTTGTTTGGTCTTTGTGAGGTTTAGGTATGAGCATGATTGTGGCTTCACAGATTGAATTGAGTAGTGTTCCTTCTGTTTCTATTTTGTGGAATAGTTTGAAGAGAATTGGTATTAGGTCTTCTTTGAAGGTCTGATAGAATTCTGAACTAAAACCATCTGGTCCTAGGCTCTTTTTGGTGGGGAGACTTTTAATGACTGCTGCTATTTCTTTAGGAATTATGGAACTATTGCAAAGCTTTTATAAGGCAAAGGACATTGTCAATAGGACAAAAACATCAGCGAACAAACTAAAAAAAAAAATCTTTACCAATCCTACATCCAATAGAGAGCTAATATCCAATATGTGCAAAGTACTCAAGAAATTAGACTCCAGACAGCCAAATAACCCTATATAAAAATGGAGTACAAAGCTAAACAAAGAATTCTCAACTGAGGAAACTCAAATGGCTGAGAAGCACCTAAAGAAATGTTCAATATCCTTAGTCATCAGGGAAATGCAAATCAAAACAATCCTGAGATTCCACCTCACACCAGTCAGACTGGCAAAGATCAAAATCTCGGGTGATAGCAGATGCTGGCAAAGATGTGGAGAAAGAGGAACATTCCTCCATTGTTGGTGGGATTGCAAGCTGGTACAAGTACTCTGGAAATCAGTCTGGTGGTTCCTCAGAAAAATTGGACATAACATTATCTTAGGATTCAGCTATACCACTCCTGGGCATATACCCAGAAGATGCTCCAACATTTAACAAGGACACATGCTCCACTATGTTCATAACAGCCTTATTTATAATAGCCAGAAGCTGGAAAGAACCCAGATGTCCTTCAACAGAGGAATGGATACCAAAAAATGTGGTTCATTTACACAGTGGAATATTACTCAGCTATTAAAAACAATGAATTTGAAAAATTCTTAGGTAAATGGATGGAACTAGAAAATATCCTGAGTGAGGTAACCCAATCACAAAAGAACACACATGGTATTCACTCACTGATAATTGGATATTAGCCCAAAAGCTCACAATATCCAAGATACAACTCACAGACCATATGAAGCTCATAAACCAGGAAGACCAAAGTGTGTGTGCTATGGCCCTTCTTAAAAAAAGTAACAAAATACTCATGAGAGAAAGTATGGAGACAAAGCGTGGGACAGAAACTGAAGGAGGGGCCATCCAGAGACTGTTCCATCTGGGTATTCATCCCTTGTGCAGTCACCAAAGTTAGACGCTGATGTGGATGCCAGGAAGTGCATGCTGACAGGAGCCTGATATAGCTGTTTCCTATGAGGTCTACCAGAGCCTAAAATATACAGAGGCAGATGCTCACAGCTAATCATTGACCTGATGTTCAATAATCAATGGATGTTCATTGGTTCTCAATGGAGGAATGAGAGAGAAGATTAAAGGAGCTGAAAGGGTTTGCTGACCTATAGGGAGAGCAACAATACCAACCAACCAGAGCTCCCAGGGTCTAAATCAACAGCTTGGGACCACATAGGAAGGGTCCCATGGTCCCAGCTCTATATGTAGGTGAGAATGACATTGTCAAGCATAAGTGGGTGAGAAAGTTCTTGACCAAATGAAGGATGGATGTCCCAATGTAGGGGAAATCTTGGTTGGGGAGGTGGGAGTGGGAGGGTGGATGGTAGCATATCTTCATAGAAGCAGGAGAAGGGAGTGGGATAGGGAGTTCCTGGGTGTGTGGGGAGAATGGGGAAAGGAGATTACATCTGAAATGTAAATAAAATGTCCAATAAAAAAATAAAGAACTCAAGAAGTTAGACACAAACAACCCAAATAAACAATTAAGACACGGGTTACAGAACTAAACAAAGAATTCTCAATGAGAGAAAAGCTTTATTTTAACAGGAAGGGTAATACGTAGGAGGAGCTAAGCGGGAAGGAGCACCGAGAGGAAAAGATGGAGTAAGGAGAGGAGAAGATGAAGTAGATGAGAAGCTAGGTAATGAGAGAGAAAAAGAGAGAGAAAGAGAGAGGGGCCATGGAGGCAGAAGTTCACATGTCTCCACTAGTCAAAGATAGTTTACATAGCTAGGTTGGGTATTAGGTTACACTTCTGAGTGAGCATTCCCATACTTATAAAGCCCTTGATTAACATTTTTAAAAAATTGTATAAAAGCCAAATGGAAAAGGGAAAAGGGGGGGCACGGGATAGGGGCTTTCTAGGGAGGGGAAATGGGGAAAGGGATTGGCATCTGAAATGTAAATAAAATATCCAATTAAAAAAAAAGAAAGAAAAAAAAATAGTGAAGAAACCCTTGAAATGTTCAACATCTTTAGTCATCAGGGAAATGCAAATCGAAACGACTCTGAGATTGCACTTTAAACCCAACACAATGGCTAAGAGCAAAACTTCAAGGGACAGTACATGCTGTCAAGGATGTGGAGCATCCCATTTCTTCTGGCAGGGCAAACTTTTACAGTTAATCTGGAAATCAAGTCCATGGTTTCTCAGAAAATTGGGAATAGTTCCACTTCAAGGCCCAGGTATACAACTCCTGAGCGTATACTCAAAAGATGTTCCACCAGCTTAAAGGGACACTTTCTCAACTATGTTCATAGCAGCTTAATTTGTATAGATAGAAACTGGAAACAACCTAGATGTCCCTCAACTGAAAAGTAGATAAAGAAAATGTGATTCATTTACACAATTGAATATTGTTCAGCTATTAAAAACAAGGACAACAGGCATTTTTAGGCAAATAGTTGGAACTAGAAAATATCATTCTAAATGAGGTAATCTAAACCCCAAAAGGCATGTATAATATATGCTCACTCATAAGTGAACATTAGCCATAAAGTACAGTTTACCTATACTACAATCCACAGAACCAAGGAAGCCAAATACAAGGTGGACCCAAGGAAAGATGCTTTAATTTTTCCCAGATGGGAAATAAAATAGATATCAACAGTAGATGGAAAGATGAAAACTAGGTGGGAGAGAGGAAGTGGAGCTGCAGGGTGAGAAGGGATCAAGTATAGTAAAAGCAGGGAAGAGAGAAAGAAAATTGACAGTTGGCAAGGTAGGGGCCATCTCTAGGATGTGCCAGAAACCTGGGAAAGGGGAGGCCCAAGGGATTCTCTGGGAGTGACTCTAGCTGAGACTTCTAGCATATGAAACGTCCATCTATTAAGAGCACTGGCTGCACCTCCACAGGACACAGATTAAGTTCCAAATACCCATATAGTGGCTCACAACCATCTATAACTCCAGGTCCGGAGATTTCATGCTCTCTTCTGACCTCAAGATGCACCAGACACAAATATGGTACATATACATACATGCAAACCAAACACTCATGGACACAAAATAATATTTTTTAAAAATTATGTTGCCTTTTTAGACTTTACAATAAAAAAAATCACTGTGTAAAGATCCAATGAACTTAAGTGTGGGGTGGAGGAAAGGTGAATAAGATTAAAGCATATAAAAATTTCAAAGAATTAATTTAAAAAGTAGGGCCAAGGAAACCTCAAAAAGTGTTAATTAAATTAGGATGTTCAAAACTAAAAGATATTTAGTTAACTTGTTTTTTAAGAACATTTTCAATGAGATCAAATTTTGAAACGGAAATTGGTGGAACTAGAGATCATTGTGTTAAATGAAATAGCCAACTTCAGAAGAGACATTTAAACAGTTTAAAATGTCCACAGGCATAAGTATGCATGCATGCACACATTCAATCTTCTGAGATAAACATCAGTTAAGAAGACAACTGGTAGGTAAATTGTTGAATTAAGTGCATTAGCTCATATAATCCATGCAACAATACTGTGATGTAAATATATTGTCATCCATTATTTTAAGAAGATAAGAGAAATTATGTATAGAGACTTTAAGTATCTCCTTAGTAGTCTCATAATAGAAACATGTCTGGATTTGAGTCCATAAGTCTGATCCCAGAACACAAACTCCTGACTTCTCTTTCATACTGAGATTTGCAACAAGGTTAATTCTGAACTCCATATTTGGGAATTCTTGAAGAATTTGCCTCTGTCTGCAATTTTCCTTACAGTTGCTCAAATGAAAGATGTGCTGTGCTTATAGATGGCATCTAAGCTTCAAAATAAAAATATTGTGGCAGAAAATTCTTATTATTTTTGTCCAGTTGTTTCAGTTATATACTATAAGCAGAGTCCCTGATGGTGAGTAGGAGTCTCCTGACTCACCGGTAGTATCACTCTCCTAGCCATAGCTGAGGGAACAAGGACATGGCCCTGTGTGAATTAATTATAAGCAGCAGTACTCTCTTCTTCCAAATAATCTTTTCCTGGAAGGCTATAAAAAATATATAATCTTCTGAGACAAAATTCATGACCTGTGACTAAGAAGGGGCCTTAGGAGGTTCAGATTTTATGTCTGAATTGTAGTTTTCATGACTCAATCTTTTTGGATTGGTCACATGCCAATTCAAAGCCTTAAAACAACCAGTGCTGCTAAAATGTGCTTTAAAAGAATTTGGGCAACACTTACCCTGATGCATGGTTCCATCTCATTTCATCATTGCTTTTCCTTCTCTCACTTTACATGTTTTAGAACTGCAAAAATTTTGTGGGTTCTCATAAGATATTGAAACTAAAGAAAGTAAGTATTATAGGTCAAATACTTCAAACATTCCAATTTTCAGACATATAGTCTATGGCCCCAAAATAAGAGTGTTAATGATTAGAATAGTTGATTTTTTCTGGTTGATTTTCATGCTATAAATATTTAGGAACAATTTTATTGACTTTATCCACAAATTCAGAAGATGTTCCAGATACAGATAATGAGTAGTTGATCTTATTTTTTGTTAAAATCTTGAAGGTTTGTCCCCTTGATCCCAACATCCTCATAGAGATATGTTTATAGAAATAATTATCATTTGGTGCATTCTTTACAAAGTTTACCAGTTTCATCAGAGCATTTGTATATATGAACTTCACAGAATGATAGAGGATTGAGGATGCTTGGTGATTCCTTATGCATCATGTTTGACATCCTAGGACTTCTACAAAATATGTACACTTTGTCTCTGACCAATTCATTTTCTCTGACTGTCACTTCCATTCTTACACCTAATTATTCACTTTAAAGTATTTGGTATCCATCATAACGCATGCCAGACAAGATCTCTGAGATAGTTTCCTTTCATCAAAGGAGACTTGCTTTGCTTAACAACAAGTTGTTTATGAATTCCTTTAAAAGTTAGAAGGAATAAAACCCAAATAGACACCTTGGAGCTCGTTTATCATGCAGAAGACACTGGATTCAATTATAAACAACCCCAAACAAAGCCAAAATAATTCAAATAGACAAATTCAATCTCAGAAGACAGATTGGTCATTATGATGCATTTACTCAACCCTCTGCCTTCCTTCAAAGAGAGATATATCAGAATAAAGAACAAGAAAATTCCTTTATTGAAGGCAACACAGAAGGTTGGTGTGTATCAAAGTGTATCATGTGGGTCCCCAATAACTGGAGCAGCTGCTAACTCTAACTCTTGCCTGTCTGTGGATCCTATTTCTCTAAGTTGACTGCCTTGTCTGGCCTCAGTTGAAGAGTATGTGCCTTGTCCTGCAGTGACTTGAGATGCTAAAATGAGTTGGTACACAGGGGGCCTGGCCACTTCTTAGAGATAAAGTGGAGGTGCATAGAGGGGGGCCATGTGAGGTGACACTAGGAGGGGAGAGTGTTATCAGGAAAGTAAATAAATTAAAAGAAGAAATAAATTAAAAGAAGAAAATATAGACAGATGATAGATAAAATATAATAAAATAGATGAATAGGGAAGAGGTAATATGAATTCACAGTTGACTGATACTCAGCTATCAATAATAAAATCATATTATTTAAGGAAAATTAGTGGAACTACAGATCACTGTGTTAAATAAAATACCCAATTTCAGAAGACATAACTACTGCATGCTTTCTTCTTTGTGGAAACAATATTTAAATAAAATATAAAAGTAGAAGATAGGCTGTTTAAGATATTAAAGGCAATCAACAGGAAGAAGAGCAAGAGATAACTAGAAAGATAATATGTCAAATTTTTTATAGCTCATAATTTACAGCTTTTTGTTTAATGTTTAACATGAAACAATTGACACATGAGTTAAAATCTGGCCACTGCTTTAAAAAAAAAAACAGTCTATGTTTAACCAGAATTTAAACACAAACTCTATCCAAAACACTTGAAATTTATTATGAAAATACTAGTGCATTAAATATAAAGTCATATTGGTTTTAAAATAATAAATTCAATAAAACATCTTGTTGCTTGTCAGTTTTTCATAAAAGTTTGTTTTGTTTTATGTTGAGAATCATAGACTAATTTTTTTCCATGGTTAATTATCTCTTACCACTTTGATTTCTGAACATTTTGATTTTGGTCAATTGTTATAGAAATGTAGCAAGGGTCAAGGAGTGACATTAAGACTAAAAGGAAAATAAAAAAGAAAGGAAAAGAATGATTGATACCAACAGCAGATTTTTGATGGAAGGTCTCGTTTTCAACACTTAATTTTTAATATATCTTAAAATAGTGTTGTTATATCACTTTTATACCAAGAAATCTGTTTATCCAAAGCCTCACAAAGAATTAGAGGGAAAATATGATTTGTATTATCCTGCTTACTCTGAGGAACACAGAAATATTTTCTCAATTTCAAAATGAATATTTTATTTGACACAATGTGTTTCTCATCCACTTGAACCTCAAATGACACTATTCATGGGAATGGAGAACTCTTTCTAAAGCAATAACAACCTGATTTAGATTTTGTACTTAGAAGTGAAGGAAATCTACATTTTGTTCTGAAGATTTACCCAGTTTAGTATAGGAGACAAAATAACTCTCCAGTGTTGCCTTGGTTCTAGGTAGTAGGAGGTAAGAAGGCATAAAGTCAACAACAAAGTCTCCAGGTGTAAGATGAGAATGAAAGTAGATTCATTTATTGAGGGATTGCCATGTGCCTTTATACCCTCCACCAGTGTTCCATTTATTAACGGCTGCTTGTTCCATATAGTTGGCACCATTTGATTAGTTGTTCTAGTCATATACTCTGTCACCATTTTTTCTGGGCATCAGGCAGGTTTCACAGTTAGTAAATGTGGAAACAATTGCTGCACATGTGTGGGTCACTGCTGGCTGCCAGTCAGGATATGCTGACTTATTTCTCCTGCACTCTCCTTTAAGTAAATCTTCTCCACAGATCATACAGTATGCTTAAGCTACCCATATCTGTATTATTTACTTTTCTATGCATGACACAGGATGCTTAGTGAGAAGTCATTTCAAAGTGAGCACAAGTATGACGAGGAACAGCAATATACAGTGTATTGCAAAAGCCATACAATGTTAGCCTTTGTGGAGGGCTAAGAATAGGTAAAATAGCTTAGCTCATCTTGAAACTATTAGCATAGCATGACAGAAGGAACAATTCAATGAGTTAATGAACATCAAGGAAATTTGAAAATTTTGTCAGTCTTGCCAGAGCAAAAAGACAATCTAATGAATCAGAGGATTGGGGCAGTATACTCACACTGCATACTAATGGCACTGACCAAGCAATTGTACATCTAAAGGGAAGTAAAAAGCCATGTATCACAATTCACAGTAACTGATTGATAGGATCATTTATAGAAATAATTTGTAATGTTGATTAAAATTAAGGCAAGAAACAAGGGGGGTCAAACTCAATTCAAGTGAGCCAACTCAAAATCTGATTCTGTAAATAAGGAAGTAGAATAACAGCAGTTATCGGTTCCAAGTGACAAACTGGGAATGAGAAAAAGATAAGGAAAAAGGAAATGGAATTGTTGAGCACAAATTTCACCACTTTGTGCTTCACACTCTTCAACACTTACTTGCTTCCTCTGTTTAAGGTAACAGCATACTCACTAGGAACTAGCAGCAGTAGAAATAAAGTTAACTTATCCTTTCAATCAATTTTGCAAAGTTTGAGACACCTGGAATCTACCAGTAATCTTTCTGAAGGCAGCCTTCACATCCTTGTTTCTAAGGGTATAGATAAGTGGATTCAGCATGGGGATGACCACAGTGTAGAAGACAGATACTACCTTGTCTTCCTCTAGGGATTTGCCTGAGCTGCTCCTTATGTACATGAAGATGAGGGTCCCAAAGAAAAGTCCCACAGCAGTAAGGTGGGAGGTGCATGTGGAGAATGTTTTACCTCTTCTACCTGAGGACTTCATCTTTATGGCAGCCTTGATGATGAGCAAGTAGGAGATGAGTATGACCAAGGCATTGGCCAAAATGACAAAGTTCCCAAAAAAGACAATTATAATCTCAATATTTGTTGTGTCACTGCAGGCCAGCTTCAGCAGGGGTGGGAGATCACAAAAGAAGAAATTTATTTGATTATCTTCACAGAAGAAGAGGGAAAAGGTGCATGTGGTTCTTAAGATAGCCCCAAACAACCCACCAATATAGGCTCCAGCCACCAAACTCCAGCATCTTTTAGGACTCATGGCTACAGTGTAGAGCAGTGGGTTGCTAATAGCAACATAGCGATCATAGGCCATCACAGACAGCAGGAAACACTCGGTAGCTGCACACATGGTGAAGAAGAAGAATTGAGTAGCACATTGGCCATAGGAGATGATCATTTTGTTTTGGACCAGTGTAGTCAGGATCTGAGGAGTGATGGCTGAGGTGTAGCAGGCATCCAGTAGAGAGAGATGGCTCAGAAAGAAATACATTGGGGTGTGGAGCTGTATATCCACTTGTATAAGAATGGTCATGCCCATGTTTCCCAAAATGGTGATAATATAGAAGCAGAGAAACACCAGAAACAGAGGGACCTTCCACTTAGGCAGGTCAATAAAGCCAGTGAGAACAAACCTGGTTACTGTAGTAAGGTTATTCTTAGCCATAAAACCAATGTAGATTGTTAATCTGAAGATGAGAATAAAGTGAGAACAAGGATAAAGTCACAAAGTCCTTTTCTCTATTCTAGAAGTTGAGTTTGCAAATATGAGCTTATTTATAAAGCTTGTTTCAGCAATCCTGAACCAGGATTATTCTTCTAGAACAATTCCTATATTCTATGGGGTTAAGCTTCCTGCTGTTGTTTCTGAACCAGATTAATTCTGGTTTATGCTGGAAATTTTCTGTAAAGAGAAGAGACATGTGAGCCTCAGGTTTAGAATGAACCAAGACAAAAGGTATTCCAACCTTATCACTTGTATCACACACTTAATATATGATATATGACGATGGAATCTGTCCATACCTTCCATACATTGACCTACATTTAACATTTCCTGACACTTGAATCTGTATAATGTCTTCATGTTATTTTTACAGAAGTTTAAAGATAATAAATTTTATCTTCATCTTATTTCTGGAACACACATAATATTTTTTTCTGGTTATATGTTTCTTTAAGTGGTCTGAGAAAAAATGCCTACTCTGGAACCAGAAAAACTGCTCAGATCATAGAGGCCCTCACACATGCTGAAAACTGTGAATTAGTTCTCATATCCCACAAGGTGAGTGGAGAGAACCAACTCCAGTAGGTTGGTCTTTTATCTCCTCAGGTGTGTTATAGACTGTGTGGGGCTGCGTACTAGACACACACGCACACGCACACACACACGCATGCACACACACACACACGCATGCACACACGCACACACACACATACACACACACACACACACATATATGGATAGATAGATAGATAGATAGATAGATAGATAGATAGATAGATAGATAATATACAGATAGATGCATGTACATAGGCATATTTGACACAATCAGTGAGCTATTTTTATTCACTCACAAAATGAAATAAATTCCTACTGATTTAATCTTTCTTCCATTAAGAAGAATTTTTGCCTTTTATCACATTACTGTAACATTTCTTGTGCTTTTGTCTAGTCTTTCTGTACTTTGCCTGTGAGTGGGTTAGGAAAATAGTAAGTAGTGTTTCCCTATTAAAATTATATATGCATCAAGTATTAAAAGATTCCTGTTGATAACCGGGAAAAGTTTTAAAACATCAAGTGAAATTAATATTCCACCCCTATACTTTGTCAGGGTTGTTTTTCAAAATAATTGTACTTAATTTGTATTACAATGTGTTTAGCAAAATTTTCCATTTCCTAGAGTTTCTTAATGCCATTTGACACATGTGTGGGTCACATCATTCATCCAACATGCATAGATATTGACCATTTTCTACATGTATTTTACCTCATCAGAAAAATTCCTAAGATTTTGAGAAAGTCTTCAAGGAAATTCAGATACATATTTCCTTACTTCAGAGGCATTGATAATTAAATATTTAACAGATTATTGTCAATATGATCATTAAACAGATATTAACAACATACTATTTATGGAAGAGAAACTAAAAGCAGATCTGAAGATTCCCCACTGACTTCACAGTGCAGACAAATCACTATCCATTTTAAACATCCCTGGTTCCATTACTCTACACAGCTTCCCTAGAACCATTTGCCCATTACCTTAGGGGATGACATTCAGATTGAAATTTGAGATGTCAAATATATTGCTTCTATAACAAAAAAAAATGTGACCACACAAAGTAAATTACTAAGAAATTATTTTCAATAAGCTAAACTATGAATTTGGTTTGCTCTAGTGACATAAGATTGTCATTTTATAAAACCCATAATAAAAATGTCTTACTTAGCATAGTTCATCTCAATCACTTTGTATGTATTTATACCCACAAATCTCTATATATGCCTCTACACGCCTTCATGCTTGACCATTTCCTATGTGTCTCACTTATACATATATGTATATATTAACTGTGTAACTTTAGAAGTGGTTTAGTGACTAAGAACTTTAATTTTTTTTCCAAAATGTGAATGTGTTTACCTAAGTTTCTTGGATATTTCCCTGGAAATATTTCAAGGTGACACTGGTGATATCACTTTTGTATTATTCAACTTAAAAGGTTTGAGGCAAATCAAGTTGGTTTGATCCTAGAACAAAGGGAGGCTACAGCCTTACTGAATGCAGTAACATATTGTGGATTATGAACATTTTATAAAAACTCTGAATATTTATGACCTAACATTATTATTTATAATATATAATGAAGAACATTAGATTCGTAAAGAGACAAGAGATATGTTATCTAAAATTAACTTTTTAAAAATAGATTAAACCTAAAAAAATTGTACTTACATTAACTTTCAATCTCCTCTAAACTTCTTCCTTTTATTTCTTACAAGGGTTGAGTCCATGAGAGGTGGAACTGTTGTCATAAATAAAGATCAAAGGTATCTTTAATCACCTTACCAGAATCAGTCTCACAAAACATTACTAAACACTGAGCCTTTGCTTAGACTCAGGTAGCATGTAGATGCTGAACATAATAAAGTTATTATTTTCTACCAACTTGATAATCCTATATTAAAAAGTTCATTTTTCTTTTATTTTACAGATAAGAAAAACAAAGCCTAGATACATTAAACAATCTTTCTGAAATATCACTAAAATAAAAGGATATTTAGATTCTACCTCAATTCCCTGACTGCAATTAAATCAACTTAGGCTTTGCTTTTCTAAACATTGTTTGTTTTTTTTTCCCATGGAACACCTGCTCTGTTCCAATCACAAAATGGCATATTCTGTGCACATTATCTTACACAATCCTATGACCCCAGAATATAGGTGTTATTTAACCCTTGCAGAGACTAAGATTAAATGAATAAAGATTAGTAAATCTGAATTCTAACCTAGTTTTAGTATATTCCAAGGATGAAACTCTAATATGCACATGCTGTACATTTTATCTTACACAACCCTGAGACCCGAGAAAAGAGATGCCATTTTGTCCTTAAGGCAAATAGGTAAAGAAGTTTTCTGAGATCAAAGCAACAAGTAAATCTGGAATCTAATCTAGATTTAATTTACTCCAAACATATAGCTCTAATATATGTTGTTATCCCACCTTTCATCCCAGATAAAAGTGGGCTGAACTCACATTTTCAGGCAAATCTCAAAACTAAGCTACACACTCTGGGAACAGCCTCACTAAAGCTATATGTATATAATAAAAGTATCATTATAAAAGTATATAGTGATACCTGAGTCCAAGGAAATAAAAGCTGGTAGTTGCAAAACAAAATGACCCATATGTACTAGTGTATTTTAGATGGAAATTGGAATGGCAGCTTTGGTGCCTTAAGAAAAAAAAGATCTGGAGCTCAAGAGACATATTATTTAAAAGCACTGGCTGTTCTTTCATATGACTTGGTTTGCATCCCAAATGCACCTCACAAACATCTATAACTGCAGTTCCATGGGATCTGATGCCTTGTTTTGGCCACGGCTGATACCAGGTTCATATATGGTGCACAAAATACATGTAGAAAAAGAACATTAACACACATAAGTTAAGAGAAATTTAAATGGTCCAGAAACAATGGTCTTATTTTAAACCTAATTTGCTTTTAATAGTTTTTGTCTGGAAATACCCATTATCTTCCCAGGTTCCACAGGTAGTAGATTTGTCCTGTTCAACTCAGAGCCTTTGAAATAAAATTAGCAAAGTCATTACGAATTTATAAAAAGCAGCTGAGAATACACATGCACACTTCAATGTAATTGATCCATTTGGAGTTTTCTTCTTGCATAGCAAACAAGTGTGTGTTTAAAATGCTTGGGGAATAGCTCTGTAGGAGCTTCAGATAGGAAATGTTTTCCCTTGAATCATAAATTTACTCCAGGGAGAGCAGCTAAGACTTTTGATGAAACCTCAAACACTCACTTACTCTTTACCTAGTAATTTCTCTCAAACAGAGGGTTATTTTCACATCTTCCTGTCTTTGCATGTCAATTCTTAAGGCATTTAGGTTCTGGAGCTCAAAAGCAGCTTCTGCGGGGATTAGAAATGTTTTGCTGAGTTAGTCAGAATGTGGCCTAAAAGTCAAACCTGAAGTCTTCACATGAAAGTCTCTCTATATTTTTTATACCCTTACTTTTCTTGTCTAGTTACAACTCAGGCCTGAAAGTCAACAGCACTATCTTCTACAATTTTCATGAGAAAGCATGGTTTTGATCAGGGAGCAACAAATCTGAAGTGGTATAAATATGCTTCAGTTGCCTCTGCCCTGAGGAGTACGCTCGCCCACCTTCCCTCAAGATCCATGCCCAGCATTCTACAGCCATCTTTCTTTCTTACAGTTGTCACCTATTTCCTGCCTCTAGAATCCATAATCATGTGTGTTAGAAACATAATTTGAATGAGTTGCATTTGTATCTTGTTGTTTGTGATTACTCATTAGTCGTAAGTCTTGTTTCTTCAGCTTCATAGTAATGTCTTGAAGTCTATTAACCACATAAGTAGACTCCTAGCCTGTTTGCTTTTACCTACTTGGTATTCTAGGATTTGAAATATTCTAGCATAAACAGTGTCAATGATGATATATATCTCATATGCTACTGAGTACCAGTGTTTGGATACATAATTTGATAATTAGCAAGCATTTGGCTAAGGCAGTGTTTTGAAATTATAGATGCCAGATGATAAAAAGGTATATTGTAAAGAAGCTGTTCTAAAGATCAAGACCTGATGTGTAGCTTAAAGATTAGCACCCTATGGGCATTTACAAAATTTATCATCTCTTCCTGAAATTAAATGTATTTTGAAACTGTTGTATGTAAGAGTATATCTACTGACATTTATGTTTCCTGTATACACATTAGAGTAAAAATTTGGACAGGGAGGAGAAACCAAAAGAAGGTATAAATAAGTGAGAATATTCCATTTATTATCAACAAGTGAGCTTATTGCTAAACTGAATGTGAAATGGTTATTATTTATCCAGCTTTTAATAATGATTGGAAGATCAAGAAAATGTGATATATTTCTCTTGTTATTAAGATTAAATATCATGCTAGAACTTCTGTTTGGATTTTAGAGAAGACCTATATCTTTATTGAGTATTTTTAACCTACATCTTACATTATGTTTCTTAAACTGTATACCTACACCAGAGGGTCTACAAACACTGCAGAAGATAGAATGGAAAAATTTTAAGAGGCAATTCAGGAAGTTTGCTCTGAGATGATATCATCCAGTAATATCAGAATATGCACCCATTAAAATCTCAGCAACACGACTGCTCAGACATGAGCTGAACAACATCAGGCATGGGAAAGCTAACTACAGAAAGCTCTTGAAGCCTTAACCCTATCCACAGAATTATAGACAACAAATGAATTCACAGACAATGAGAACTGATCTCTCCCTGAAAAGTAGCATACCAATTGCATATCCAATACAAAATGACCAGACCTAAAAACATCCATACAAGTAACATTATACAAACTGAGCATTTAATATTTAGTAATGTTTATATGTATATACATGAAATATACATGTGTAATAACTAACAGTCAAGAACTTCTAGGAATTTTAGGAAAAAAAATTAGATACCTTTGCTGAATTTCCCTGAGAATTCTCCAGGGAAATATACAATTGAAAATAATTGGTAGTTGGTTCTCACAGAACTATAGATTTATTTGGTAACTCTGATACTTAAATTCCAGATAAACTCAGAATTTATATTTGAGATTTATTAGAAACAGAAAATACGGAAAGTAAGAAGATGAGGACAAGGGACAATATTTTAGGTTATTGAAGCAAATTACTCATCAAGCCATCCACTTTTTTTCATTTTTTATTAATTACTTTATTTATTTGCATTTCAAATGTTATCCCCCTTCCCAGTTTCCCCTCCAAAACCCCCTATATTGCAGGGGAATCTTTTGGGTATATGCTCAAGAGTGGTATAGATGGTTCTCCAGGAAGCTGTATTATTTTTCTGATGAAACTCAAGGTTGATTTCCATAGTGATTGTATCAGTTTGCAAACACACTATCAATAGAGGAGTGTTCATCTTTCTCTGCATCTTTTCCAACATGTGCTGTCACCTGAGTTTTTGCCCTTAGTCATTCTGATTGGTGTAAGGTAGAATCTCAGAGTTCTTTTATTTTGCATTTTCCAACCACTAAGGACATTGATCCTTTATTTAGGTGCTTCTCAGCCATTTGAAATTCCTCTGTTGTGAATTCTCTGTTTAGTTCTATAAGCCATTTTTGATTGGGTTGTTTGGTTTTTTGGTGATTAGCTTATAGGGTACTTTATATATTTTTGATATTAGCCTTCTATCAAATGTGAGGTTAGTATAGCCTTTTCCCAATCTGTGGGTTGTCGATTTGTCCAATCACTATGCCCTTTGCCTTACAGAAGCTTTTCAGTTTCATGAGGTCCCATTTATTAATTCTTGAACTTAGAGCCTACGCCACAGGAGTTCTCTTTATGAAATTTCCCCCTCTGCCAATCAGTTCAAGGTTAAATCCCACTTTCGCCTCTATTAAATTCACTGTTTCTGGTTTTATGTTGAGGTCCTTGAGCCACTTGGACTTGAACTTTGGCAAGGTGATAAATATGGATCTATTTTTATTTCTCTACATACAAATTGCCAGTTAGACGAGCAATATTTATTGAATATGTTTTCTTTATTTTATTGTGTATTTTTTTGCTTCTTTGTCAAAGGTCAAGTGTCCGTAAGTGGGCAGTTTAATTTCTGGGTCTTCAGTTCTCTGCATTGATCAACATGTCTGTCTCTGTACTGATACCATGCAGTTGTTATCAGTATTACTCTGTATCACAGTTTGAGGTCATGGATGGTTATTTCCCCAAAAGGTCTTTTATTGTTAAGAATATTTTTTTCACTATTCTGTGTTTTTGGCTTTTCCAGATGAATTTGAAAGATGCTGTTTTCATGTCTTTGAAAAACTGTGTTGGGATTTTGATGGGGATTGTGTTGAATCTATAGATTACATGCATGGTATATACTTACTAATAAGTGGATATTAGTCAAAATTGTAGAGAATACCAAGGATATAATCCACAGGATTCAAGAAAGTTAACAAGTCAAAGGGCTTATGTGAGGATGCCTCAATCCCACTTGGGATGGAGAAGACAATCACAAGAGAGAAAGGTAGGGTAGATCCTGGATGGTTAAGGGGACAGGGAAGGGAAGAGGGGAACATGATCAGGTATTGGGTGGAAGGAACAGGACTGAGGGCCTGCAGAAAGAATTGAAACCAAAAACCTTTGGAGGTAGGAGGTGGGGGTACTCTCTAGAATGTATCAGAGACCTGGGAGATGAGAGATTCTCAAGACTCACATGGAGGGACCGTAGATCAAATGTCCTACAGTAGGAAGAAGAAACTTGTAGAGTCCACCTCCAATAGAAAAATAGGGTAACAAGTGGAGGGATGGAGTTGCCACCCCACAATCAAAAACTCTGACCCAGATTTGTTCCTGTCTGAAAGAACTGCGGGGAAAAAAAATGGAGAAGAGCCTGAGAAAAAGGAGGTCCAGTGACAAGCCCAAATTGGGATCCATCTCAAGGGGAGGCTCCAAGGCCTGACATTATTACTGATGCTAAGGTGTACTTACAAATGGACCCATCATGAATGTGAAAGGCCCAATAAGCAGCTGAACGTCAGATGCAGATATTTATATCCAACCAATGGACAGACATTGGTGATCTCTGTGGTTGAATCAGGGAAAAGCTGGAAGAAGCTGAGAGGAGGGTGACCCTATTGGAAGACTAGCATTCTCATCTAACCTGGATCTCTGAGATTACTAAGACTCTGGCAGCATACACCAACTGATATGAGGCCCCCAACATATATACAACAGAGGGCCATGTAGTCTGGACTCAGTCAGAGAAGATGCACCTAACCCTCAAGAGACTTGACTACCCAGTGAATGGAGAAGGCTTGTGGTATGGGAGTAGGGAGGGATGACATCCTTTTGGAGATAGGGGTTGGAGGAGGAGCTATGGATGTGAAACAGTCAGAGGGTAGACCAGGAGAGAGATAAAATCTGGACTTAAAAAAAAGATTAAAGAATTATAAAAGAAAACTTAAAAAAATTGTCTACGTACACCAACTCAGAAAAACAGAGGATGAGGCCAATATGGATACCAGCTGATTTACAAAACAACTATGAGGCAATGTCCTACAACCTCTCCTCATGCATGTGCTAATATCACACAAGACCAAATTGGTTGAAAACCAAAGATATCATTTATCCCTTCTCTACACTGCATGCAGCCAAGAAAGAGGGAGTCAGAAGGAACTTTGATTTATGCCACTTAGTACAGATTCATTGTGTCAGAAAACTCTCCAAAAGTTATTGGAATCAAAAACACTAATATTGTTAATTTGCTGGTATGATTTTGCATAGCAGATGTAGCCAGGAATTGTGCCCTTTTTGTAGTTAATAATTTATTCTGGGTGTAGTAGGAACTCTCTACAATGCACTCTGTGCCCCTGGACCAATTATATAACTTCTAAACTGTGAACCTCAATTCTGTGACATTCTAGCCCATTTGAATATTGAAACTATTTAACAAAAACAGTTCAGGTGATTTTATATAGTAAGCAACAAAATAATCTCAGATTCAGAAATCTCAGTTCAGTAATATAAGAAACATTAAAGTAATTCTTCCAACAATTGTTAATCACACAGTCCTGAATTTTAATAGTTGAGAAGTAAATGAAATTTCAAACAAATAATCCAATGTATACTAAGATATACTAAGAAAGATAATTAACAAGCTCCAAGTTGATGAAAACAGTTAAGTGAAATGATAAGGTTGGTGTAAGATCTGAAAGAGAAATTTAATAAATATTAAACTAAAATAATTGAAATATAAATTATATTTACTCAAGGAATAGGGAATGTGGAAAGACACACCAATACAAGGTGGAGAGAAAATTATAGAAAATATGAGCTGAAAGACAAAATAAAAGAATGAAAATAAACCAGTGGGAACAGTGGAACAATATTAATACAAAAGTTAGGCCAGCAAGATGGCTCAGTGGGTTAATGGGATTGCTACAGACCACTACCTACCTGATTTCAATCTCCACAATCCAAATGGTAGAAGAAAAGAGCCATTTTTTTGCAAGTTGACCTCTGACTTCGACAACTATTCCCAGTGTATGTTTGTCAACTCAAAATTTCTTAAGGAAACTTACAAGATGTATTGAAACTATGAAAATACTACATCTGATAATTATGGTAGATAGGGCTACCCACCCACCTCAAAAATATTAATCCATAATTTCTCCTGTCAAAAGGAAATGCAGGGACAAAGAATGGAGCAGAAAATGAAGGAAAGGCCATCCAGAGACCCCTAGTTATGTATTCATCCCATCTGCAGACTTCAAACCCAGACACTATTTTGATGCAAAGAAGTGCTCACTGACAGAGCCTCTTATAGCTGTCTCTTGAGAGGCTCTTCCAGAGAGAATGTATACAGCCAAATATTGGACAGAGCACACAGATCTCAATGGAGAAGTGAGGGCAAGGTCTATGGGAGCAGAAGAGATTTGCAACCCCAATGGAAGAACAACAATATCAACCAACCAGAACACCCTAAGGCTCCCAGGGACTAAACCACCAACCATAGAGTACATGTGGGCTGGGTGGGAGGGAAGGAACCCATGTCTCCAGCTGGATCTGAAGCAGTGAATTGCCTTATCTGGCATCACTGGGAGGGGAACCCCTTGGTTCTATGGAGGCTTGATACCAACGATAGGGAAATGCTAGGGCACTGAGGCAGGAATGGCTGGGAGGGTGAGGGAGTGCCCTCATTGATGTGGGGGGTGAAGAGGTGATAGATGGCTTGTGGAGGGAGAACTAGCAATGGAGATGATATTTGAAATGTAAATAACCAGTAAATAACAAATAAATAAAAACTATATTCTAATGACATAGAATGTTTTAACACATTCCAAAGTATTATTCAAAGTTAAGAAAAGTTATACAATCTGAATAAAAGAAGCATTTCAATTATCAAACAAATAATACCATAAAAGAATAGAGATTCTCTATTATATAATAATTAATCTACTAAATAAACAGCAAAAGGAAATGTATTTTAAATGGTAGGAGAGAACTACAAAGTTACACATAAAAGTATGCTTATAAATTTCTCAAAAGAAACTTTAAATGCAAGAGGTGAAAATGATATATCTCAAGTTGTAAAAGACGACTGTCAATCAAAAATATTACCTAGCAAAGTAACATCGTCATCAAAACAGAAAAGAATGAAAAAAATTCCATGATAAAAATGAGCTACATGTGTTCATTACCATTCTGCTAGGTCTTCAAAATATTTGAAGGAAACCTGTGAGTGGAAAAGAAGAAATAAAACATAACAGTCCATGAAGCTATTGGAAAGAACAAACCACACTGGAATAATACCTATATTGCAGAAATAAGAAACACAGAGCTGTATAAATAAGCAACAACCATCTATTCATTGCCTTTAGGGTTAAATGATGGAAGAGGTGAGCCAAGAAAATCGATTTAGGAAACAAGCAATAGTTTTGATTTTACTGTCTGGGAAAATGGACTTCAAACAAAAATTCAGAAGAAATAAAAGAATCACTTTAGATCAATTAAGAGACCAGCCCATAAAGAAGACATTTTAAGTTTAATCATATGCACACCTAATGTGAGTGTACCCCACACAACACAAATGTTACTTGGTGTAAAGTCAAAATAATACTAGTTGACTTCAAAATTCTACTTAAACCAATTGGTATGTCAACACAGAAAAAAATATACAGAAATATCTTAATGAAATGACAAATTATGTCAAATGGACTTAATAGACACATCCATACCACTCCATTAAAACACCTCAAAATTGTGATTTCTCTTGGTAGACCATGGAGCTTTCTCTAAATGGATGACCTATTAGGACTGTCTAATAAATAAAGTAAAATAGTGAAATATTTACTTTATTCTGTGTAAGGATCACAACTGTGTAATCAAGCTATAAATTAGGAGCATAAAAGACCATACAGTATGCATTAGCTTATGAAAATTAAAAACATACTATTAAATGATGAAAGAGTTGTTGAAGAAAAAATGAAACATAGAAAATAGTCTTGGATTGAGTGAAAAATACAACACACCAAACACTACAGAGTAAAATTAAAGTTGTAGAAAGAAAGAAGTATATAGTCTCTATGTTCCTATATTGAGAGAGAATGGGGTATCTCAAATACTGTCTTTTTCTGCTTTATTGCCACCTATGCATTGTTTTAATCATCAATGTCACTTTATATTGTGAAATGGCATCTCGTTCCAACCAAAGCATTCACATTCAGAAGTGGGAGAATGAACATGGAAGAAAAATATACTGATTGATGAGTTCCTACAGCAACATTCTATATAAAAAAAAAAAAAGTCCCCATATCTTAATGACCTGATTAAGAATTGTTTTTTAGTACATATCCAGGTCATTGGTTCAGCTATATTGCTCATTGTGTGGTTTGAGTTTTCATGTAAAAATATCAAACTATTCATATAGTCATTAAACCCACCAATTTGTACTCACTAGTATGAACACTCTTGCCAATATGAGGACATGATCCTTTTTAATTTTCATAAAGCCAGTTAGCAACTGGAAGTTTTAAATGTGAAAATCCTGATTATTATATAAATTATAACTTTCTTTTTAATTCTACTAGCCATTTATTTATTCTATGCTTGGATCAATTGTTTTCCAAGTCTGAATCTCTTTTTGCTTCTGTGTTCACAAAACAGTTTGCAATGTTTACTAGCTTTACATGGGCCAAGTGCTTAACACAGAATCAATCAACAGAAAGCTTGGCAGTAATCTATTCTAAATCTATGGTTATTTCCACATGGAGAGAAAAGAACTCATGTCTCTAAATTGACAATCAGGTATAAGAGTTCTGGGTGCACAAAGCAATATGCTCAGTAAAGAAGACATCTTTGGAGATGGAAAGATGGACCTGCAGTTAAGAGATATCTGATCCTACAGAGGACTCATGTTCAGTTTCCATCACCTGAAGGTAACTTACAACTATCTGTAATTCCAATCCCAGGTGATGTGATGCCCTCTTCTGTTCTCCACAGGGTACTGCACACACACAAGCACAGCCACATGCAGAGAAAACAGCCAAACACATTAAATAAAAACTAAAGCATGGTAATGCATACTTATAAAGCCTTTGATTAACATTTAAAAAATTATATAAAAGCAAAATGGAAAAGGGGGCATGGGATAGGGGTTTTCTAGGGAGGGGAAATGGGGAAAAGGGATGGCATCTGAAATGTAAATAAAATATCCAATAAAAAAAACTAAAGCAAAAGAAATTTAAAGAAGTCATCCTTCAGTTACTGCTCATTATGTACTCTGTAACAAATATATTCTCTCAAATAAACATGAAAGTTTGTTTGATTTCTTGGTGGATAGAAATGATTAATTCATCTCACTCCACTGCCTTTTACCATCATTGCATAATCAACATTGAATTTATCAGTCTCCATGGAATTTTATCAAGATTTGATATTAGAATGTTAAAGAACACAAAGAAATATATATATATATATATATATATATATATATATATATATATTCTTGACTTGTGCTAGAAATTTTCTTACCATCATACTCAATTATTGTACTATATTTGAATTAGGAATTGCTGTGTTTACTTGGTCCTGAAAAAATAAAATATTTACCCAAATTCTCACACTGAATTAGAGGCAAAATAGGCTTTATATTCAAACCACTCTATGACTCATTTATTACTGGATATTTTGAGTACTTGGAGTCTTAATGACATTTGTTCTTCATTACAAAATGGAAATTTTATATTTAACCACATCTCAACTGCCTTTGAAGTTGCCTTAAAGTGAAAATAGTACTCTATTCTATTCTATTCACAAAAAAATCATTTCAGATATAATTGTTGAGATTCATTTGAATTTTGACATGAAAATGAAGGAAACAAAGAAAATACTGTGAAGTTTTTACAGACTGGTGCAGGTGTAGATATATTCGCAGATCATCAGGTCTACTACCAAGACTGTCTGTGCCTGTACTCACATTGTTAACCCTAAAAGAGCAAACTTGATGAGAGTTTTCCATGAGCTAAGTGATGCGATAAGGAGGAGTGGCAGTGCACTGTCCATCTGAAGTCAGAACTGGCAATTGTAGACACCTTCCCTTAGGTAAGGTGCCCAAGTTCATTGCAAAGACATCAACATATCAATAAAGAAAGCAGAAATCTGTGAGTTATTAAGACAGATTCAAAGGACTTTTAATCACCTCAGCATTAAAAAAGACAATACAATGATAAAGGAGGAAGACTTACTAATTTCTTTTTATATGAAAAAAGAAACAAAAGAGTAAAATTAGCCCAACTCACAGGAGGCCTAATATCTGACACATGAAGTACAGTAATACATGTAGCAACAAAGACAAGATGAAAATTGTACCAGAAATTAGAATAAAAAACAGAAGATCCCTTAAACTTCCTCTAAATGATGGTAAGTGAGAACTCTAGGAGACAGACAGGGGAAAATGTACTTCAGTTTCTGAATATAAAATTTATGACAAGTCTTTCCTGAAGCAACTTGGAAGCATTCTCTCTGTTCATGGGTAACTCATATATTACTGGTATCTATTTGGATATGAATGATATACATTCAAAACTGATAAAGGAGAGGTAATCTCACTTAGTTTTATAGACTCTGGGACACCTGTAGCCTACTAGCGAGCTTTCTGAAGGCTGCTTTAACATCTTTATTTCTCAAGCTGTAGATCAGAGGGTTCAACATGAGGATGAACACAAGATGAGGGGCAGTTGAGATTTGTAATTTCCTCAAAGGAATTCCAAAACATGCAACAGAGCAGGAAGGTCTGGAGTAGATAGATTGAAGAAGTGACAGGACATATTTTGAGTGACACCAAGAATATTATTGCACATTTTACTTTTTTTTTTCTTTTTTGGTTTTTCGAGACAGGGCTTCTCTGTGTAGCCCAGGCTTTCCTGGAACTAACTTGGTAGACCAGGCTGGCCTTGAACTCAGAAATTTGCCTGCCTCTGCCTCCCAAGTGCTGGGATTAAAGGCGTGTGGCACCACCACCCAGCTGTCTTTTATTTATTTATTTATTTATTTATTTATTTTTGCACATTTTACTTAGAGATTCTAGAAAGGCACCATCATAACAAAAAAAAATGATAATAATAATAACAACTATCCAACCAAACACAAAAACAACAAGAAAACAAAACTAAAAACAAAAACCCACCAGGATCTGAGAAACAGTTTGAATAGGTCAGCTTCATTAATTAAGCTATTAAACTATCCTAATTTAATACTTAAAAATAATTAAGTGATTAAAATGAACTGTGGTACTGGAGAGATGGTTCAATGTTGAGGATTCTTGTGGCACAATCATAAACACCAGTTGGCATTAATACCCATATAGCCTAGAGTTCCATAAGTGCTGTAATCCCACCTCCAAGGGTAAAAGACAAGAAAATCACTGGCATTTCCTAGGTTCCAGCCTAACCAAGAAACAGCAAAATTGTGTTCAGTGAAAGATTCCATATCAAATGACTAGGCAGAGAGTGGTAGTGGAGGTCACCTGATAGCCCTTTTGACTTACACATACATTTACACCACGCATATGCACATACATACACACATAGACACATAGGATAAAGAAAGGAAGATCAAAAATTCATGATCATCCTTCCTTACATGGAGTTTGGTGTCAAAGAGGACTACATAGCACAATATCTCAAAAGGTTTTTATTTAAATTAAAATAAACCATAAATACATTCTAAAGTTTGAATCTTAGATGAAAATAAGATTTTGAAGATCATAGTAATTGTGTTTTAATGTTATTTTCTGCAAGTTATATTGAAGTGCATAAAACACATCACAGTTTGATAGGCAAATTGATAAATTGAAATATGAATAAAATGATCATAGTTTTAATGAACTGCATGTAAAAAAATATTAAAATGAACAGAAGCTAACTATTGAGAACAAGGAGTTGATTAAATGATATTTTCAAAACTTTGTCTTTTTGAAAGATTTTGCAAATATTATAATCTTCTTCTGTTATCAAGAGACTACTGAGCCCTGCCACATTTAGATTGCATCTGTCCTGAGATCCATAGTCCATACTAAAACCTCTTCTATAGCTGAAGTTTCCATTTCTTCTTGTCTCTCCCTGGAGTTAAAAATTCTCATTTTTTATAAAACCATGTATCGTGACATCCACATTTAAATATGTGACATAGTATAAATAAAGAAGTTCTAAATTGCTGGCATTTGAGAATAGATTCTTCTTGGGATTCCCAAAGTGGGAAGAGGTTAGGAAGTCTTGACTCTATTGAGAAATTTCCTTAGTGCTTCCTTCACTTCCTTGTTCCTCAAGCTGTAGATGAGGGGATTCAACATGGGAATTACTGTTGTGTAGAACACAGACACAACTCGATCCTTTTCTGAGGCCTGGCCAGAGTTATCTCTCAGATACATGAAAATTAGAGTGCCAAAGAAGAGTGACACCGCAGTTAGGTGGGAGGCACAGGTTGAGAAGGTCTTGGCCCTGCCTCCTGCTGAAGGGATCCTCAGAATGGCCACAATGATGAACAGGTAGGAAACTACAATCACCACCATGCAAGCAGGGAGGACAAAAATGGCGAATACAATAATCACCAATTCCTGAATATAGCTCTCACCACAGGTTAGCTTTAACAGAGGAGGAAGGTCACAGAAAATAAAGTCGATCTCATTGTTTCCACAAAAAGAGAGGGTGAATGCTGAGATTGTCCTCACCAAGGCACTGAGGAGGCCAGCAATGTAAGCCCCAGCCACAAAACTTAGAAGGGCTTTCTGCGTCATGATGGTGACATAAAGCAAAGGTTGACACACGGCCACATAACGGTCATAGGCCATGAGAGCCAAAAGGTAGAAATCGATGGATCCAAAGAAAGTAAACAGGAAAAACTGAGCCACACAGCGTGAATAGGATAAAGTTGCCCCATGTTCCAACAACACGGCCATTGTCTGAGGAACAGTGACAGAGGAGTAGCAGATGTCCATGAAAGAGAGGTGGCTTAGAAGGAAGTACATTGGGCT
>JANHMN010000003.1:141279127-141298169 GCA_030674055.1 Rhabdomys pumilio
CAGATGTCCATGAAAGAGAGGTGGCTTAGAAGGAAGTACATTGGGCTGTGGAGTCTGCGATCCATGCGGATCAAAGCAATCATGCCTGTGTTCCCCAGCAAAGTGAAGAGATAGATAAATAAAAACAGGTGGAAAAGAGGAAGCCCCCATTCGGGGTGCTCAGTGAATGCTATGAGGAGGAACTCTGTCACCAAAGTGAGATTCAACTTGGCCATGAAGTCAGTGGTAGTTAAGAGAGCAGAAGAAAAAAGACAGGATGCTGAACATAGGATGCCCCTGCAAGAATGGTTTATACGTTTGAACACATGGAAAGAATACAGGAACTAGAGAGAGGATTTCTTAAATGATGAGTCCTAATTCTTGCCTTCAAGAGAGTTATCCTTCAAGAGAGTTGCCTGTAGTAGTCATCCTAGAATATTGAGGGAAAATTAAAACACATGTGAATGTGTATAAACCAAGAGAATGTATAATCCACCTGGAAATGCAAAGTAGCTGTATGAATCCTGTGATTCAACCAGAGCTCATACAGCTGATCTGTGGTCATTATCCTTCCATGCATTTGACCATCTCAGGACTCTGGACTTCTTTCTCATTGATGATCATGACTTTTCCCTTGTTTTCTACCTTCTTCATTTCACATCTGGGTTAAATCAATAGCCAAGGAACTAACTGTTCTCCTTACTCCTGAGTCAGATTAACAATTTACCAACTAGTGCCAATTCTTTGAATTCAGATATCAATTAAAATGTTGTTATTATAAAACTTTGATTTGATCATGGTTTACCCCAGGATATTATTTAGCCTCTTCAATATGCTGGAACTACCTATAATAATACCCATACTTATTTTCTTATACACCTATTTATTTACCAGTCCTAACACATATAGTGATAACTCATTCCCCCACAATTTCTCCAGATATACTAAATTATTGGTAGCACTGATAAGTCCTCCTTTCTCTGATGTCACTTTACTTCAGGCAGAACGTTACCTCTACCTAGAAGACCTTACCTTTTCTCTCTCCAGGGTCCTCCCCACTGCTTACATTACCATCAAATGGCTACTTGGGTCACAGATTTTACAAGAAGGGTACCTTCATTGTTCCTTCTCCAAACAGTGATTATTCCCTGCAAGTTAAGCACTCAGTAAGAGCTTACTATGCTTTATAAAATGAAGTTATAAAATAAGATGTGTAATATATTACAAAACAGAACAGTATTGTGATTATATTCCAGTTGCAAAACCAGAACAGCATGCTAAACATGAGAACTGAATTGAGTACACATAAAACTCAGTAGCTTTAATAAATTATTTTTAGGTTGTATACTCCTATTTCTAACCTTAAAATGCCACCTTACAGAAAGAAATTGCTGAGTTTTATAAAAATATCTTATTACAAGAACAATATTAACAATAATAAACATTGATAGACTGTACTTTGCATAACATGTATGCATTTTATTCTCATAATCACTGTATAAATAAATTGTCTTCTTTCTATGGATGATGCATCTGAGACCATATTTACATTATATAAGCTCAAGATTTCACAGCTAAAAAGCAGTCTAAAGGCCACCAAGTACAATGCTGCACACATCATAGAAATTGCTTACCTCAACACTGATTTCACAAGATTTCTTCATTTCTTTCAATAGCTGTTACTTAACTCAAATGGAAATGGAGGCTCTGAAGCTAGAGAACAGATTGTCATTTGACTGAACCCCAGTGAAGCAGCACAGACAAGGTCTTGAACAAATTTAAAGCCTAAATCTTTGGTGGCTAGGCCAGTGCTGAACCAAGGTACTGGGAAGAATGATAAATAAAGAAATGTGGTTCAGGTTATTGGGTTGTGTATCAATGAAGAGAAACAGGTAGTTTGACCAAATTTGGCTTTACCTCCTGATCCTCTTTTCTCTTTATCCATTACTTATCCTTAGTCTAAATGAGGTCATTTTGCTCCATTGACATGAATGGAAAATTATCTTAAAAGTATAATGAGTGAAAAACTGCCTTAAGCAGCAAGAAGTTTGCTGACTTCTGTTGACCTCCCACACTATTAGTTACCTGAGAAAATCTTAGCTCCTCAATGTCCATTTCCCTCATTCAAATTCACACACACACACACATACACACACACACACACACACACACCATATTAACCAATGCAGACATTCTAATTCCTTTGCAGAGTCTTTCTGCAATAACTCTTGAGATTCTTCTAGCCATCTGAACTACAAAGACTCTCTCTTTTCTTTGTTTCCAGAATCCACTAAATCTGACCAGAACACATTCTTCATCCTGAGTGTAGTTCAAATACATGCACAGTTTGGAGAACAGCCTTTTCTTATATGCTTCCAAGTTCAACACAAATACTTTAAAGAGAAGACACTAATTGTGACTACAAAACACTGAGATCCCCATACAGTGATTAAGATGGTCTCTGAGGAGAGGTATCTATTGCCTATGTGCTTTCTTAACAAGGCACCTGATCCCTGTTAAAAAGTAGAAAAAAAAATGACTGTTCCCCAGCTCCAGATCCCATAGCCTAACTATTCATCTCACACTCTATACACAAAGATATACGGACACTTATTTAATGGGAAGAGGATCTTGAGTTATATGGGTTATATGCCTTCATTTCCCATTAAGTCCTGCTCTCACAATGAGAATCTAATTAATATGGCCACATATCTATACTTATTCACTTAATTAATATGCATGTATATTAATTTATGTATATATGGATATATACACAGAGAGCAAAATTTGACAATTAAAATGCTAGTGCTGTGTTTTTCTGTTTTTCTTTTCTTTTCTTTCTTTTTTCTTCCTTTATTTATTTTTTACACTCCAGATTTTATTCCTCTCCATGTCCACCCTCCTATTTTTCACATCCCATGCCTCCTACCCACCCCCTGTCTCCACGAGAATGTCCCCACCACTCACCACCCACCACCCTCATACCTCTAAACTCCCTGGGGCCTCCAATCTCTTGACAGTTAGGTGCAATTTCTCTAACTGAACCCAGAGTGGGCAGTTCTCTGCTGTATATGTATTTAGGGCCTCATAATAGCTGGTGTATGCTGCCTGGTTGGTGGTTCAGTGTTTGAGTGATCTCAGGGTCCCCCTACAGGGCCCCCCTCCTACTCAGCTTCTCCTAGCCTTTCTCTAATTAAACCACAGGGGTCAGCAGCTTCTGTTCATTGGTTGGGTGCAAATATCTGGATCTGACTCTTTCAACTGCTTGTTGGGTCTTTCAGAGGGCAGTCATGAAAGATCCCTTTATGTGAGTGCTCCATAGCCTTAGTAATACTGTCAGGACTTTTGAACTCCCCTTGAGTTGAATCCCACTTTGGACCTGTCGCTGGATCTTTTCCTCAGGCTCCTCTCCATTTAAAGAAAGAAATTAAAAACTTGCTGGAATTTATTGAAAATGTTGACACATCATATCCAAACTTACGGTACACAATGAAAACAGTGCTAAAAATAAAATTCATAGCACTAAGTGCCATGGTAAAGAAACAGGAGAGATCCTACATGTTAAATGCAACTTAACAGCCCTCCTTAGAGCTCTAGAACAAAAAGAAGGAAAAGCATCTAAGAGTACTAGATAGCAGGAAATAGTCAAACTTGGGGCCAAAATCAACCAAATAGAAACAAAGAAAACAATACAAAGAACAAAACCAGAAGCTGGTTCATTGAAAGAATCAATAAGATAGATAAAACCCTAGCCAAACTAACTAAAGGGCCCAGAGGGAGTATCACAATTAAATAAATCAGAAATGAAAAGTGAAACATAACAACAGAAAAAGAGGAAATTTTAAAAATCATCAGTTCCTTCTACAAAAGTCCACACTCAACAAAACTGGAAAATATAGAAGAAATGGATGGGGTTCTAGACAAACACTATATACCAAAGTTAAATCACAAGCAGATAAACTATCTAAACAAGCCCAAATCACATAAGGAAATAGAAGAAGTCACTAAAAACATCCCAACCAAAAAAAGCCCAGGGCCAGACAGATTTAGTGCAGAATTCTAACAGACCTTAAAAGACCTGATACCAATGTTTCCCAAACTATTCTACAAAATAGAAACAGAAAGAACACAACCTAATTCACTCTATGAACCACAATTACTCTAATACCTAAACCGAACAAGGACCCAACCAAAAAAGAGTGAGAGGGGGAGAGAGAGAGAGAGAGATGATTCAGATGAATCTCTCTTATGAATATCAATTCAAAAATACTCAGTACATTTCTTGGAAACCAAATCCAAGAACACATCAAAACCATCATTCACTATGATCAAGTAGGCTTCATCCCAGGAATGCAAGGTATGTTTGATATATATGAAAATCCATTAATGTAATCACTTTTATAAACAAACTCAAAGAAAAAAATCACATGATCAACTCCTTAGATGCAGAAAAAGCATTTGACAAAATACAATACCCCTTTGTGTTAAAAATATTGGAGAGATGAGGAGCTTAAGGCCTATAGCTAAACATAATAAAAGCAATTTACTGTGGAAAGCTGACAGAAGTCAGCTATCATCCTTGCAGCCATCTCGAGCCATATACCCTGACAAGAGACTTGATTACAATATTGTACAACAGCTGAGCACACTCTGGTAACATCTTGTTTTAGATACCCATGATTTTCACTTGGGTGTGTGAGACTTAAAGGTGTGATTTAGAGATAAGACCTAAGGGTGGGATTTAAAGGCATGACTTAAGGGTGTGCCTTAGAAGTGAGACATATAAAGGGCAAGAGTCAGACAGAAGAAAGCAACAGAGAATTAGACACTTGGAGTAGGCATTAGACATTACTGGGAAAGAGACTAGCAACTGGAACTAGGATTAGGATCTGAGACTTGGTACTGGGAACTAGGGACTTGAAGAGAAGAAGAGAGACTGAAGAATAAACAAATGACATTGATTTACACTGTCTAGTCTCCATTCACACTCAAGGACTGGAGCAATGTGGGCCAGTGAGGCTTTCGACATTTTTGTCGCCCAATGTGGGGCAGCTCGGGCCACAACAATTTACTGCAAACCAACACCCAATATCAAATTAAATGACAAGATACTTGAATCAGTCCCACTAAAATCAGGAAAAAGACAAGGAGGCCTACTCTTCTTATATCTAGTCAATTGTGTTGTTTTTCGTTCATTAAAAATTTTTATTTTTAGATTCTTATGTTTTAATTTTTTATTTTTTTATCATTTTTTACAGTCCAGACTTTATGCCCCTCCTGGTGTACCTTCCAACTGTTCCACTTTCTACATCTAATACCTCCACCCCTGCTTCTCCAAGAGGGACTCCTGACCTCAACCCTACCCCGCCAGACATCAACACTCCCTGGGGTCCCAGGTCTCTTGAGGGTTAGGTGCATCTTCTCTGACTGAGTCCAGACCCGTAGTCCTATGCTGTATATGTGCTAGGGGACTCATATCAGCTGATGTATGCTGCCTTGTTGATGTCTCAGTGTCTGAGAGATCCTGAGAGTCCAGGTTAGTTGAGACTGCTGGTCTTTCTATGAGGTTGCCCTCTTCCTCAGCTTCTTCTAGCTTTTCCCTAATTTAACCACAGGAAGTACCAGCTTCTGTCCATTGGTTGCTTGAAAATATCTACAACTGACTCTTTCAGCTGCTTGTTGGGCCTTTCAGAGGGAAGTCATGCTAGAGTCCTGTTTTTAATTATACCATAGTATCAGAAATAGTGTCAGACATTCGGGCTTTCTCCTGAACTGGATCTCAATTTTGGCCTGTTATTGGATCTCCTTTTCCTCAAGCTCCTCTCCATTTTGTTCCTGCAGTTCTTTCGGTCAGGAACAATTCTTGGTCAGAGTTTTTGCCTGTGGGATGGCAACCCCATCCTTCCACTTGATGCTCTGTCTTTTTACTGGAGGTAAACTCTACAAGTTCCCTCTCCCCACTGTAGGACACTTCATCTAAGATCCCTCCCTTTGAGTTCTGACAGTCTCTCCCCTCCCAGGTCTCTAATACACTCTAGATAGTCCTTCCATCTCCTACCACCAGAGGTTGCCTGTTTTGATTCTTTCTGCCTCCCCTCAGGACTTCAGTCCCCTGTACCCCCACCTTCCCCCCAAAAAAATAGCTGATCATTTTTATTCATCCCCTCCCTGTCAACTTTCCCATTCAGGTCCCTCCCTCCTTCCTCCTACCTCTTGTGATTGCTTTCTTTTCCCTCCCAATTGAGATTGAAGCATCCTCACTTGAGCTGTCCAGCTTCTTAGCCTTCTTGAGTTCTGTGGATTGTATCCTGGGAATTCTGTACTTTTTTGGCTAATATCCACTTATTAATGAGTACCTACCAATTATTGTTTGAAATTTTAAATAAATAAAATGCTTTGAGCAAATTTATTCTTTATTCATCAATGCAAAAGTCTTCCCTATGTTCCCCATCACTTTTGCCTCCCTGGTTTTCTTAGTTTTGCCTGTGTGTGCAGGGGTGTAGGAACATCTAATGAAGACTGTGAAGCTTTCAGGACCTGCAACCACAAAATATAAACTTTTTCTCCCTCCCCTGGCATCCATAAATTGCCAATATCTCCTCAGGTAGGAGTGGGATTTCATACACCCCTCTTCCATTTATGCTGAGATACAGACTAGTTTGTTATTGTGATGATCTTGTATATGTAGTCAAAAACACTGTAGGTGACACAAATAAGAATTTTATAAGTGATAAGGAGAATATAGGGTTTTGTCATTGTCAGTTTGAAGCCCTACTTTCTTCATCTCTCCCTTTTGGAAATTAAGCAAACAGACTCTTGTGGCTGTGAAGATTACTCAGTAGTTATAAGAACTGCTTGTTCTTATAGGGGCTAGGGTTCAATTTACAACACCTATAAGACATCTGACAACAATTTACAACTACAGTCCCAGAGAATCCAATACTGCCTTCTGACCTCTGAGGAATTGCATGAACATATTACCTATATATGTATGCAGGCAAAATGCTCATTTACATAAAAGCAGAATCTAAAATAACTAAAACTTCATTTTACTTTGCCTTATGTATTCTAGAAGCAATTGTACATGAAACAAATACTAAGAAAATCATTTATTTATTTGTCTATTTTAGATATTTTAATAACTATATATTTGTGGGGTGGTGGGCTGTGAGGAGCAACTGGGTGCTTGGTTGAACATAAGCCTGGAACCCCAGACCCTTATTGGACTGCAGGAATTCAGCTCTGCTCCCAGGCCCCGGTTCTTTTCATTTAGCTGCAACCCTCCTGAGGCCCTTCCACAAGGAACAGGCCTCAGGACATAGAGAGATTTACATACTAATGAGATGCCTGAAAGCCAGAGGGTGGAGCCAATTAAGCATTCCTCCCCAGCCCCTTCCCCCTCTCTCCCTCCCTATTTAACTCAGGTTTGCCCTGAGTTTCACAGGGGTGCACATCCAGATCCAACCACCATCCACTATGACATTAAAGCCTGTAAAAACCCATGGACTTTCTCATGTCATTGAGGCTGCACTGTGAGGAACTGTGGAGAAGGCCTTTAATGAGCCACTATAGCCACAGCCACCATGCCTAACTTCCAGCCTGGAGGAACCCTCTGTGTCCCAGCCAACTACCCACATATATTTATTATAGAATATGACACAACCATAAGTAGAGTTGGTTTATACTTACAAAGTAGAAATTTGGGGAAAAGTGACACAACTAATTTCCACTAACAGCAAGAGAGAACACCTTAGGCTAATATTTTGTACATTTGTTTTTTATTTAAAATTTTCCTGAAATGAATGATTTTTCAAGCTCCTTATCATAACATAGCATCCATAGAATATGAGATTAATTAAAAAAATAATCACTTTGAAAACTGCTATTGTGGTTTGGGTTTTATTGCTGTGAAGAGACACAGTGACTACAGCAACTCTTATAAAAAAATTAATTGAAGCCAGCTTACAGTTTCAGAGGTTTAGTCTGCTATCATCATGGTGGGAAGCATAGCACCATGTAAGCAGACACGGTGCTGTGGTCAAAAATGAGAGTTCTGCATCTTGATCTGAAGGCAACAGAAATAGACTGTGTACCTACTAAGAGGAGCTTGAGCATAGGAGCTCTCCAAGCCACTTCCATATTGACACACTTCTTCCAAGGTCACACTGACTTCTACAAACTCACACCTCTCAATAGCATCTCTCCCTATGAGTCAAACATTCAAACATGAGCCTATGGGAACTCTATGTAGTCAAATCACCACATTCTATTCCTTGACCCTATAGGCTTATGTCCATAACATAGTACAAAAAGCATTTAGTGAATTCCTCAAATCTATCACAGGTTAAACTATGTTTAAAAATCCAAAGTTTAAAGTCTCTCCTGAGGTTTTTGCAATCTCTTAACTATAATCCCCTATAAATCAAAATAAAATAATATCACATACTTCTAATATATAAGGAAATATGAGGGAGCATAATAAGGAGACACTGGACCAAAGAAAGATCAAAAAAACAGTTGGACAAACTCCAAATTCTACATCTCCATGTTTGATGTCAAAATACTCTTCAGATATTTATCTACATTCAGCTTTGTTGACTGCATGCAACACACTTCTTTCTTTTTTTTATTTGTTTATTCTTTTTTTCTTTTATTGGATATTTTATTTACATTTCAGATGCCATTCCCTTTCCCCATTTCCCCTCCCTAGAAAACCACTATCCCATGTCCCCTTTTCTTTTTTGCTTTTATACTGTTTTTTTAAATGTTAATCAAAGACTTTATAAGTTTGGTAATGCTCAATCAGAAGTGTAACCCAATACCCAACCTAGGTATATCAACTATCTTTGACTGGTGGAGACACGTGAACATCTGCCTCCATGTCCCCCTTCTCTCTTTCTCTCTCATCTCCTAGTTTCTCCTCTCCTTTTTCTTCTCCTCTCCTTACTCCTCCTCTTCCTCCCCATGCTCCTCCCACCTTAGCTTCTCCTACATATCACCCTTCCTGTTAAAATAAAACTTTTCTCTCAAAATATAATTAGAGCATAATTATGCCTATTTGTACCAGTGAGGTACAAGGTAGTCCTAATACCCAGTCCATCATTTTGTTGGCTAACCAGAACCTCTGTCATCTCTCTTAACTAAAACACTTAGTTCTGAATCGGGCTTTTTCTTGGCTTTAGAATGAATGTCAGCTGAAAACCATCCACTCAGATCTTTTCTCTCAAAGTAGCCAATTTATAGAGACCGCTGAACACGTTGACAGTCCCTATACTTTAGAACCTTGGAGTATCAAATCTTCAGCCTTCTGGTCCAGGATCATCTGACAGACCTTGGTGATGCAGAGTAGTAGTTTTGTTGGAACAGGGAGGATTAGCTAGTATTTATTGCATAGCCATAACCTATTGGTAGAAAACTGTATAATTATTATCAAGAGGAAGTTATAATTTTTTAAATGGTACAAAATTTATTTAGATTTCAAATTTAAGGTTTTCATTGGTACAAGCTTCCTATTGATATAAGTGATATGAATATTGATACTCTCATGGGCATTGTGCCTGTATAACACATTTAGGAATACAAGGCTTAGTTAGACCCAGTCCTTCTTCAACTTGTTTTAACTGATTTGAGATGTTTAGCCTGTGAGTTAAGGGACCATAGCAAATTCATGGCTTTGAGTTTATTTTTAGGTTTTTTTTTATATTTTATTTAGAAATAGCTGAGAGTAGTTAACAGACAACAGTCCAGATTACTTTATATGGATAGTTGGTTTTCAAAAACATCAGAAGTCCACAGAATTGATGTTACAAACATTACTGTACTAATCTTTATTTTGATTAGAGACTTGTCTGCTCCTGACAGCTTCCTGTCTTGTATTCTAAGAAGAAATTGAAAATCTTTGGTGTTATTCCAGTTGTGGTGAAATACACTTCTTTCTTTTGGACTAGTTTCACTTTCTGTTAGCAGTTTTTCTTCTTGGAAGGAATTTCATGACTCTGGCGTTTCTAACCCCTTGAGGTCTTCAAAGCAATCCAGACTTCACCTTTCCAGCTTTATACAATGGCCTCTCTGGCCTTTCATGCAAGTACACCCCTGCCATATACCTAGCCTCAACATCTTTCCTTAGTTGCAGAGGCAGATTCCATAACCTCTTTCTTCTCTCCTTGATCCTAAAGTCAGAATCACATTTCTGAAACTGCCAAGTTCTGCTGCTTGCCAGCCCTGGAACATGGCCCTCTTGTTCAACTACATCTTAATCAACTTTCTCTTTTAGATGGTTTCTTTCCTACCTAAGCCTGGCTGTCCTGGAACTTTATCTGTAGGTCAGACTGTCCTTGAAGTCAAATGTCTGTTTGCCTTTGCCTCTAGAGTGCTAAGTGGAATTAAAGGCATATACCACCACACCAGTTCTGAGCTATCATTATCATTATAATTATATTCCTTTTTACATTTGGAAGCTTAGCTGCTGAGTGGGATCTTTTCAGAAGGTCAATACTCCTTTTATTTTTTTTTTAGTATCTTTATTCTGTGTATCTCCTTGAACAAGTGATTTAGGTCAACTCTACTTCCTGGTACTCCTTTTCTCCTTGAACAATATATTTTGTATTTTTTTCTCACTCAGCTTGTTTCTTTTCATCAAAACACTCTTCATATGAGGAAACATTAGTATCCATAGGACAAAGTCTATACAAGGCTGTTTTGAGATTTCCTTTGCCAGAGCAATTACTCCAAGACTTTTCACTTTAGCATCAGGCAAATTTTTCAGACAAAGGCAAAAAGTAGTCAAAATCTTCTTTAAAATATTGCAAGAACAGTCTTTATGCCAGATACTAACATTCTTCTCTGAAACTTCTTGAGACAGCACCCCAGAGTTCAAATCACCCTTAGCACCACTGTCTTCTATATTTCTACTAGGATGAACCATTAAGTCCCACTTTGCTTTTCTAATCCAAAGTCCTATAATTCACATCCCTCCAAACAAAATTATAGTCAGGACACTCACAGCAATACCCTACTCCTGGTATCAAATTCTGTCTTAAATTGTGTATCATTGTCAAAAAGCGAAAACCATGACCACAGTACCTCTAATACAAGAAAACATTTAATAGAACTAAGTTAGAGTTTAAGAGGTTTAGTCAGTTATTGTTATGAAAAAAAAATCATGGCAGCATGCAAGCAGATATACAGAGCTGGAGAAGATGATAGTTCTACATCTTGATCTAAAGGCAACAGAAATAGACTGTGTGCCACAATTGGCATAGTTTGAGCATTACAGAGTTCAATGCCCATCCCCACAATGACACATTTTTTCCAGCAAGATCACACGTCCTGCAATAAGGCCACATCTCTTAGTAGTGCCCCTCTCTATGAACCAAATTCTCAAATGCAGGAGTCTAGGGAAGCCATACATGTTCAAACAATCATAAATGGTATAGTCTATGTACCTGAGAAATATTTGACATTATGCAAGGGAATGTGCAACAATGTAAAGGCAGAAATCATCAAATAATATTTTGTCAACTTTATTATTTTGCTAAGAATCGGTACTAATTCCACATCATAGTCATTTGTCTCCTAGTTTCTCCTTTACTAAAAGTAAACTGAGAAGTATTATATGGCATCTCATAGAAATAAATCAACTTGAACTAGAATCTGTCAATTGTGTCTATGTTTCTCTATCACCACTAGCCTCTTTTCCAAGCCAACCAACTACAGGAAAGAAGGCTTTTGAAAATTCAAAACTAGCATTTTCTATCCTCTCCTTAGAATAAAATTCACAAGTCCCTTAGCAAATTTATGACACTGTGCCTGGCTTCTTTAGAATTCACCTCTTGCATTTTACACTAAGATTTTCTCACTCTGGTTTTACTTCAGAGCATCTAATTTCACAGAATTTTGCATTCACAATTATCCCAGTCTGATATAGTCTTACCAAGTAAGGAAGACAACATACTTAATTCATTAGATCTCTGCCTATTTTTTAATTCTCTGGGGATGATTTTTCACTCACACCACTATATGAAGAACTTAAAACACTATTTAATGAAGTCCTGTGATTTTTTTCCCTTTGTTCCTTTCCACTTTCCAAAAATCTGTAAAAGTTAATTTCCTGTGTAGCAGTCTAATATATGACTATTATTCAGGTTTCAAATTCCATTCAGGATAACCCTTATTTTATTTATTACCATGTTCAAATCAAATATCATGTCTAATCCACAGTAGCCTCTAAATATTTGCTGAGTTGATTAACAAAATTGTGAAGTTTCATGGAGATATCCCCAAGTAATATTTCTAGCAGATAACTGAGGTCATTAAAGGTTGATAGATTCATCCTACTCTGTTTTCTGACAATAAAGAATATGTGTAGAGGAGATGAAAGAAGATAGTGGTGTCTATCACTTCAGAGTAGAATATAACCTGGATTAATTGAAGAATTTATTCATAAATAATTTTGAAGGAAAAATAAATTTTTTGATTTTTGGTGATCAAGAAACAATAAAATGCCATATCTGCCATTCAGTACAGCCATACCTCAAAACTGAACTGTTTCCAATATTAATCTAAATTATTACTTCTTTCTTTTGTTATGTTATATCTTGATTATATCCTCTCTTGGAAATTAAGAAACCTTATTATAGCTTGTGAGTCCATGTTCAGGAGGGTTTCCCACTAAGATCTCTGGCCCTGCCAGGTGTGGGGGTCCAGGTCACATAGATAGAGTGTGAGCAGGGAGGAAGAATTGCCTCTGCTGCCTCCACTGCTGCCTTTGCCCATATTTTCACTGTTGCCACCCAGTTGCTCCCAGGTGCTGCTCCTATCTCTCTGCATTTAGCCTGTATAGGCTGGAGTGGTAAGAAGCCAGCTAGCTAGTAAAAAGGGGAGGGTCCTGAAGGTGCTTTGATAGAGCGGATCTCTTTCCAAGTGTTACAGCTCTTATGACAGAAACTTTTGGACAATGGGATGATTCTTGCACACCTTTACTTCTCCCAAATAGAGCTCTTATATACAGTTTTGGAGTGGGTTAGGGCCTTGCAGAAGATAATGCCTATTGACTTGTTCTGAGAGATTAGAGATAGTTCACCTACATGTGGGAGAGCCTGCTCCTCTTGACTGATGGCCATAGACCTCTCTGTAGGAGGGGCTGTGGAGGTATGAAGCAAAGTGAAAAGAACCAGAAGCCCAGGAGCAAAGTCGAACACCTACCATCTGATAAGGGACCAGGGTTCTAGGCCTTGACCAGGTGCCCAGCTGCCTCTCACAGTTCACTGCCCCACAGTAACTGACTATTCCTCAATCATAATTTTTTTTCTAACCAGGCTTTCTTTTATTTTTAGCTACTTATATATCTCTTAAAAAAAATGCCTAATTTGGTTATGAGGGAATGTTCACTTTTTGTCCAGTATTAGCATCTGTTTCCCTGTCCATAACCAAAAGTTTATCTTAATCACATAAGAAACACATTATTGTTTGCCTTTTTTCTAGGTACAAAATAATGAGTTTTATATGAAACAGCAAAGTAGCTGAGAAAAGATTCAACAATATCTAGAATATAAATAAATAAATAAATAAATAAATAAATAAATAAATAAATACTTCTTATACTTTTGAAGATATTTCCATTCATAAAAGTCCTTGATATTGATACCTTTATATCTTTATATCTTTTCATATATGGTCTAAGGATCTGTACTTGTAATCAAAAAAGTCAGAAATTTTTCTCTTAATGCCCAACAGTGGGAGAGGGAACTTGAAGTGTCCACCTCCAATAGATAGACAGGGCACATGTGGAAGTACTAGGTTACTAACCCACACTGAGAATTTTCCGACCCAGAATTGTTCCTCTCTAAAAGAACTAATGGGACAAAAATGAAAAAAAAAAACTGAATGAAAGGTGCTCCAATAACTGGCCCAACTTGGGATCCATCTCATGGGGGCTAGAGGGAGCACCAAGACCTGACACTATTACTGATTCTATGATGTGCTTACACACAGGAGCATAGCATGGCTGCCCTCTGAGAGGCCCTAGCAACAGCTGACTGAGACAGGTACAGATACTTATATCCAACCATTGAACTGAATTTGGGGACCCTTATGATTGACTTAGGGAAAGGATTGAAGAAGCCTTAAGGGGAAGGCAAGCTCATAGAAAGACCAGCAACCATAACTAACCTGGACCCCTGGGAGCTCCCAGAGACTTATCTACCAACCAGGCAGCATACACAGAATGGTTCAAGGCCTTGGCACATACATAGCAGATGACTGTCAGGTCTGGCCTCAGTGGGAGAAGATGTACCTAATCCTTGAGAGACATGAGGCCCCAATGAAAGAGTATACCTGATATGGGGAGGGGGAGCTCCCTCTCAGAGGCAAGGGTGAAGAGGAATAGAATGAAGAACTTGGGGTTGAAGGACTAACAATGGGAATGGGAGGCAAATGCTGGAATGGAAATAAAGGAAATAAGTTTTAAAAAAATTAGAAAAAACTATTATCTTTATTTTAATTACATAATCATGTAGGTTTTATGTGAGAAAGAGGATGGAAGGAGACAGTGTACATGGAAGCCAAGAGATTCCCATAAATCTGGAGCTATAGGTACCATTATAATATGGATACTGGGAACTGAATTGGAGTCTTCTTCATAAGCAGGATATAATCTCAACCATTAAGTCTTCTCTAAAATGTATTTCTGTGAAGTAATGATACAAAACATTTATTGCTGAAAATCGCAGAACTAATAAAGTTTAGAGGCCAAACTTACATTTTCTGCTTCGATATATTAGTACAATTCTGAGACAAAAGTTACATATTAAGAAGACAAAGTAAATGTTCAACAGACAAGAACTTCTGGACTGATAAAGCTTAACTCTTACTTTCTTGAAAAGTCTTAATTCTTTTGAAAGCTTTCTTCAGAGCCTCTTTCACTTCCTTGTTCCTCAGGCTATAGATCATGGGGTTCAGCATAGGGATTAACACAGTATAAAATACAGATACAATCTTGTCTTCCCAGAGGGATTTGCCCATGTTACCTTTCAAGTACATGAATATAAGTGTTCCAAAAAAAAGAGCCACTGCAATCATGTGAGATGCACAAGTAGAGAAGGTCTTGGCTTTGGCTCCTGCTGTACGAAGTTTGAGAATAGTCCAGATAATGAGTAGGTAAGATATAAGAATCACTGAAACACTAGTTGTGATGACCAAAAAGGCCAAAAGGAAGATCATCTCTTCTCTTAACTTTGTCTCACTACAGGCAAGCTTCAGCAAGGGTGGGAGGTCACAGAAAAAGAAATCAACCTGGTTAGATTTACAGAAGGAAATGGAGAAAGTACACCCAGTCCGGACCACAGTATTTACCATTGCACCAGAATATGCTGCAGCAACCAGCCCAAGGCGAGTCTGTGGTGTCATGGACATCACATAAAAAAGGGGGTTACATACAGCCACATAGCGGTCATAGGCCATGACAGCCAAAAGAAAACATTCAGTACTAGCATACAAAGTGAAGAAAAAGAACTGGGTGGCACAGCGCTCATAAGTAATGACCATTTTATTATTTCCCAAGGTCTCCAGCAGTTGAGGCACAATAACAGATGAGTAGCAAATATCCAGAAAGGACAAATGGCTGAGGAAGAAGTACATGGGTGTGTGGAGCCGAGAGTCACTCTGAATTAGCATGATCATGCCCAGGTTTCCAACAATGGTGATGAGATAAAAGGCCAAAAACATGAAGAAGAGACCCAACTGTAGCTCTGCCTGAAGCTGGAACCCCATTAGAATAAATTCTGTCAACCTGGTGCCATTGTCTGCCATAAAGCCAAGGTCACCTGAGAAAATAAAATAAGAATAATAAGATATTTCTGGAGATCAGCATGACACAACCTGCATGGTTATCAGTAATAAGCCTCATTTGCAAAATACTTTTAAACTTTCAAAAGTTTGGTTTCACTTAAACTACATGTTCTCTACAGCACAAAATGTTGTGTTAATACCATTTTTTGACTAAAGAGTGACAAAGACACAAAGATACTGAACCACCCCACAAGTCCTCTTAATTAGGAAACAGGCAAAGTCAGATCTAGTGCTAAGTTTCTCAGGGACTTACAAACTTCTGCAGGTTCACTACTGGGGGTATATATTGACTTCATGTAGAGCCAGAAAAAAAGATTTCACATAAACAATATTGGAATAGTATATTTAAAATCTTTTCAGACTTTGAACAAGTTAATTAATCTTTCTGGACCTTGTGTGTCTCCTTGTTCACTAATTACAAAACCACAGTCAAAATACTATTGGAAGCATCAAATAATAGGAGGTGCCAACTTAGATGTCTTTCATCACCAAACATAACATCCTGTCCTCATAATAGGTTACATCTTGAGTTGTTGAATGAAGAAATCAAATGAAAAACCCCAGACAACTCAAATTATTTCAAAGGAAATTGTTTTCCTTTCTTAAATTGACATTAAGATTTGTGGTGAGCTGACAGAAGGCAGTTATCATCCTTGCAGCCATCTTGAGCCATATACCCTGACAAGAGACTTATTTTCAACAGCCTACAACAGCTGTCAACAGCACACTCTGATAACATCTTGTTTTATATATCCAGGATTTTCCCTTGGGTGTGTGAGACTTAAATGCGTGACTTAAAGGTGTGACTGAAGAAGTGAGACTTATAAAAGGCGAAAGGCAGACAGAACAGGAATCTGGAAAATTGGAACTTGGAAGCACTAGAGACTAGGAACTAGGGACTAGGAACTCGAGACTTGGGACTTGGACTAGGAACAAGGGACTTGAAAAGAGAAAGATGAGAGACTTGAGAATAAACGGGACTGAATCACACGCTGTCTGGTCTCCATTCTTCTCGTCCACCCTCACTCTCTCTCTTCCTGAACCCTGACTGCTGACCGGAGCAGTAGTACAAGCCAGGACAATTTAGCCCCCAAAGCTTGGGGCAGTGCAGGCTCTAACAATTTTGGCCCCCAAGCTTTTGGCAGTGCAGGTTCCAACATTTGGTTGAGTGGTCCCAGACAAAGATCCTATTGCTAAAGATCCTATTATCTACATAACCCACTAAACACAGAGAAGTTTAGCTGGCGCCTTCCTAGAAGTTTAACTCCAACTGACCAGGATTCATGATAAAGGAAAGAACTCAAAATGCTAGAAAGGAAAAGGTAAATTTTCAAAAGGTAAATTTCTCAGCTACAAACCCTATGAGCTACAATAGTAGCTTGCCTATAATGTACATTGGTGCAATTGAGGAACAAGAGTTCAGGAAGTCATCAATCACTACAAAATTGGTTTTAAGACCCACTCTATGGGAAATAATCCATACTTGATCCTGCTCAGGTAGTCAAAAACCTGGGATCAGACAGGCTACAGATGTCAGGAAAACCAAATTCTACTCGTTCTGCTAAAGAAATATGGCATTAAAATGACCCCTGACAACATTGTACTGCATATAACAACACATAGATCAGTGTCTTACTCAGCCAGTATTTCAGAAATGACTTTAAAGAGGAAATTAATAAATCACTTAAAGAAATACAGGAAAATACAATTCAAAATGTGAAGGAAATGAATAAAACTGTTCAAGGCCTAAAAACAAAAATAGAAGTAATAAAGAAAACATAAACTGAGAGAATTCAGGAGATGGAAAACCTAGGGAAGAAAACAAGATATGTGAGCAACATGAACAGAATATGAGAGATGGAAGAGAGAATCTCAGGTATAAAAGATATAGAAGAAATTGGCACTACAGTCAAAGCAACTGAAAAACTCTACACAATGATTACTGGGTCAGGGAAGAAATAAATAAAGAAATTGAAGACTTTCTAGAATTCAATAAAAATAGAGATGCAACATATTCAAAATTATGGGGCACAATGAAAGCAGTGTTAAGAAGAATGTTGAAAGCACTAAGGGCCTTTGTAAAGAAATGGGAGAGATCTCATACTAGCAACTTACCCACACACCTAGAAGCTCTAAAACAAAAACAAGCAAACATACCCTAGATGATAAATGTCAGAAAATAGTCAAATGCAGGGTTGAAATCAATCAATTAGAAACAAAGAAAATAATACAAAGAAACAACAAAAGCTAGAGCTGGTTCTTTGAGAAAATCAACAAGATAGACAAACATCCTTTAGCTAAACTAACTAAAAGGCTGATAGACAAAATCAAAATTAACAAAATTAGAAACAAAAAGAAAGACATAACAACAGACTCTGAGAATAATCAAAGAAACATTAGTTATTACTTCAAAACCTGTACTCCACAAAATGAAAGATCTAAATGAAATGGATGATTTTCTAATTAGATACAACTTTTCTATCTTAAATCAGTATCAAAAAATTAAATAATCCTATAACCTCATTAAAAAAATTCTAACCAAGAAAATTCCCAGCCCACATGGTTTTAGCCCAAATTTACACCACACATTAGAAAAATAACTAATACCAATCCCTCAAACTATTTCACAAATAGACACATAAGGGAGATTGCTAAACCCATCCTATGAAGCCACTGTCACACTGAAACATAAACCACATAAAGACTCGACAAAAAAGTGAGTTTCAGACCAATTGTTGTTATGAATATCATTGCAAATATACTCACTAAAATACTCTCAACCTACATCTACTAATACAACAAAACACACTTTTTCAAAGTAGGCATCATTTAAGTGATGCAGAAAAAGTTTAATATACAAAAATCCATCAATGTAATCCACCATGCAAACAAATTGAAAAAAAAAAAACCTCACAAAATCATGCCATTAAATACTAAAAAAATCTTTTTAGGAGATCTAAAACCCCTTCATGTTAAATGTCTTGGAGAGATCAAGAGTACAAGATGGTTTTCTAAAAATAATAAAACCAATAAACAGCAAACCAATAGCCAACATCAGATTAAATGCAGATAAACTTAAAGCAATTCTACTAAAATCAGAGCCAAGACAAGGCTGTCCACACTCCTTGTGTCTATTCATCTAGTGTTTGAATTTCTAGATACACAATGAAAGGAAATCAAGGGGACACAAATTGGAAAGGAAGATGTCAAAGTATCA